>JAANYP010003023.1:0-600000 GCA_020465985.1 Centrapalus pauciflorus
CCTGCGATTGTAATCCTTGAATAAGCAACAAATTAAAGTTCAATCATATTGTCAATTTAGGCAATCAAAGAATTAAATGGGACAGTATGGCGGAGAAAAATGTAAGAGTATTTGTTTTGTTGATCTTGATAGATCATAGTGAATAACCGTTAAAAGTGCGTTCAATTAGGTGATGTTAGTGATGGTGGCTGTACTTTGGTCCTTGAGCTCTGACAAGTAGATTTCTTTTATGTTATCCCCCATGCATCTGGGGACTTTTTAGAGATTTTTGGCTTAATAATGACCACTTTCACACACAGAATTGTGATTGGGTTTTTATGGGGAGGACCCTATAAACACTCATACACAAAGCACTCTTATATGCTTTGGTAGGTGTGCTTTGATGCAAAAAAACACACTTTTTTTGTTGTTGTTGTTTTGATTATAAGTTAGCCCCACTTATATTTTGCAGGTATATGTTTCTTTCTTTTTGTTTTTGGCTGATTTTTCTTTTTTGTTGAAGAGATGAAATTGTTGAAGGAAATGCAGGACCATTCTAAGGCAAAGACCTCTTGCTATAGCCATGTTGGTCATCGCCACCGCCACCGTCGCCACCTCTTGTTGGATTGCTTCATTATTCTCATCAAGAATCATAAAGGTGTGTTTATCATCAAGAATCCTAAGGCTATAATGTTGCCGTCAAATTAGCTGCATTTGGGCTCGAGTTTAGTTGGTTTTGAGATCGATTTTAGTCTACTCATTACCAACTTACTTTTACTATTTATTAGGCTGTCTGGTGTGCTGTCAAAACAACTTTCTTGCTACTGTTGGTATCTGCATAGAGAAACCAATATTCTTTCAAGGAACTAATAACCGAGCACTCAAGCAGCTAAACGTTTAGAGTTTATGACTTCAGAGGTTGCATAGCAACTACGAAGGAAATAGAGGATCCTCACAGCTCGTGTCTATATTCTTATCCACAAGAATACAAAGATTGTAACCATCTACCCAAAGTAATAAATTTCAATGGAAAATAACTATAATAGAAAATCACTTTCAATGGAAAATAATCATGCTAGCACATGCTATCTTTAATTATTAGTATTTATTTTCCATGAAACATGTACAAGTTCTTAATGCATCTGATCATGAATGAAGCCATGTACACAAGGGCCTTGATTCCAAATTAATTGTTCCTAAGAGGACTTGTTCCTTGCTTCCCAATTGCCTTTGCCTTCGCACCTATAGGATAAAAAGCTATTTTTAATATTTTAATGTTGATATGAATATATTTATTGTGTTTGTTTCCCTTTTATCTTATTTTAATATTTCCGTTTTACTAAGATTTGTCCAATTTTGCAAGGGTATTCGTGATTCATGATACCACTAGGAGGTGCTATAGGAGGCAATCTTGGATCCTGGACTTCCTTGGAAAAAACATGCAGGTGATATTCTTGTTTTCTTCTGTCATATTGGATTCTTATCCTACTATGTTTTCTTAAACGGGGTTGACATTACGTTAATCTTAGATATACTTTATAGTAGTACTTATTTATTGTCAATACGTTAATTCGTTTTTATTTCAATGTCTGTGGTCATAAAAAAAAAGCAGAAAATCTCAGCTTCATAAGGAAGTGGCATACATTCTAAATCTCAGCTTCATACCAACCCACTCATCTCAGCATGTGGTGAGGTAGGTAAGGATCTCTGCCTTATAGTTACATTTCAAAAAAAATGTTAGAACTAAACAAGTCATCGTTGTTGATTAGTTCACTAAGATGGAAGCAATGAGGATCTAAACGGGAGCAAAGCTTCAAGGGGAAATTGGTGGCAACGTAAGAATTTTGTAGAAATTTCTATGCTATAACGGTCATCTCTACTACAAAACATGTATTTGTGTCCTTACATAAAGAAATAGGGAGGACAAGATGGTAAATAATCCTAAAGTTTTTCTAGAGTTTGTAGTGTTTAGAATTTTCTTTGTGGGGTTTCTATTTTTTTGAAGTTGTGGGATATGAGCAAATTAATGTTGTCGTGCTCATATCCATTCAAAATGTTGACAAGTTATGTCATATGTTAGGTTGTTCAAAGTCCTTTAGATGTAAGCTTATATAAAGTAATTGCACAGGATCGTATAATCAAAGTCCTTTGTTGTTCGATATGTATTATCAATCCTTTCCTTTTTTTATTAGCATTAGTGATTGACTCGCTGAAATTTGTTCTAATGAATACACCTGATTGACATTGGTTCTGAAGGAGATTCAACAAATTTCTATTCTTGGTTTATGGAAGGATTCGAGCACAACACTCTCTATTCTCAGGTAATTCTAAACTTTAAATATGGTTAAAATACTTAAATAGAGTTTTCAAAATTGATGAAGTTAACAAAAGTCTCATATTTGGCTTTTAAAAGTCAAATAATGAATAAATGAGACTTTAATATACCAAATCACGAAATAACAATAAATGATGAAATATTTATATAAGTTTGATGTCTTTAAAGGATTTAGGATGTGTTGCAAAAAGAATCATCGAAATCCGACATCACATGAAAGTTCATTGCTATTTTAAACAAACTTTTGGTACTTTAATGCCCAAAAGTATGAAATATCAATGAATGATGAAATATGTTTATATATTTAGTCTTTCCTAAGGATTTTAGACTTGTTACAAAAAGTACCGTTAAAGTTGGACGTCAAACGAAAGTTTTTTGTTATTTTATGCAAAGAATTGTAGTTTAACGAGTAAAAATACAAATTTAATGTGGGAAGTGTAATATTTTTATAGATATGCTGTTTTTAGAAGATTTTTAAGCTGTTGTGAAAGTTTCATCGAAAACTGACTTAATTTGAAAGTTTTTTTGCCATATTATGCAGTTTCAGGAAAGTTGATTGCTATTTTGGGCAGATTTTTAGTGAAGGTGATCGACAGAAGGAGAGTTGTGCATGATAAGCGTTGATTTTGTATGGAAGAAATTACAAGAAGAGGAATTGAATATGCATTCCTAAGATTGTAATTTACTTTTTTGTTGTATCGCTTATACATTTGATGAACCTTATTTTAGTTGTAGACGTTTATGTACTTGAAATACTTTTTGATCGATATGTTATGAAATGATATTATTTTTGTTAAATTGAATTGTAAGTTGAAAAACTATCACGAAGCAATTAAATAAATATTTGTATTTGCATTAAATTTAAAAAATAATGAATGTGTTTCTTTTGTCTAGAATATATTGCATTTATGTAATTTAAAACAATAATAAAGTGTTGCAATAGATTGATAATGGTGTTGCATTTACATAATGACAACATTTGATAAGTGTTGCAATTGATAAGTAAAGTGTTGCTATAAGTTGGTAACAATAAATTAAAAGTGTTGCTTTAGAGTATAAAAAATGTTGCATTTAAAAAGTGTTGCATTTATAAAATAATGGCAACACACAAAAAAGTGTTGCTTTAGAATATAAAAAGTGTTGCATTTAAAAAGTGTTGCATTTATAAAATAATGGCAACACTTTTGAAAAGTGTTGCATTATCTAATGAAAGTGTCGCTTTAGACCTAAGGCGACGTTGGGTAAGGTGGCACTACATAAAGTGTCGCATTAGGCCTATAGCAACACTTTTAAGGCCTAACACAACACTTTTCCCATGTTGCTTTAGGTTCATTTTGTTGTAGTGAGTATTTTTATAATAAATAATCCATATTATAATATGCATCTTTTTAGATTTAAAAATTTATTTTTATTTATAAATTATTATATGAAAATTAGTATTTATCATATATAAGAATATTATACATAACCGTAATCTATATTATCAATATATACATATATATATATATATATATATATATATATATATATATATATATATATATATATATATATATATATATATATATATACATATATATATATATATATATTAACGATCGTTGAAATCTGTATTATATATGTATATTTAGTAATAAATAGGCTAAACAATTTTTTACTCATATTCTAAATTGATAAAAAAATAAAATTTTAAATCGATTGTAATTGATAACATAGTTTTAAATTGAGATTAATATTAATGTGAGATGTTAAGAATAAAAAAGAATTTAAAATTTAAAAATATTTAATGTTATTTATAAATAATAATATTTAGTTAAAAATTTAATATATATCATTAACTAAGTAAAAGTCCAGAAAAGAAAATATAACTAAAAGTTATTTTAAAAAAATTACGAATATTAGAAAATGAATTTTTTAGTTTGTCAAATATTTGTATTTATCAAATATGATTTAATAGAAAATTAAAATCACTAATATTGTAATTATAACAAATAAATATTCACAATAAAATACGTTTGAAACATAAAACACTTCATAAATCAAAATCAAATTATAATATCCGTATTTTTAATATAAAAACAACATTTTATTAATTAATTGTAATATTTAAATTATTATAGATATTTAATACATAAATATTTTTAATGTCAATCATTAACTTTATATAAAAGCCAAATAATAAAAATATGTGGAAGATTAGTTGGTTGGTTAATCAAGATAAACATTCTTTATTAATGTTAGATTTTATAAAATAAATATTTAGAAATTTAAAAGTATTTAATCTCATATTGAAACACATGGTGTTTATTTTAAAATATATTGATAATGTACACTTTTAAGAAAGAAAACATAATTTGAATAAACAGATTATCACATTTATTGATAGTTAATGTACATATTAAATTTTTTTTACACATTTAAATTAATTTGTGTAACCAATAAATCTAAATAACAAAAATTTATAGTAAATAAAAAGTTTTCTCTATCGATATAAACATCCTCTATTATTATAATAAATATATTTAGTTAAGGTATTAAAAAATTCATTTCAATATATTTTTAAAAAAACATTTAAGTTACTAATATTTTTTAAGCATAGTTATTAGAAGTTAAATACAATACTCGCATACTTAATTGTATTCTTTTTATGTATTTAAAACATTAATTAAGTTACATAAGTAGTAGAGTTATTTAAGGATAAAGGGGAAGAAAATTTTTTTTTTTTGGTGTAAGGAGAGATTGTCATGTGGCACAAATTATTTTATTTTAGTATTATATATAGATAGATATATAGATTATAACATTTTAGCTTTACTACAATTAAAGGATCTATCAGACAAAAATAAATCATGGCTGTGGTTGACATACAACTTTTTAAAGTTCACGAGAGATTTGAACTTGTAATTTTTAGAAGCTCAAATAAAAAGCTTTGTTTGACACACTATTTTATGACGAGTTTCTAAAAATTATATGTTCCAAAATACGAAGCTATCTTTGGGATTAGTTTGAACTTATGGTTGAATGACACAAATACTTTTAAAATATATTATTTATTTTCTATTTGATATTATTATTACTTGTTTTTTTATGTAATTATACATATACAAGTTCCAACTTCAGTTACATTGTCAAACACATATATTAATAGAAGCTACAACTACAAGCTCTAAGTACTTTAGCTAAAAACTAATTATGTCACAAATACCCCATAATTGAATCTGTAATAATAATAATAATAATAATAATAATAATAATAATAATAATAATAATAATAATAATAATAAACTTTATTATACACACAGTTTTGGTTTAACACGTTTCAATTTCGTTCTTGTAATTTTTTTTTGACCCATCATAATATCAATACCATGTTAAACGGAATTAGTGGTAATGTCAATATCATGTTTTGTTTTGATCCTTTTTTTTAAAAAAAATTATTTCCAATAACATCGTGAGTTTTGCGCACCTTTAAATTGATAATAGAATCATTATTATTTGTTAAATTATAAAAATTAATTAATTTGGTAAATAACAGGGTTAAATGTCATTTTGATCATCCAACTTTTAGATTTTTTTATTTAGTCATTAAACTATTTTTTGTCCCGATTTAGCCACTGAACTATTTTTTGTACATACATTTAGCCATTAAACTTTATTTTTACCGATTTAACCACTGAAAAATGTCCGATTTAGCCACTAAACTATCATATATTGTATCGATTTAGCCATTAGTTTTATTCATTTTCCCTAAATAGAACACTAAACTTTAAATCATGACAAAAGATAGTTTAGTGACTAAACTAGATTAGTGGCCCATGTACTACATGGGATATGTAATAATTATAAATATGCATATATATATATATATATATATATATATATATATATATATATATATATATATATATATATATATATATATATAATAACTTAAATATTATTATAAAAATAATAAAGTAATAATATTTTGATATTAACATAGATAATTAACTAAAAAAATTTTTAATTTTGTTTATTCTTATTATAATAAATATATATTGAAGATATGAAATATTTGAAATACTAATTGTATTACAATAAAAACTAAATCAATTTTGTAATGTTTTTGCCTTTAAATTTGAAAACAATATTTACAATATTATTAGCAAGTTATACTTTTATGAAATTATTATAGTGTTATTCTTTTAATATTTAGATGTAATTTTAATGATAAATAACTTAAAATCGTACTTTAATATATAAGAAATTTTTTGATTCAATTGATTATGAACAAAAATTTAACAATTACGATTGTTAACATAATTATAAAGCAAATATTAATGTACAAATTTATAAGAATGAGAATGTATTTTAAATTGATACATTTAATATACAATTAAACATTTAACCCTATAGTTTAAATTTGAAAAAAAATAAAAAGTTATAAATCACTTAGATCATTTTAGATAAAACATTTTAGGTAAAATTAGAAGTTAATTAGGAAGTGTTTAAAATTTTTTAATTATATAAGATTTCATTTAATATTTAAAATTTTCTAAAATAAATTAGATGAATTAATTGAGAGAGTTATATTAGGAAAAAAAGGCGGGAAAATGAAAATTTTGTGCATTGTGGAAGCGCCATGTGGCACTAAGTGTTTTGCTTTATTATAATATATAGATAGATAGATGAGACAAATCTAAAAAGTTAAATGGTCAAAATGATACTTAACCCTAAATAATAAATAGAAAGTAGTTGAGTTCTTTTATTTAAATTGTTATTTCCCCATTTAATTAAAAATTGAAATGAAATTAATTTCTTGCAAACGTTATTTACTTTGATTGTTTTAAAACAATTAAAAGTCAGAATCCCATATACTCCATAGTCAACTTTCTTACCAATGCATTTAAACCGCTCAACTACCTGAGGGCAATCTGGTCATTTCAGTTGGAACCCCGCCAAAACTTCTCACCTATATCAGGGGCAATTAGGTCGTTTACTTTTGTAGCCCACCACCACATTTAAAACCAAGACCTTCCCTCTATCCAATTTATTCTCAGTTGCTTTCAGAAAATAAGTGAGTTTCAGAGAGAGAAAATGTCGTTGCCAAAGCCAGACTTCGGCGAGGAAACGTTCCCGCCGATCTCGAAATGCGACGTCTCCGCCATCTCTCACCGGTCAGTAGCGGCGGATCTTGACGGAACTCTGTTGAAAGCAAGTTCCGCTTTTCCATACTACATGCTAGTAGCGATTGAGGCCGGCAGTCTCCTCCGCGGCCTTGTTCTGTTACTTTCGTTTCCGATCATCGCTATTGCGTACATTTTCATTTCGGAGGCTTTAGCTATCCAGATGTTGATTTTCATCTCGTTCTCCGGGATCAAGGTGAAGGACATCGAGCTTGCGTCACGCGCCGTTCTGCCGCGGTTCTATGCGGCGGATGTCAGAAGCGACAGTTTCGAAATTTTTGATAGGTGCGAGAGGAAAGTAGTTGTAACGGCGAATCCGATTGTTATGGTGGATGCGTTTGTGAAGGATTTTTTGGGAGGGGAGAAGGTGCTTGGAACAGAGATCGAGGTGAATGAGAAGACGAAGAGAGCTACGGGATTCGTGAAGGCGCCAGGTGTTTTGGTTGGTAAATGGAAGAAGATAGCAATTCTCAAGGAATTTGGTGAAGATTCACCTGATATTGGACTTGGCGATCGTAAATCTGATCACGATTTCATGTCCGTTTGCAAGGTTAGTTAAATTTCAATTCTGGTTTATTAAAATTTCTAGTACGTTTGTTCATGTTGGCATATCTAATTGCCGTGACAAACAAGAATTGGCTTTTAATTTGGCTATTTTCATTGTCAATAAACTAAACCGCGTTCTGCCATTATAGCAAACTATCAATTATTGCTTGCATTTATAGTATACAATCAAGGTAGTCTAGTCCTCTATCTAGAAACTAAATAACTTAGCATTGTTTACATGGAGAAGATATGTTACTTTAACTTGTTGATCGACTTGCTATCCTGACATACATAGATACTATTGAACAAGTCAAAAATGATTCAAGCTGTGGCAGGACAAAGCATTAAAAATGGGCTAAATCGCCCATGATTTTGTTAATTAAAAAAATATGTGCGATTAGAGTTGTGATAGTGGTGTGCCTTAATTTTGTTGTCGTTCATTCATTTAATTTTTATTTAAAAGCATCTCTACATGGGTCTCAACTAATGCAGTTCACAGCAAGTATCACATGGTTCATGGAACATCTTGTACCACCAACTTGATTTTATGCAGGAACAATTCTAATCTTAGTTCTGCCAAAGATTTGAGAATTAGTCAAATGGTAAGCAAAAAATAATTCCTGTTACCTTGTTGTCTAAAAGTATTGATTCCAAAACTGAATTCCTAAATTCCAATTACCTTGTCCAAAAGTTTTAGGCGCTCTCACATGGCTTCATGTTCCAAAATTTACTCAACTTAATGGGGTTTCTTTTGATGGATCCATTGCCAACTGGTCATTAATGCTACAATTGACCTCTTCCCATGTTTATGCCAAATCGCCAATGCACTATAAAAAGAATTGTATCAACAAATTCTCAAAATATTCTGTAATTGGTTATTGACTTAAATAAAATCTAAAGCAAATAATGAGAGACAGGAAGTAACAAGACTGACTAAGATGTAAAATTTTGCTTGGTGAAGGTCATTCATCAATCATCACTGTCCTTTGCTGATCTGTTTTTCTGTGCATAATTGTGTCACTGACATATGTATAGGTTCTCAAACTACACACATTAATGTGTGAAGCAATATATTTAGGGAGGTAGTTGGGGGTCTAACAAAATGGTGCGAATTAAGTTCACTGTACTCTCATAAGAATAATGAGGGAATTTAAGAGGATGGCAGATGATTGTTTTATAATAGCCGTTGAAAGATAGATATAGGCCCCACTACCATCCCCCATGTTAGCACAAGCCACGTGGTAATTACCTTTGAAATATAGCATTTCTTTTCTTCGTTGGTTAATTTATGACATTTTTGTATGAAATACAGCTTGATCATGATTTTCATTGCCCAAAGTTGCTTTCTAATAAGTTGGCATAACTTTGTTTTAACAAGGGGATGTTTGGTTCGCGGATTTCCTGGGATTAACTGGGATTTGCATTTAAAATCCTGTGTTTGGTTCGCAGATTTCACTAAGGATTTAAAATCCCAGGATTTCATAAATCTCTTCATTCTTTGTAATTAAAAAACACAGCCTCTCCCTAGGATTTTAAATCCCAGTTACCTTGCATTCTTCAAATTAGCAAATTTTTTCTATAAAATAATGTAGATTCTTTGACAAAATCCTGACAAATGCAAATGCTTCAAAATGCAAATCCTTTGGAAAAATGCAAATTCCAGAGGAAAATATATGCGAACCAAACGCCCCTTTATAGTTCTAAGACTGCAAATCTAAAAGCTTTTGCAACCACTCTATATGACAAATTGCAGGTAGGTTACATGGTGCCAAAAGACACATCAGCAACCATAGTATCTCCAGATCGCCTTAAAACCAGATTGATCTTCCATGATGGCCGCCTAGTCCAACGTCCTACTCCATTTAATGCTCTGATCACCTACATCTGGCTGCCATTCGGATTCATTCTATCCCTTATCCGTGTCTACTTCAATCTCCCATTACCAGAGCGAATCGTACGTTACACCTATGGAATGCTAGGTATCAAGCTCATAATCCGAGGGAACCCGCCTCCTGCCCCATCACCCGGGACCCCTGGAAACCTCTATGTATGTAATCACCGTACAGCTCTAGACCCCATCATCATTGCCATTGCCCTCGGACGCAAACCGTATTGTGTCACATACAGCGTAAGCAAACTCTCGAGGTTCATGTCTCCAATCCCAGCAATTGCCCTGACTCGTGACCGTGAAACAGATGCTGCCCGGATCAAAGAATTGCTCCAGAAAGGAGACCTGGTGGTCTGCCCAGAAGGGACCACTTGTCGCGAGCCTTTCTTGTTACGGTTCAGTGCATTGTTTGCTGAATTAAGCGACAGGATCGTCCCTGTGGCTATGAACCTGAAGCAGAATATGTTCCATGGAACAACCGTCCGTGGTGTCAAATTCTGGGACCCGTATTTCTACTTCATGAACCCAAGTCCGACTTACGAAATCACATTCCTCGAGCGTTTGCCGGCGGAAATGACGGTTAAGGGTGGTGGTAAAACATCGATCGAGGTGGCAAATCATGTGCAGAGAGTGTTGGGTGGTGTTCTAGGATTCGAATGCACCAATTTGACAAGGAAAGACAAGTATTTGTTACTTGGTGGGAATGATGGGAAGGTGGAGTCAATGTACGGCAAGAAGTGAATACACAACCAACTTAATCCAATTTACACAAGTAAAACTTTACTTGTTTACTTGGGTATTATCTTTAGATTGAATTTTAACCATCAAGCAATATTAATCTTTAGATTCTTTTGAATTCTCATGAAATTCCTTTGGCTTATTTAATGGTGTTTTTATTTTCTTATATATATGTATGTGTGTGTGTGGTTTTATATATACTTTGAATCTCATATTAGAAGTCACCAAAGCAGTTGGTTAACCCACTTTCTTTTATTTCGTATAAGCGAAAACTTTGATATAAACATCTCCAAAATAATAGAAATGTCAAATTCTTTGCATAAGCAGACACAACACACAAAAATAATAGAAATGTCCAAGTTTAAGTGGTTTGCTCAATATGACCTATGTGTCTATGTCCATAAGCAGGAGGCAATACTATTTATTTAAGAGTTGATCAATAAGAGTACACAAAAATCCTAAACAATCAATTATCAATTATAATATATAAACTATAGTCAAAACTCTAACTACATATTGGGCTTTGGGCCTAAAAACTTTTCTCATCAAATGTCAAAACCACAATTTGAGTTTCTTCCACCTCGTTGTGTTGTATCGATATCCATTCGGATCATCAATATCCAAATCATATAAAGACATGTATGATTTTTTCACCATAAACCTTTTTAAAATATTATATTCTCATCAATTTTTCATACAAAGACATATTCTCAATCTAATTAAAAATTAGTCTATGCATAATGTGGATCTAAAAAGTTAAAAAAACATCACAAACATATTTAAATATAATTTGGTTGTTATTTATTTATTTAATTATGATACACAAACACTGAACACGACTAACTGATATATGATGTTTTAAATTTCCTATCAATTATTTTTTGTTGATAGGAATGTGACAACTTCTAATAATTATTAAAGTTTTATCAAAAGATGCTTGTGTTTAAAAATTTAAATTATGTTGAGTTTGATTATTTTTAAAACTTGTGCATGTGATATGGCATGTACTTATTCAACTTAATATGTCTAAATTCAAGTTCAAATGATTTTATTGATGTATGAAAAATGTAAATATATTTATTACAATGTGACATACTTACACTATTATGTTTCTAAAATTTATTGTTATTAGTTTGCATAGGATAATTTTTTGGTTACTCCGAAACAAAAATTTTGGCTACGCCACTGACAAACAAAAACTTTTTAGGTGGTGAAAGTAAGTCTGAAGTCCTCACTTGAGGTAAAGGAATAGTTTAGAAGTAAGAGTATATATATTAGTTTGCCGTTCAAAAGAAAAAATCTATTCAAGTTTATATTCTATGTATTACGTGAATAAATTTTATTTATATAAAATTTATATAACTAAAAACAACAGAATGTATTTATGTAAATGGATAATTGCGGAAAAATCCCCAAATTTATCAGTTTTTTGTGATTAAAACCCCAAACCATTTTTGTTGCATAGAAAACCAGGAACTAACTAAAAATCAGTACATCAATGTTTTATTAATGCGTAACCGGTTGAAATCGATTATTAATCCTATGTGGACCGGTAAATAACCTAAGTGGAATAAATTTTAATTGTTGAAACCAGTTGCCAAATATTACACATAATTTAAACTCACGTTGATGATATAATCCCGTATAAAAATTACAATTAAATACCATCAACGGGAGTTTACATAATGTGTAATACTTGGCAACCGGTTTCAACAATTAAAATTTATTCCACGTAGGTTATTTACCTTTCCCACATAGAATTAATAACCGGTTTCAACCGATTGCCCATTGATAAAATCTTGATTTACATATTTTTAATTAGTTCGGGGTATTCTATGCAACGAAAAATGATTTGAGATTTTAATCACAAAAAACTGACATATTTGAGGTTTTTTGCACAATTATCCCTTATGTAAAAGGTGAAGTACCATTTTGACCATTGAACTTTCAGATTTTTTTCGTTTTAGCCACTAAACTATTTTTTGTCACAATTTTGCCACTATACTATTTTTTGTATGCACATTTTGTCATTAAACATTTTTTTTACTGATTTACACATTGAAAATCGTCCCGATTTGGCCATTAAACTATCAATTTTTGCGTCGATTTAACCATTACTTTTATACATTTTTCCCAAAGTAGAATAGTAAACTAAAGTTTAATGGCTAATCGAGACAAAAAATAGTTTAATGACTTAATGAGACAAATTTGAAAATTGAATGGTTAAAATGGTACTTAACCTTTATGTTTATATATATTAGAAAAGATTAATTGTATTTATTTTTTTATTTTATAAAATAATAATATTTTTTTGATGAAACGTGGTAATGACATGTGTCAAATTGTGTTATTCTTTATTATATAATATGGATGGATTAGAAAATTTTTTAAGTGTACAACTTAATATAAACATTTATAACGTCAAATCAAACAAATATTATAATTTAAATACGACATAAGTTTAAAAAAAGTAGTAGTCAAACGGTCAAAACTCAATAACTTAATAAATCTAAAATCCAATATTTGTTCAAAACTCAAAACACTTGAGATGTCCACCCTAAACCCAATAACAATTTATAAACTCAATCCTAAACCCAACTCAACATACAGAGTCTTTAATTTGATATATGCAACTCTAATGGTTAATTATAGATTTATAATAACCGATTAACCGTTCAGGAACAAGTTTTTTAAAAGGTTTATTGCATGAATATGCAACGACCTTCACATTAATTCTTAATTTATACAGCCACCTAACTTTTTTGTTCAATTAATACAATGAATTATTATTTGTTTTTGAATCAACACAATAAACTATTTTCTTTTTGTGTAATTAATACAATTTACCTATTATTAAAAAAATAAAATTGTCAGTCTATGCAATAAAATTAATGCATATTACCTCCAAAATATTTGAATTAATTTGAGTTTGTCTTAACGATGATAGATCACAACAATTAATCGTTTTATTAGCTATGTTTTCTTTATAAAATTAAATATTAATTTTTTTAACAACACAACAGATTGTCAATTAATTGGCAATTTAGTTTAAAATCTTTTTGTTTATTTGTAATCTAGTCTGTTTCAATCATCTACTCTCGTTTGCTGGTCCGATCCAACCAATCTAATTAATCAAATTACCAAACTGGTTGAGTGTCCTAGTCTCCTAGATTGTGTAATCGGCAATCTCAGATGCTAGATAACTGAACAAACACTTAGAGGGTGTTTGGTTTTGCGTTTGAAAAAGTGTTGTAGCGTTTTGGAAACTAATATCAGATAATAGCTGTAACAAAAAAATGCTGCAAAAAATGTAGTGTTTGGTTTAGCTTCTGCTGTTTGCTATCATAATTTTCAAATAATTAGTTTTTAAAGTGTTTGGATTTGCGTTTTAACTTGTAAATGACCAAATAATCACTTATTAAACAAATAAGCTACATTTTTTAACTTATGAAAAAGTGTGATAGGATTAACTTTAAACACAGATAATTACTTATTAGCGTATACAATCCTAACACTTTAAATTAATTATTTGCGTTGGTAACATAATAAGTTAATAATATTGTTTATAACGCAAAACCAAACGTCATCTTGCTAGGTTCTAAAACCACTACAGCTCGATTTTATGTAAAAACCACGTTATCTTTATGAAATAAACAAAATTTACCGTTCTTGGCAAGTGAAAAGGAATTTTGACACCAAACAACATTATTTACTTTCCAATCTAAAACCCTAGTTCAATATCCCCTACATTCAAATGCCCAATCTACCCTTCACTCTCTTTCATATATTAAGCAAACCAACTTACAAATTCATCGTAAAATACTCGTTGATTCAGGGGCAATCCTGTATCAAAATAAGAAACTTTTAGATGCCTGCCTACGTGTCTGTCTCAAAGCCTCTGATTAATATCCACGTCGACAAGATATTTTTCTTCCCGCTTTTACGAATCTGAGAAAAAAATAATAATAAATATTGGAATTTCTTGTTATGGTGTGCAAAATTCGTATGAAGAACAACTGAACAACACTTCTGCAGGGTTTATCCTCTTCTTCTCACTCTAGACTAGAGAGAGAGTCTGAAATTATGTTGTAATTTTGCAATTTATACTTCTAATTCCAGCTTTACGTGGACTCTCCGGTAAACAATGGCCATCGGCGCCGTAATTTCTCACCGGAACTTGACTTCTTTCATCGGCTCAGGTAATGATATCCAGAGCTACAGTTTATGTTATCTATTTGTGTGTGTGGCGTTTCTTAATTTGAGGTTGCTGCGTTACAGTGTTTATGACTTGATTTGTTTTGTGACTTCTGTTGTAGTGCTGTTAAGTTTTATGCTTCAATGCAGTAAGCAATCCTAGGGCTTTGTTACTGTTTTGATCAAACTTCAGTGGTGTTAGATTTGATAATTAATTTGTTGTTGAAGTAGGTTTAGGTTGTTGGCTACTGACGGATTCTTCGTCTGTATAATGCTTGATGGCTGTTAACTTCATCATAATTATACAATTAGGTTATTGACTTATTGGCACTTGAAATTGTAATCACCTTTGATGTCAATCGGAATTTTTCTAAATGAGAAAGACAGAGAGAGAGAGAGAGATAGAGAGAGAGAGAGAGAGAGAGAGAGAGAGAGAGAGATTAGACAGTGTAATACTGCAATAGATACTTCATCTTCCAGCTTTGTTTAGATTATCAGGTCCAAAATGGCATGGAAGCAATTATTTCTTAATTTTAACATTGCTGCTATTAAGTCTTCGTTTGTTTTATGGCTTTATTATCCTGTGTGCTTATTGTTAGCCTTTATGCTTTTAATGCAGTAAGCATGTTCAGGACTTTGAATAGTATCGATCACAGTTTCTATGGCAGGCTAGGTTTTTTTTAAACATAAAAACCCTGTGGATGACTTAGGGCTGTACTGTTGTTTATTAGATGTATTATTCATGTAAAACATAATGAATGTTATGCTTATGATAATTACACATTTATGTCGTTGGCACCATAATTTTAGGCTTTTAGCTCATATTGTATGTTAATTTTGTTGTATACTTGCATGCATGTTTCTCCTTCATGGAATTAGGGCTGGATTGTGGTAAAAAGACAGATTCATATGTTTATGTATATTTTTTTATTTCATAGTGACAACATGGGGTTTTTGACACATATATTCTCAATGTTTTATGTTATTTTGTTGCAGAAATGTCTGTTTTTGCAACTAGAATAGGATTACTGATGAGAAAAAAATGAGTTCCTCATATTGAAGCATAGTGAATAAACTGGTTGATATAATAATTGTATATTTGTGTTGTTCACACTTCATTTTTCAAGTGTAACTAATTGATTACTGTATCTTCAACTGTAACTCACTTATTAATTAAAATTATTTTTTTCCATAAATGGTTCTTTTCCTGTTCTGCAATATCAGAGCAGAATTTTGGTTTAACATAGGTATTATTCAAGTTTTAGCACCATGAATAATCATTCCTTTTCTCATAATTGTATGTTTAGGTTGTTGGTACTTGAATTGTAACTCAACGCCAAAAGTTGATTTGTTGCATACTTGTTATTTTGTGGAAATAGAACATCTTTTGGGTATAAATGCATATTATTCTTATTTGAACATCGTTAATGAGTTTGGTTACAGAACATATACTTAGATTGTTGGCACTTGAGTTTTAGCTTATTATTTGCTTGTTCAGTGGTGGGTCTTTGAGGGTCTTCTTGAAGGTGGGGGTTGGATGAGGGATAAGGTGATATGTATTGGCGCAATGTTATAGTTCATTGTAGAAATGTGTTTCTTTAGGATGCTATTTGAAGTTTAATTTCACAGGTAATTCAACTAAAACTTGGCATGATAACCGCTTAACATATCAAATTAATTACCACGAGCAGTGGTGCTTAATAAATTAGCTTAGTTGACATATTTTAGCACAAGATTTTGTTTTGCACTAGGGTATATTTTGCCATTTCGAAGCAGAAAAAGATCAAAATGATAGTTGCAGCAATGATTGTCAGTGTTTGCACATAATTACAATGAATCACTACTTAATATTCCTGAAACAGTATTGCGGTGAGCAGAAGCCAGAAGGCTTCATTCATGTGCTTGTTTGCAAACATGAAATTTGGCAATTGACAAACCATTAAAAAAGCTAACTAGCGACATGCTTAGTATTTGGTCAAAGGTTGTTAATATATTCTCTGGAGAATATTCTTATTCTTAGACAAACATATATTTCAGGTAAAGTCTATCAACCCGAACAAGCTACGGCATATCACAGAGCAGAGACTTTGTGTTTTTCTTCTGCTCAGTATGTGCATAGGAACATGTATTCAGAAAAGCTATATAGTCTAAAGAAGATCTACTTTGTTTCCGGATACTGGAATACCATTTCTTCTCGTGGTCTTGATCCTTTTACTGGTAATGTTATGAGATCCAGAGCAATGTTCTTGTCTGATGGAGTTCATCCTTCTACAGTTCTGCAAGAAAGCAAAAAGTCTCAGATGACCAATCATAGGCGAAGAACAAGAGGAATATGCAGATGTTTTGTCTGTTTACCTTCTAAGAGCTGCAATTGGATTAAACCGGTACATCTAAAAAATGTCAGTATATCTAATAGGCAACCTCTGCAGCCACGACATACTACTATTAATAGAACCCGGGCATACTATAAATCTGAGGAGTATGACGTTACAGGAACAGACTTGAATTCACTTGTATCATCAGAAGGAGGAGCAACTGAAGCCGTTCTAGTTGGAATGCAGGAAACAAAACCCTGGTTTGAACAGTTTCCGAAGCGTTGGGTGATAGTACTTCTTTGCTTTTCTGCGTTTCTGCTGTGCAATATGGATCGTGTGAGTAGTCTATATTTCCTTCCTATCTGAATTTTCAAGTTCTTCCAACCATCAATGCATTATTTCCACACCACTCTTCACTAATCATCTACAGATAAATTAGTCTGTTTCTTCATTGGTAGATGTCCGAGCTACACGTTGGGTCGTATGCAACATGATGCTAAATAATTATTTATACTCATGTCAACTTCCCTTTTTCTATTTGTAAATAGTGTTCACTGTTCACGTCAATAATATTCAGGTGAATATGAGCATAGCAATACTGCCTATGTCAAAGGAGTTTAACTGGAACACCGCTACAGTTGGTCTAATTCAGTCTTCTTTCTTCTGGGGATATTTGCTTACTCAGGTTTGTTTTGATCCTTGACAATGCTATAGCATGATAGAGAACTAAATAAACTCTTCTCAAACCTCTTACATTCATTTCCTTTTATCTTTGTTTTTGTGTGTTAAAAATTCTCACAATGTGTGGCACATGAGTTCTGCTTTACAATTCCTGATAGTAACTTTGTTTTTTTGGGGGAAAATTGAAGCTCAACCTGAGTAAGAAATATGATCTTTCATGACAATATATTGGTTATTGGGATCTTTGTAGTTTTTTTATTTATTATTTCCAATGGGATCATATTTGGTCTAACCTATGTGCTTGGGATGAAAGGGTTGTCCATTTAGGAATTTTGAATATATTTGAAGTCTGGTTGTCTTTTTCTTTCTAAACATTGTATTCTATTAGATGTTTTGAATTCTGATGTTCTTGCTAGTATTCTTTTGTTATATGGATGCTTTCATCACTTGATATGAGAAAACATATTTGCCATGCCATTTCTTCTATGGTCGTGCTGTCTATGTGGAACCTTTTGCTTGACATTAAGTGTTCTATTCCTATCCCACTGTCATTTTATACAATTCTACGTTTATTTTTGTTTTATGTTTTCGGGTGGTAGATTGTTGGAGGTATTTGGGCAGACAAAATTGGTGGTAAGCAAGTACTTGGTTTTGGAGTTATATGGTGGTCGGTTGCAACAGTTTTAACACCTATTGCTGCCAAAATTGGACTTCCTTTCTTACTTGTCATGCGTGCCTTCATGGGGATTGGCGAGGTTGGTATCTTATTTTGCTTTATCTATTTCATTGCTTATTTGCTCATTGCACTATTTTATTAGATTCTTTGTTTTTTACCCTCCATCCACAACATTCATTGTATGCTGGCTAATCAACCTTTTTAAGGAATTTTTTAAGTTCTGAGTTTTTTTGGGGTGCTTGTCAGAAAGAGAACCGATAATCAGATCTATGTATTTCATAGCCAGGCAAATCATATCTATCATAATAGAGCTTAATGGCCTTATTCTTTAAAAGAGGAAAATCTTTCAACTTACTTTAGAATTAGCGATCTGCCAATGATTCAGACAAACTGAAAATCATTTTCTGCTAGATTGTCAAAGTGCTGTCATGAACATAATGTTATTAATTAAGTAGGCGATGACAACCATCCAATGATATAATTATACCTCATGAATGTAATCTGTTGAGTGTGTTGAGCTAGTCTAAATTTTAAGTTCTGCAAGTCTTAAGTCACTTTGCACGAACTTAATTGTGACATCAGACAATGAAGTCGCTCCACAAGCCGCACGTATTTCGAAAGCAACACTTATGGTTGCCAATAATCCAATATTGGTAATAGGCTAATTGCTAATGTTTCTTCATAAATTGCTAAAGTTCAGACAAGCTATACTCATGGAACAGCGATGGTAGGTGGCTCCACGCCTCCACAATATAATGTAGCTTTTAATTATGACATGTAATATATACTCTTCAGCTTAAAAAGATCTTCATCGCAACTCTGCATCTTCGTATGTAACTACACTCCTTTATTATTTTCTTGAAATAAATTGTTGCTTGAATGAGCTATTTTTTCCTGTCAGGGTGTTGCTATGCCTGCTATGAATAACATACTTAGCAAGTGGATTCCTGTCTCAGAGAGAAGTAGGTCGCTGGCACTCGTATATAGCGGAATGTATCTAGGTTCTGTGATAGGGTTGGCTGTATCTCCTATCTTGATCCACAAGTTTGCATGGCCCTCTGTATTTTACTCATTTGGTTCTCTTGGAAGTGTGTGGTTTGCTTTTTGGCTGAGCAAAGTAAGTCCTTTTACATGCTGCATCTATTCAAACACTAGTTCTCTGTAAAAGTAAATGTTAACTATCATACGTTTTTTTTTAATCATCAACTTGAATTTGAAGTCCTTGCTTTTGTAGGACAGCAATATGTAATTTGGGTAGCAATTCCCATTTTTTGTGAAAAAAATTTGTATTAGATGCTGCTGACCTTGTTCGATGCAAAAAAAAGGAGCTTTTAACTTTAAGATTTTATGGTGCAGCTTGCTTGCTATTAGCGACTTAACTATACCATCTAGACTTTAGTCTTTTAGGAAATATAAAATCAGTAGGACATGGCGATTTCTCCTAAGATGCGCTGTTGATGTTGTCGATGGAGTAAACTCTTTTTTTACAACTTCTATATACGAAGGAAGTGTGGCACCCACCAACAGGCATTCATTTTCATGTTAAACATTATTTGTTTTACAGGATAGTGAACTTATAAAGGATAGTTATCATAGCTAAAACATATTGTGGCAATGTTCTTATAGGAGTATTAACTTTCATTGGTTTTGACTTTCTTCCAGGCTCATAGCTCACCAAGTGATGATCCTGAGCTTAGTGCAGAGGAAAAAAAGTACATCTTGGGCGGAAGCATCTCAAAGGAACCTGTCACTGCCATTCCTTGGAAACTTATATTATCTAAGGCACCTGTTTGGGCTCTCATTGTGTCTCACTTTTGCCATAATTGGGGAACATTTATTCTTTTGACATGGATGCCTACCTACTATAACCAGGTATAAGAAAAGTCTCATATCTAGTACCATCCCTCTTTTTGCTTCATATTCTGGTAACTAACATGAGAACGTGTTTATCTATAACATCATCAATTTATTAGCTTTGCACATTTAAAACATGTGAACTTTGCATAGTGTCGGTAATTGTGTGGGTGCAGGAAACAGCTGATATATGTTTGTTCTTTCATGAACGTGAATAGGACAATTAGGTGGTGTGAGGAGAAAACATGTTACTTGACAGCAAATTGCCGACAATGGAGGGTACATATATTAAAATGAACTAATATATGTACATGCTTTTTTCAGGTGTTGAAGTTTAACCTTACTGAATCTGGATTATTATGTGTATTGCCATGGTTGACTATGGCTGTCTTCGCCAACATAGGAGGTTGGATTGCAGATACACTTGTTAGCAGAGGTCTATCGATCACTAATGTTCGAAAGGTAAGAATACTAGTTTTTTGAAAATGCATTGATGACACGAGTGTCCACCTTAAATAGAGCCACAGCCTTTGTTTTTTTTTTTTTTTGTATGACAGCTCTATGATTTTCGTCTATGTTTAAAGCTCATCTACTGGAATTTCGAATTATGCAGATAATGCAGTCAATCGGATTCTTGGGCCCTGCTTTCTTTCTTACTCAGCTGGGTCGTGTCAAGACTCCTGCTATGGCGGTGTTCTGTATGGCTTGCAGTCAGGTCTGAGTTAAGACGACCCTTCTGGTTTTTAATCTTTCTACCTATGTGGAATTCATTGTGAAGATTTGTGTGTGATGCAAAATTGTAATCTTATAATAAGTCATACTTAATTGCCTGATAAAGATAATAGCATACAGATACCTTTCAAGCCTAGTTCTTATATGCATTACATAATGACATCCGTCTCCCGCCTTTGAAAATTTGTGTGATGAAAAATTGTAATCTTATAACAGTTAGTGAATTAAACTGTGACGATTATGATCACCTATATGACAGGGATCTGATGCTTTCTCACAATCTGGCCTATACTCCAATCACCAAGACATTGGACCACGTTATGCGGTTAGCACCTTCTCTTCCATAATTACTTTATGCATAAAGTATGTAATGATTAGAATCTGGAATAGATGGTTTTGGGTAAATTTAGGTTTTTTTTGGTATGTATTAACTGAAGCTAAAAGAAAGTGCTTTTGACCTTCTCCTCCAGGGAGTCTTGTTGGGGTTGTCGAACACAGCAGGAGTACTTGCTGGAGTCTTTGGTACCGCTGCAACTGGTTATATACTTCAAAATGGTAAGATCATAGCTAACTAGACATTAAAATCCCTCCCCCTTCCCTCCCTTCCTTTCTCTGCCGCTTATGAAATTTCCATAAATGACATCCTTTTAAGTAGGTGTCTTGTTGGGATTTTTAGGGTTATTTTCTGATACTTATTGACAACAAACCCGCAAGAAAAGCTTAACACTTCAAGTTAAATCACTAAGCCAGCTATCCATCTGATTAACAAAAAACATGATTACATAAATATAAAAGGGCCATCAGTAATAAAAATAGGTGGGTTATTTTTTTCATCTACAAAACTAGGTGGTTCCTATATAGAAGATGCGAGCCCCTGAGGCAAACCCAGAATCGCATTTCGGAAATGTGACCCAACATCTCCGAAAATGTCGAGAAAAATATGCTGATCACAATTGTACATTCGGATTTGTACCAAAATTTATATATTAAAAGTTATTAGAGAAAAAATAGTATATAAAACCAACTAACCAAGTTTTGAAACCAAAAATTATGTTGTTTTGAGAATCATCAGATTTCGATAAATATAAAAATTTATATCAAAACGTAGAGAAAATGAACTGATCATGACGGTGTATTTGTATTTTCCTTCGTACACGTGAATCTGTTTTCCAAGGGGGTGGGATGGAAACTATGTTCCGGGGGCGCGGAGCCGGCATTGGGGAGCTCTGCACCAGGGTTGGAGTTTTGGTCTGGGTGCGAAGCCGGCGCTGGGGAGCTCTACTCCAGCTCTGGCGTTTTTGGGCTGGGCGTGGAGCCAGCGTCACCAGCTCTGGAGTTTTGGCCAGCTTTGGAGTTTTTTCCATTCCAATACTTGTGGATTCTTTGCAAACCAAACACGTTACTGCTTTCATTTCATTCAATTTTACATTTCCTTTGACAAATCTCATTCTCTGAGAAACGTTCTGTGAGCCAAACTCCGCCTTTAGTTTGCTCACATCTCTTTACTTTCAAGCTGGATGATTTCCTTCATTCAAAAATTAATGTGCCATAACTGCTATATAAGATGTTACAATCATAAGAGATAGATACTCGATCGTTAGTCCCTAACATCAATTTAGGCACTGTTTGTTTACCTCTTAATGGAATCATTAAGAGATCATTTTACCTTTGAATGATTTCTTAATGATTCCATTAAGTCACTTTATCCATCAGCACTTGACCAAAATTTGTCCATGTGTTGCAGGCTCTTGGGATGACGTGTTCAAAGTGGCTGTTGTCTTGTACATCATCGGAACTCTTGTTTGGAACATCTTTTCCACTGGTGAGAAAATTCTTGACTGAATAAGAACACAATATAGAAAAATAGATAATTTTACCACGTTCACTCAACCGGGTGGTCCATCATATGTGGGCGGGGCTAGCCTCGGTCTCCAGTCATGGTGGGTTAAGTATCGAAACTTGCACCTGACTTGAGGCTGTAGCTAGTATGCACAAATAATTTCTTTCGTCTTTTAAAAGATTTATTCGCAAGTCAAAAGCATTGTGCATCTATCGGGAATATCTCCTTGTTTCCATACATCTATTCTTAACTTATTCACAATTCACATCTATTTTCTTGTTGTATGATGTTAAGACGCCTAATGTTGATGCGTCAAATGCGAGATGTCTTATGATATATGTAACAGAGAATTTGATATGAGTCACATATGATCTATTTATCATCTAGTTGATCTCGTCTTTGATTTTTTTACTGCAAATGATATTGGTTACGATGTTCATCTCTATTCGTATACATTCAGTTCCTTTTGGTGATCTCAAATTGAAGTTTTGGATGGTAATCTTCGTTGGAATCTAAAGTTTATGGTTTTATTGTTACTAACTTTTACAAATCGTAAGAATTGCATACTCGAATTAATGTGTACAAAGTACAATTTACAACATTATCGACTATTTGATAACATAATGGTTTTTACTGACCCGTCACTTTCATCCGATTCCACTTTTTAAATAAAACTGTAAGAAATTAATAAAAAAAAAACGTTACGGTCATAAAAACACGTTTTCATATAATTGCTAATTTGCTACCTCTAATATAGCTATTTCCATTATAAAAACACGTTTTCATTCAAAGTACAACTACAAAATTGACCCTCGAGAAGTTAATAACGACGAAATTGCTAAAATCAATCTGACAATTTACAATAATCATATTATAATAATTGAAAGAAAAAAAAAAAAAAAAGACAAGATAGTAATTGAAAATAAAGACAGTAATAAAAAGCTCCAGCAACAAACATTCAATTTAATTCAATGCACATTATATTTATATTTATATTTATACATTTTAGTTTTTACTATTGCACAATAATAATATTAAAAGTAAATGGTGTTGAAAATTTGTACGGTTATTTATTTTTTCCATTAAAGAAATTGAAATAAGACTATATTATGGCACAATAATAAATGAAATTGTACCTACAAGATGAAAATTGAAAATTGCATGTGACCATATTTAAAGCACAATCTTGACCCGACCCGAATATAAATTAATGGTATTCAAAATTCAAACCTACCTCATCAAACTTTATACTGATAAATCAAAACCAACCACCAAAACCAACCTTTCTATTAAACAACTCCAACCACCGCCACCATCATTGCCGCCACCGTGCCGCCTCCGGCTGCTGCTACTTGACACTTTCCTTAACGCTTTCCATAATTGGCCTCAAGTCCCTTTGAAACACATTCACCTTTAGCCCATACTTCATGAACAAAGTTAATGACATTTTCTGCTCCACTTTGTGGCCCGGAACCACCGCAAGACGGTGGCGGAGCAACACTGCCGCCGCAATCGACTTCATTTGTAGATAAGCCAGGTCCTTCCCTAGACAGATCCTTGGTCCAGCATTGAATGCAACAAATTTGTAAGAATCATGCCTTATGAATTTTGTCCCGTCCGGAGACAACCACCGCTCCGGTCGGTACTCGAGACAGTCTTCACCCCAAGTTGACTTCATTCGGCCCGCGGAATAAATTGAATAAGTAACAGATGATCCAGCCGGAACAAATGTTCCGTCCGGCAAGACATCATCGGAAACCACATGTTTCGAGTCCTCCGGCACCGATGGGTATAGCCGGAGTGTCTCTGATAGAGCTGCCTTCAAATACACCAATCGATCCACCTCCTCAAACCCTAACGGCTCATCTATCCATTTTTCCACGTCATCACCACGTGTCTCCAGCAAGACAGTACTGATTTCTTTTAGAATTTTCTCTTCCACTTTCGGATTCTGAATCACCAACCAAAAAAACCAGCTCATTGCAACTGATGACGTGTCACGTCCAGCTAGGATGAAGTTGAGTGCCACGTGTTGCAGAAACTTGTCAGAATAAGATTCTTTCATCCTCATAAACCTTGATAACAAGTCATCATGTAAGCTTCCATCTTTAAGCTGACTGGATAATTCATGCCTACGTGTACTGATGATGCTGGACAAGTAATCTTCCACGTGTACAAGGCTTCGGCTCAAGCTGACCTCCAAGCCAAGCCGGAGCCATTTCCTCATTTTCCAAATAATTTCTGGGAAAATAAACCGTTGCAACGAAGCCTCCGTTGCACAATCAAACGCCAATGCAAAGCTATTGTCGGGCAACTCGGGGGCTAACGTTTGCGGGTCTTTCCCAAAAGCCAATCCGCAAATGTTATCAAACGTGATCCTTAGCAAAAGGTCTTGTAGATCTACGGGCTCAGCCTGGACCTGCGCCCGTTCCAAAATTGGACAAAACCGGTTCTTGATGGCTCGGGTCACCCACCGAGCCATGGCTTGTCGAAGGGTTCGCGTTGTAAACTCGAGTGCCGCGGTCTTCCTCTGGAGAAACCACGTGTCCCCATCCGAATTAAAGATCCCTTTTCCTAATAGATCATGGAAAACGGCTTGCCAAGTTGGCCCCTTTGGGTAATTTTCAAACTTAGTCTTCAATATGTGTTCAAGATTCTTCGGGTCACAAGTGACCGTCACGAGCCCTTGCTTTCGGGCCAGAAACGGGACTGCACATATGCAAGTCTGGTAAGTCCCGTTACAGGCCCGAAGGTTATCAGCAATCCATTCGTGCAACCGATCGGAATTCTCGATCAGACCCGGAAGACTTCCAAATAACGGCCATACACGTGGACCCTTTAACGATCGTGAGATGAAAGTAAACCATAGCAAATAAGCAGTTACAGCAGTAAACAACACCAGAGCTATAGATACATCCATCTTCTATGTATTATCTATCACCTCTTTCCCGCCAAAATTCTTCAAAAAAAAAATATTTCTGAGAAAATCAACACAAACCCAGATCAGATTTCACTTCAAAAAACAATGGGCTTCGCTTACTTAAACCAAAATTGCATAAAAAATAATAATTTATGATTATAAATCGAACCTTATTTTTCTTTTTTTACTAAGAGAAAGCTTCAAAAACAGGGAGTAATGCTCAAAGAAGCCAACATTATATCAACAAATTGAGTTTAAGAGTAAAAAAATTTGAGATCTTAAAGCTTGATCATGATACAAAGTGCAGAGAAAAAAACAAAGAATTCTAGAGAGAGAGAGAGAGTTAGAGAGAGAGAGAGAGGGAGAGATGAGCAAAAAAGAGGTGAAACATTGGTGTGATTTATATAAGGATGTAGTTGAGAAGATGGAAAGCAATTACTGAAGACAGAGTGTTTGAAAAATTTTCTCTTTTTTTCAGCCATTTGATATGAACCGCCATTAATGCAATAACAGAGGTCGTTGTAAATGTATTTATGAATACCCAAATAAAAATTTCTTGAAGGGAAAAAAGGGATTTCATAATTCTATGTTTTGTAATTAAAAAAAAAACCCAATTAAACCCATAAATGATAAATCTTCTCTCTCTACATATCTTCTAAATTTGTGTTTCTCTCTCTACAACTAATGCAGCAGTGGAGAGGAGCTGGATGACTTTAATTTCATTCATTCAAGAGAGAGAAAATGATTTAATGAGTTCAGTTTCAGTTGAAGAAAAAACCCCCCAAATATGTGAATGTGTGAGAGAGAGAGAGAGAGAGAGAGAGAGAGAGAGAGAGAGAGAGAGAGAGAGAGAGAGAGAGAGAGAAGAGAGAGAGAGAGAGAGAGAGAGAGAGAGAGAGAGAGAGAGCTTACAGGGAAGGGAAGAAGAAGAAGAAGAAGTGTGTCTGAATATGATGATATTAATAGAATAAAAGGGAGGGTATTGTAATTCTTCAATTTTTAATATCCATATGAAACAAATTAAATACAATTTGTAATGTAATTAAATTTGTTGACTAACTAGAAAAATAAGATTTTGTAATTTATTATATTAATATATTATAAATTATGTTTTGACTTTTGACCTTTGTCTTTTACAACATAACCATCTCGACTTTAATAATCACAATTAACCTAATTTATTTGATCTAACTTTTACATATGAGTTAGAAATATATATATCATTTATTTGATTATAAAATCTTACATGACATTTATTTTGAAGTATCTTTTTTATAAAGTAATAGTTATATATTTTAATAGTAGTAGAAATTAGTTTTTTTTTAACTGCATGGTATTATTGAATGAGAAAATGACTTAATGGTACATGGGAATATGATGATATTTGCTAGTTAGAATTTGGTGAACTAATTCATCAAGAAAATTAATTAAATTAGGTTTTTATTTTTTGAAAATTTAGGTTTTTTTTCAGCAATTTTAGGTAACCTATATTTCACCCTTTTAGAGTTTTAGATTACTCAACCATGAACCCCCTCCAAAATGCTTAAGAAATTAATGGTTTTGCGTTATGACAAAGTTATTAAATTATTATGCTACGATAACATAAATAATTAGTTTAAAGTGTTTAGATTGTATTCACTAATAAGTGATTGTTGGAGTTTAGAATTAATCATACCATACTTTATCATATATTAAAAAATGTCTCATTTGCTAAATAAGTGATTATTTTGTCATTTTACAAGTTAAAACGCAAATCATAACACTTTAAAAAGTAAAAACTAATTATTTAATAATAGTGATAGTATACAATAGAAGTTAAACTAAACACTAATTTCTTATAACACTTTTTCTCACAACTATTAAAACTATTATTTGATCATTAGTTTTTGAAATATTACAACATTTTTCAAACGTCCAATTATTCTTCAAATTAACATTAAACCACATGCATTTTACACACACACACACACACACACACACACACACACATATATATATATATATATATATATATATATATATATATATATATATATATATATATATATATATATATATATATATATAATAGTTAATACTTGTATATTCTTTATATTCATATTTTTATGTATTTATCAAATAAATTTACAAAATAACTACTAATTTCTTTTCTTGGTTTTATAAACAATCAAATGACATAAGTTTCGGTTTCATAAATAGTTATTTTGACTAGTGATATTATTATTATTAAACATTTTTAAATCCAAGTAATTATTTTTAGCCTAAAGTTACTTTAAATTTGAAGGTTCAAATCCTATTGTAAACAGATATGTAGATTTAAATTAGGAGTAATTTTAGATTAGTTTGTATACCACTATAAAATGTAATAAGTAACTTTTAAATATTTGATTGTCCGTTTTCTCCCTTTAATCTAAGCCACTCACTTGAAAGGTATTTATTTTTAATTTTTAGTTCATTATATGTTATCTTATTTACTGAATATTATCAAACTATTAGTTTTGATATGTATTCTTGTATTAATTTATTATACATATTACAATGTTAAAAAACAATTTTATTTAAAACATATTATTATAATAATTTCAGGTCGATATTTAATAGAATCTAATATTAGATATATATTTATCATCATATCATCATATTACATGGATGGAGATTTTGTAGATTTCTAATAATAAATCTAAAGACATATTATTATATCATTTGGATAACAAAAATAAATTGTATTCACATAATATGCGATAAAATAACAACTTTCATATTTTTGATATTTTATAACAAACTACTTTATTATATTGGTTATATATTCATAATTAATTGTTTACAACAATTTTTTTAAATCTTTTTAATGCTTACAAAGTTCTAATCTATTTAAATTTGAGATTATATTTTTACAAATCCATGTGGATTATGATAAACTATTGGGATAATATTGAAAAAACTCCATCAACTTTATTCATTTTCATGATGAAGTCCCTAAACTTTTTTCTCATTGTTAATGTCCTAAGCTATTTTTGTGTTATTCAAAAGTGTATATTTGACTTGTTTGACCGATTACCTAACAAGTAACCTTAGATTTTTCACTTGATTAATGCTAAAAAAAATTCACCATCTTTTCATATTATAACAATTAAGTTCTCTAAGTTTTTTGGGTTAATATTGAAAAAACCTAACGGACTTTCATTCAAATATCGATTAAGTCACTACATTTTTTTTCCGAGTATTTAAGTTACTAAACAAAGTTTATCTTATTCAAAACTATATATTTTTAACCTACTACCTGTTGTAATACAATTAGTTCTTTAAATAGTTTATTATTAAGAAAACAAAATTTCTTTTTCAAATTTCACGATTAAGTCACCAGATTTTTTTTTTTCTTATTTAGGTCACTGTACCGTTTACCGGTTAGTGACCTGCTAAACGGGTCAAATATATAGTTTTGAATAAGGCAAAAATTGTCTAGGGACTTAAACACTTGGAAAAAAATACAGTGACTTAATCGATAAATTCATGAAAGTTTGTAGGGTTTTTTCAATTTTAACCCAATTTTTTTTTGTTCTACCAGTTGTATTATATCGGCAAATCCTGTAACCGGTCAAATATATATATATATATATATATATATATATATATATATATATATATATATATATATATTTGAATAAGGCAAAGATAGTTAAGAGATTTAAAGAATTGGAAATTTAATTAAAAAAACTTAACTGAGAAGATGAGAAAAATTGATTGAGTTTTTTCAATATTAACCCTAAACTATATGGCCATATACGATTCATTAGGAACATGGTACATAAAAATCATAAATTATTATAAACTAGTTTATTAACCCGTGTATTACACGGATAACTTTGATAAATTTGTTTTCTTAAAACGTATAAACTTAAAAGTAAAGATTAATATTCAAACTTTAAATACTAATGATATTTAATATATTTTATTATAATTAATTTATGTATAAATCATTTCAACAAAAAAACTGATTATTAATAACTTTTAAGTTTATTATTATAATTTCTATATTATTATAATTATTAATCAAAAAATCTTTTAAACATTGTTTGTTGAGATTTTGTAGGATTTAAGTATCTAACCATAATATTATCTTAAAAGTAATTTGATTTAAAAATTTTAATTTAATGTTGAAATAATAATTAACACTTGTTATTAGTAGAAGATGCCATTTAGCAGCATGAGAAAAATACAAATGACAATTTAGTTACTTTTTTAATAGTATTTATAAATTATAATATTATATTTCTTGATTTGTCTACTTCTTTTTAAATAATCCTTAAAAAGCGTTGCTATTACATTAACTTATTAAATATTGATGGCTTCGGTTGACTTGGTTGGTATTAAGTATTAACTGAATTTGACTGTTTGACTTTGACTTCCAAATCTACTTAGTACTCATCCTTATTAAAAGTAAAGATAAAATAGTCCTTTTATATAAACTTGCTGCGTAAGATAAACTTTTGTGGTATACAAATCACTCCCCTTATTAAAAATACTAGAGTAATTTAGAAATGGTATGATTACTAGATTACATACTTTATTTGTCTAACTTATTAAAAGTTTCCACTAACATTAAGTATGAAAGTGATCAATTTTAATAATCTCTTGTTTTAAATATTAATTAAATCTCAAAGTTACTATTTACTATACTTTATTAACTGAAACTATATATATAATATAATTACGTTTGTAAAAAGTAAATGCAATATATAATACTAAAATCTTAAAGTATATAACATTATTTTGATATTAATTTTAAACATCATGAAGTCCATCATATGTAAAACTTTAAAGATACACAACTATGAATTATACGAAGAAAACCAAAAAATAATGATAATGTCCTAGGTTATATATCATTTTCTAGGTACACAGTTTCTTAAAAACGACTATGAGTATGTTTGACATGACTAGCTGGAGCTCTGAGCTAGAGTTTTTAGTAGCCGAAGCTTTTGGGAGCTGTAGTTTTTTGTTTTATAGATGTTTGGTGAAAATAGTTGTAGTTGTAGCTTTTAGTAATAAAGGACATAAAAATACATTGGTATTAATTAAAAATTATAGTTTATAATTATTTGAAGTAAAAATGTAATTTTGTTTGACTAAAAGCTCAAGCTACTTCAAGTAGCTTCTCTTGGAATAGCTTTCGAAAGCTTTCAAATCCGAATCAAAAGTTTAGGTTCCTATAAACCAAACAAGCCTTTGAGCTCGAGCTTTCAAAAATCAAAAACTGAAGTTTCTAAAAGCTCGTTGTCAAAATCACCCTATTCATTAGAATACAAATTGTAATATCAATCAATAATTATTGTCTTATTTTAATGAAATTAATTCAAATGATATTTGTTAGGACTTTATATTTGATCTTCGTTGATTGTATTTAGCAATTTTAAATTTTCATTTTGAAGGTTTTAATAAAATCGAAAACACGATGAAACAACGACTTCTAATAATATAAACATACACTTTAGTTTAAGAATATAAAAGACAATGTTGTCTATCGTTCATTTGTTACAAATTAATAGTTTAAGTAATTGTGTATTTACTTTTGTCACATTTTAAGTAGTAGTAAAATATTGTTAAATAAATTTTAATTCTAATTCTAAAATATTTATCATATTAATTATTATAATTTTGTTTTGTTTTTATAAATTAATTAAATATAATATATAATTAATTAGATATTATATTTTAAAGCAATATTTTTTAGATGTTTTATATAATGAAACAAACAATTTTAAGACCAAATCTTAATTTCAGATTTCAAATCTTAAAGCCTCATACTTCAGACATTTAACCTCTTAAAAACCACATAACTTAACAAAAATAAATAAAATAAATAAAAATTGACTTTTGTTTTTACTCGATTGGTTGACTTATCCATTTAAATCTCATTAACCCACAAACCAACAAAGAATTGAAATAGTCAACCTGCTGACTAACTCTGAAATTTTAATGCACAGGAATGATTATGATGATATCATAAAAAAGTCAACTCTCTGATAATTTGTATTTAATTCTTAAAAAGTCAACACACTCTGAATATGGCACCTTAATTCTTCCAAGATTACCTAAATTGAAGTTTGAGCTTGTAGATTGGGCATGATTCTGAGGTGCTTAAGTTGAATGTACTGCATGCTTAGTGAGTTGTACTTTTAGCAAGAACATTCATGGTTTCTTGTATGATTTATCCAACTTAGAGGTGTTTGGTTTTGACTTTTGCGTCATTGATGAAGATTATTAGATTATTACTTTACAATTAATGATGTAATTAATTGGTTTATAGGGTGCTCCGTTTTGCGTTTTGATAGAGATTATTAGATTATTACGTTACAATAACGTAAATAATTGGTTTAAAGTGTTTGTATTGCATTCATTAATAAATGATTATTTGTGTTTAGAATTAATCATACCACACTTTTTTCATAAGTTAAAAAATGTAGCTTATTTACTTCATAAGTTATTAATTATTTGGTCATTCTACAAATTAAAATGCAAATCCAAACACTTTAAAAAATTGATTATTTGATAATTGTTATAGCAAATAGCAGAAGCTAAGCCAAACACTAAAAGGCTGTTTGATTGCACTTATCAATATCTGATAAGAGGTAACCTCATATTCGGTAAAAGGAAAAATGTGATAAGTGTGTTTGATATACATAAGATATAATAAGATGCAATATTGTCTTATCTTGTCTTATTTTGACGAGATGTGACAAGCCTCGCTTCTACCTCTTCTTCCTCAACCCAAACCCTAGCCACCAAGCACCACCTTCTCCACGATGTCGCCAACCACCATGGATCCTGAGTCGCCGTCGCCGCCACCTTCTCCACGCCACTAAGGCGTCACCGTTTGGCCCCTTTCCACGACCATGCAACACTACACAACCCCTCTTAGATTGATTAGCACTGGCGACCACCACCGGATTCTAACCGCTTTTACTCACTGGATTTTGCAACGCAAGGTCTTTCTTATTTCATCTTTTTCCAACTTTTTTGTTAATACATGCTCGAATTGTGATTCTCTTGTACTATTTCCTAAATTGCAAACTACACAATCAATATTACATGTCAGATAGAATTCTTTGAAATATACATGAATTGCCCACTATATAAATAAATTATGAATATCAACATTTCATATTCACTATGTACGTTCGCTGCAAGCCTAACACAAGGCAATATACCATTACAATCGGCAACGTCACAAGCAACCCAATGAGCAAGCTATAATTAGGTTAAATCATTTGCTTATTGTTATTCAAATTGAATTGTTTCAAAACACAACAGTTGTTAGTATCTGGTGCTTAAGATATCTGGGTGCACATCATACTCTTTGACAAATACAAATTGTACAAGTCCTTGAGGAAGAGCAGCCTAAACCAAACAAGAATTTCTTAAATCCATTACATATCATATTATGGGGAATTTAGATATGTAATGATTTGACAATCGATTTCTTAATGTTAGAAATACATAGATTTGATATTTTTTTCCTTACAACTTGTTGCTAGTAGCTCCAAATCTGATTACTTGACCTTAAATAATCAATCATAAGGATAATTGTCTTGTTAGAAGTACATAGATTTGATATTTATTGCATTGTTAATATTTGTTACTTGAATGTTCTTGAATAATGTCTTGTCAATATTTTTCCTTCTTTATTGTTACTTGAATCTTTTACTTGAATTCATAGATGAGCATCAATGATGTTACTTCAATCTTACTAGAATTGATAGATGAACATTGTGTTAGTTATAGGAATGTGTTACTTGATTTTTTAGGCAATAATGGAATGTGTTACTTGAAGATATATTGGTTACGTTTATGTTTATGTTCATTTGATTTTGATTCTTATTTAAGATTATCTGATTTTTGAAAGCATGTTGGTTATATGATTCTAGAATTTTGATTATAACTTTGCTTATTTGGAAGTTAATTACAAACTTTTAATTATAAACTTTGTTATGTTTTTTGAATTCAAATATGTTACTTAATTAATTATGAATTATAAACTTGAATTGATTCTTGATTTGATACTTTATGTTACTTGAATCTTGTTATTGTTACTTGGTTATATTTCTTGAATGCATATATGTTTATTGTTACTTGGTTATATTTACTATTACTAGATATTTGACTTTAATCAATGATATTGGTTTATTTGAAAATTGTTATTGTTACTTGACTTTCGTAGATGGTATTGGTTTTTGAAAGCAAGTTGATTGTTTTTTATTATGTTGTTGGTTATTGTTACTTGAATTGATTTTCGAATTGATACTTGGTTACATTTATTGATTATAAACTTGGTATGGTTCTTGTTTATAGTTCTTATAATAGATTAGGATATGATACCTGATAATAAAGTTGAACATTGAATTGATTATTAAATTGATACTTGGTTATGTTTCTTGATTATAAGCTTGGCATGATTTTTGCTTATAATTCTTATAATAAATTAGGATATGAAACTTGATAATAAAGTTGAACACTGAATTAATACTTGATTATAATTCTTGATTATAAAATTGGATCAATGGAAACTTGTTGGTATGGTTAATTGATTTAATGGTTACATGAACCAATGATAGGATATAGATAATGATTTGTTCTTGTCACTTGAATATTACTATTGTTTTGATGGTAAAAACATATGTTTTGAGAACGAATATGTAAAATTAATAAAAACAACAAAATTTGATAATTTATAAAACAAACAGACTTATTGAATTCTTTTATCAAACCTCAGCATCTTATCAAGACAAAAGCATCTTTTTCTCGACTTATTCTCCTTCAAAGGCGACGACGACAGCAACAAAAGCTTCATCTACTTCTCAGGTAGTGGTGACAACTTCACTTCCTTTTCAGGCGATGGAGGCGGCTTCATCTCCTTCTCTGGCAGCGGCTGTGATAGCTTTATCTCAGGTTTGTTTGAAGATATTTTTTAATTTGGCTTTCATAGTTTCATATGTGTGTGTTTGATAAAATTTTATTTCAGATTTGTTTGAATGTATCTATTTATTTTGTTCTAGATTTGTTTAATAAATTTTCAATCTCATGCAACAGCTTCAAAAACTTTGGACATTTCTTCTTTTAAAGTGAGGGGGGGGGGGGGGGAATTATTTATGTTGATATCTTTGTTGTCTTCTTTGGCCTCCAGATTCCTTCTGTCAATATAAATATAGTCTTCTCATGTAAGTTTGATATAATTGTTATATTTATACTAGTTAACTTTCATGAAAGTTTGATTAACTTGATACACACACATGTTAAACTTATAAAGGATGATGTTCGATGTTTAAACTTATTATACCGTATGGTTTATACTTGTTAAAAAGTAGTTAATTACAAATTTGTTTGATATATAGTCACGAAAGATTGATATACTTGTATTATGTAAATCTCATATTATTAGCCATATGGTTTATACTTGTTGATTTATATAGATTTTGGTATGAACTTTTTGTTAAGTTATTTTTTTTTTACTTATATATGTAGTTGACAAGAACACCGTTGAGACAACAAACGTCACGTAGAATGTAAATTTTATACATGCATTTACATCATTTCTTGGGTTGACATAGGAAGTCACGAAGAGAAGATTGACATGATTGATTCATTTGATTTTTTAAAATGTGATATTAGAATGACAGTTCCACGGGATACTAGTTTCGTATTTATATTTCATTGTTTTCACAAATTGAATGACATTGTTTTGGTTGAATTAAATTGTAGTATTTTGGTTTGAATTAAATTGTAGTATTTTATTTAATATTTTTTGGGTTAAATTATGTTGGTAAATTTTTTTATCAATGAAATGTTTAATTAGTAATATTTTTTTTGGGTTTAAATAATAAATTGTTAAGAAAATTAGGATTGAGAATGATAAAATTTATTATAGAATTCCAAACTGAATTCTCTGTTGTACCAAACAAGAGACATAATTCTATGTTGAATTCAACTGTTTTACCAAACAGATGAATCAGTTCTCTTTCCCCAGACAGATTCCTTTTCTCTGTAATTCCATTCTCTGTTGTCATTTATCTGCAATTTTATTCTCTATTTAGTGTTTCTTTTGGGTTTAGGTTTGTCAATATTTGGTACAACCCATCACATCACACACACACACACAAATGAAAACCCACGCTCTTTCAACGGTTCAACTTATCTTCTTCTATTTTTTTTCTATCTATATTGGCTCCACCTCTTTCTTTCTACCATCGCCTAAACCTCTATCTCCACCTACACCGTTAAAGAACAACAAAAACACTCTGTAGCCTAAACCTCCACCAAGGCTCATTGATGCTCCTTCATCTCATAACCAGAAAACATCTACGTGTTTGAGCACATCATAGGGTTCGAATGGTTCATAAATGTCGACTCCATTCACGATCAGATGATGGATCCTTCCCATCTCACAATCATTTGTGCTCTTTCATTATTTAATATGAGGGTTAGAAGATTTCTATGTATTTGAGCAGACCGACTTCACTCATAATCAGATGTGATCCATCTTGTAGTTAGATGTGATCAAATTTGTTGCGATTTCAGATTTTGTTATGATTTCAAACTGTATATTATTTCTCAACATAAAAAAAATATTATCATAAAAATTTTAAAAGTTTTTGTGATAAAATTAATTCGATCATAAAAACTGAATAAAAAGACATTAAAAATATAGATAATAAAAATTTAATTTTACAACTTTATAACAAAAATTACGGCTAAATTTACAAAATAAACTTTTATTGAGTAAATCTTTTTACACCCACTAAAAAAAAGGTATCATTCATACTTTCCATCGTTCTGTACATCTTAACATTACATCAACTTTCTCTCTGTATCATTTCCACCATTCTATGTTGGAAATACTCGTATTTCTATCCAATACTCATTTTATTTATAAAATATTAGAAAATAGAGAGGGAGGAAGAGAGATAAGGAGAGCTTGAGAATTGGGGGGGGGGGGGGGGGTCGGGAGGGGTTAGTTGTTTCGGGCCCGAAAACCCGGGTTGACATCTATGATGTGATATATTACCCTGCAACCCTCTCTGATGACCACACATCAAGCTCTTATGATGTGATATGTATGACTAAAAATCTTTAAACAAATCGTCTATTGCTGTTATATTATATACGTTTAAAAACTATATTTTACGGGATTCATTTTTCATTTTATTATTTTTAAAATAGCTTAAATTTTATATTGAAATAATATTATTTAATTTATTGTTTATTATTACTTTAACATCTATCTGTCATATTTTTTGTTTTAATTTTTAAATAATAAGTAATAATGCATAAACGATTATGAACTGAATGACGAACAAAAAGATTAATGCAATACATCAACAACTAGTTTTATAAGATTAAAAGTGACGATTTCATGAACTACTAATAATACAACATTACAGTTTTATAATAGTAAAAATTAATGCATAAAACGAGTATATTTTGAATGATTCATAATAGGGCTTAAAACATAAACGACTAACTAAATTGGTTACTTATTAGTTAAAATTATTTAATTAAACTAAACTAAAATAAAATAAAATATTAAAACTCACAAGCTACACGATGATCAAATTAGGTATTTATTATTTTTTCTATCATCAGTAAGTGTAAGTTAAAAGCTATTTAAATATTAGTAAATGTGTAAGTCCACGCGACACCATGCCTAGAAATCGGCTTACAAGGCCGCGTAAACGATGGTTCACAGGGCTATAAATATATACAAAGTCGTGTCTAGTTATCTTATATTTCTTTTTCTGAAAACTAAAATGGGTAAAAAAATTTTGAAAAATTATTTTGAGATAAGCCATATGGTTCGATACATCATACATATGGGTGTTTTTGGAATATTTGGATCTTTAAGCCACAAGATTGTTTTGACTAATTGTTTTTTTCTTTTTTTGGGGTGTAATTTTTGTTTGGATGCTATTTGTGAACCTGAGTTTGTTTTAGGGGTTGTTTGTTTACTTCTTAATGAAATTATTAAGAAGTCATTCAAAGATAAAAACGATCTTTTAACGATTCCATATAAGAGGCCAACAAACAATGGCTTAGTTGTTGCCTTGATGGAGCTTTTCCATTTCTTGTGATAGGGCCGGGCCGTTTATAAAATTATTGACTTCACAAAAAAAATATCATACATAGGGGTTTTTAGTGTATCCAGGTTATTTACAATATTATAATTTGTTTGATGTAAACTATTGCACTATAATTTTAATATTATATATAGTTTTTATAATTATATTTGATTATTATTTTATTTTTAAGGTGGATGACGGATTTTATAGTATTCTTAGTATTTAATTGTATGAAAAATAAAGTTTATTACTTATTTTTATAATATTCTTAAGGGCAAAATAATCATTTTTAAAGAAATAGTTGGACAAAGGACTAAAATCATACAAAAGAACTAACCATAAGTAGTGTAATTGTAATTTCGCCGTGAAAATTATGGTATCCGTACTTTCTATATAACCATAAGAACGTAATTATAATTTACCCAAAATATTAATTTACATTATTATTTGCCATGCTTATTTTGACCAGTTAAAAGATAAAAAAATATGTAGATATGGTAACAATCTTTTATATATGTGTGTGTGTGTATGTAAGCGTGTAGCAAGTAAACAATTAGTTAAGAGAAGAGTGATTCACATGGCATGTGCAATCTATAAATATTACTCGGTGGTGTGTTTGGTTAAAAGAGTGTTTGCAATTATGAAACAAGACAAGTACAAATCAACAAGTAAAATCAATACGACTTATTCATACACACACACACACAAAATCTTTTCTTAATCGAATCATCGATATCATTACCAATTTTTTAAATTCACATATATAATTTTACCTGACTTTTTGTATTGACTTTGACTACGATAAGTAATTCACTCAAATCGATTTCATTTATATATGGATACATGAAAGGTGATCATTGATTCAATATATATTAGTAATTACAAAGATATAGTAAAACTTTAGAATCAAGCTAGCTAGCCTTAATTTACTTTCAGATAGCTTGTTAATATTAATTAGTTGGGTCAATTAATTAATTAAGGCATATTATGTGGAGAAAGAGTAGTTATTAAAGATAAATTAAATTAATGTGCATGTCAAATTAAGAATGAAATGAAAGTAATGTAGCTAGGTAGGGTAATTTTAAAGAAATACATTCTTAATTAATTAAGGTACTGCCACACACACATATAACATGCATGGTATATATGGTACCAACTTCACAACAAAGGACTATTTTCTAGAATCATCAAAGTTAGGGATCCATCTATTATAATTGACATGATCATTAGCTTTTCAAATATATATATATATATATATATATATATATATATATATATATATATATATATATATATATATATATATATATATATATATATAGGGGTGGGTTCAATGGAGAACCTTATGCATCGAAGAACCTTGGAGAACCACAATGCATCGCTAGAAAAACTGAAAATGCATCACATAGAAATCGATGCATCGCGCGGGAATTTGATGCATCACGTGAAAATAATGATGCATTACGTTGGAATTGTGATGCATTTGTGGTGGTGCATGAAGGTTCTTCAAGGTTTTTCGATGCATAGAGGTTGTCCATATATATATATATATATATATATATATATATATATATATATATATATATATATATATATATATATATATATATATATATATAGGGGTGGGTTCAATGGAAAACCACTATGCACATGAAAACTATGAAAACCTACGCATACCGTCCGATTTGATGCATTTCATGAAAAACGCGGTGGCATGATCGTAAATAAAGTGATGCATCACACGGAATTTTGATGCATCATGCGGGAAATTTGATGCATCACGCGGGATTTTAATACATCACGCGAGGAATTTGATGCATTTGTGGTGGTGCAGTGCGGTTGTCACAAGTTTTCAGATGCATTGTGGTTTTCCATTGAACCTCCCTCTACATATATATATATATATATATATATATATATATATATATATATATATATATATATATATATATATATATATATATAAAATGTTCAGGAACGTACCACTCCCAGGCCGCTAGATCAAGAAACAATAAAAAGGGCACAATCGTCCCATCAGTCGAGGTAATTCAAGAGATTATCCACTCATTGACAGAATCAACAATTGATAATCGCTTCCATCTCCATCTCCGTAAAAAAAATAATTGAACTCACTTTTTTTGAAAAGTTCATGCAATTAATCATCAATTAAACATCTTCTTCTTCATTTTCTCGAATTCAACTTCTAGATTTTTAAAACATGATAGATTTAATTAGTGCACATAAGGTGTTCGATTAAATGTTTGCAACTGTTGTGAATGAACATTTTATAAGAATTGTGAATGGTTAAAAAATTCTCGTAAAATGGTCAAATAAGTATTGTGAATGGTCAATTAAGCGTTGTGAATGGTCATATAACATTAGGGCAAATGGTCAAATGATCAATATACTATAATAATTTGTCAAATAACAGTTGAATTAGTGTGATAAATGGTTAAATAAGTATTGTAAATGATCAAAGTTGAAGTATTGTAAATAGCCAAATAATTCTTGTTAATGATCAAATAATTGTTGAAGAATTGTGAATGGTCAAATAATTCTTGTGGATAATCAAATAAGTGGTAAAAAATTATAAATAGTCAAATAATTCTTGTAAATAATCAAATAACTATTTGAAGAATTGTGAATGGTCAAATAAATCTTGTGAATAATCAAACAAGTGTTGTGAATTATATGTATGTATATATATATCCTTTTCAACTTACACAATCAATATCCTTAGAAAATATATAAGATACGAAAACAATAAACTTAGGTGTTGTTCTTTTGCATAAGTGATAAATGACTGAAAACTGATTGCAATGCTGATTGATAAGTGATCGGCGCTGATTACTGAACTATTAAGTGTGTTTCTTTTGTACGTTGAATCTGTAATATATATATATATGTGTGTGTGTGTGAGAACAAAACTTGAACATAAGAACAATACACTTATGCAAACTTTCTTTAACATCTAAATAATCAAGTTTCTTTAGAAAAAGTGCACTTGTACTACTACTAGAGTGGACCCACAAAGGAAGCCCTTGCACCTAAAGGCTAACACGGTAACACCAAAAGTCCCTATAAAACTTGTGGCATTCAAAAGAGTCGTCTTTAAAACATAGAAGTTTTGCCTAAGAAACCACACCACGTCATAATACAGTACTAAAAAGTGAAGTTGTAACTGACAGAGTCACCGACCCTTGAAAGAACCCCAACACCTATAAACACCAAAAGATTCCCTAAAACCAAAGGCATCTGAAAGAATCTTCATAGCTTCTTATGACTTACTATGTTCTGTATCTTTGATCTCATGCCTCAAGGCAATACCGAATGCTAAAAAAGCACTTAAATCATTTAATCAAGAGAATCGTCACCTAGAAACTTTAGTGGTAGGCCAAGAATTACTCGGATGCTTAGATCAATGTTGGTGTGGTACGTAAACTAGAGCATAATATCCCAATGCACTAATGTTCCTCGACCAGTTTTCAAGGCAGCGTTCACCTTTTGTAAAGTATAAGAGTTGTTTCAGCAACTTGGTAGGATTGTAGTCAGCAGAGTCACAAAGGAACAACCTGCTCATGACTCCAAGGCCTATGTAAATAACATGCCATCAAGTCATCTGTGTTTCAATTGTCTAAGACCTGTCAGTTGTTTGATTAGGAGACATGTTAAATGGCTCACACCACCAACCGCCTTTCTAGGAAGATGCAAGTCGATGAGAAAATTAGTCGGTTTGTGCTTTGCTTTAACGCAATATGAACCTCATGCAGGCCAAAGACACACCTAAGGATGCAAAACAGGTCGCGTCTAGCATGACCTCGAGGTTTGAGTTCCTAAGTGTGAAAACACACTCGAAGGTTAATAGTTGAATCGCAGGCGATTATTAACCTTCCACGAGGTTTCGAGGGTCTTCAAGAAAAAAACACTTGAGAGTGAAAAGACCCGAGCATGTTTATCAAACAAAAATAACTAATTACAAATATAAAAACGAAAAATATTATTTGCCATAACTTTCAAGAGGTTGACCATCTCTCTGAAAACCTTAGAAACTAATAACATTCTCCTCCCTCATGGTTTAGTTAATCAACTCAATATACAATAAATAAATTCCTCCTTATTACTAAACCCAGTTTATTAAAACATGTCAAGGGCCACTACTTAACCCAAATAATTAAAATGGATCGAGCTGCTCATGCGTGTAACAGAAAGTAATGTTATACCAAGCTGGCATTTGGCTTCAGTGTCAGAACTAATTGGCAACGGAAGAGTCACTCGGATCCTGGGCAGTTAATTCCGCCGCTATAGCGGTGCTATAGCGGTTAGCGGTCCTTGAAAAAATAGCGGTGCTAAATAGCGGTTCCGCGAATAGCGGCGCTATTTGCCGCTATTTAGGACCGCTATTTGGAGGAGCAGTCCAGATCGATCATTCTTTAAGCTATATTTTGTTAAATATTTAATACTTTGTTTAATACTTTATAAAGTAATGCTATATCTTGTTTATCTTTGTTTGTTTAATGTGTTGTTCGATTCTATGACCTTTATGATTTTAGTTCTTTATGACTTTTGTTCTTTATGTTTATGTTCTTTAGGATTTTAGTTCTTCATATTATGTTCTTTATGTCTATGATTACATACATACATACATACATACATACACACACACACACACAGACAGACACACAGGCACACACAGGCGCGCACACACAGGCGCGCACACACACACACACACACACACCCACACACACACCCACACAGACACACACACACACACACAGACACACATACACACATACACACATACACACATACACACATACACACATACACACATACATACATACATACATACATACATACATATATATATATATATATATATATAAAATATACCGCTATATCACCGCAATAACCGCGATAGCAAATAGCGGTCTTGACCGCTATTGGACCGCGAGACGCTATTAACTGCATAGCTCGGATCAAATATGTATGAATAAAATAATGAAAAATAAAATTTTGCTAAGGTATACACTAACACAAAAAGGTCTCGCAGACTCATTTGATGAAAGTATGAAACAAAAAGTTGAGAATTTTAAACTAATTGGCAATGGAAGAGTCACTCGGATCAAATATGTATGAATGAAAGAATGAAAAAGAAAAATTTGCTAAGGCATACACCAACACAAAAAGGTCTCTCAGACTCATTTGATGAATCAAAAAGTTGAGAATTTTAAATAATAACCTCATGAAATTGGAGAAATTTTAGATACATACACTATGCTTTCTAACAAGTGCTAAAAAGAGAAATATGGTATTCTTATAAGTTCCACAATATCAAATAAAAATTTAAAGAGTACTGTAGCTGACCTTCAAATGTCATAATGTGAAACCTTTTTCATCTAGAACACTATCTTCTGTACAAATACTTTGAAAGTGGAAACTTCAGGCTCCTTGCTACCTGCAAAGAGAAAAGAAAGCCATAAAAAAACTGCTTTAGCGTAAAGCATACTCAATAAGAAAGATAAAAATGAGTTTATGAACATCACTTTTAAGGCCAAATCTTCACTGACTGTGGCACGGTATCGAGTTGACCCCTCCAGTGGACAACTTCCACCTTTGGTTATAAAATTAGCACTGCAAAGACTCGATACTTGAAAGAGAATCCCAGGCATAAGGCTGTTATCCCCACTATCACTGTCTAAACCTGTTTCTCCTTGTGATTCCTCGTCTTCAATTGAATAGTCTGCAACTGACGTGATACACTGAAATATAGCCAACAACCTTTCCAATGGAAAAGTTCCAGGGCCTTTCATGAACAGCTCTTGCTCTGCAGCTTCTTTCAGATCCATTGATTTTTCTGAGCACCTGTGATAGAAAGAGTAGTTACAGGTTCGGCCACACTAACATGAGAAAAAATGATAAAAACAGACTAAATACATCCAATGTTCCAAGTTCTAGTGGAAAACATTTGTTACTTTGATATATATGAAATTCTCCCCTTTTTCATGAACAAAATATTATATAAGCTCAACCAATGTTATTAAAAGCGAAAGTCGCACTCGAGGCGACATGCCTTGATTAGGGACTAAGTCAAGAGGCGCAAAAAGGCGAGGGCCCGAGCGAAGGGAACCAACTAAAATTTAGAAAATACTTTAAAGACAAAATAAAAGCATATTGTGTAGAATTATAGATATAATATCAAATACACTGCCTCAATCCATAATTATTAGTAGTGGCAAACAAAGTAAAATGTTCCAAAAGATTGCGTAAGGCAAACCAGAAGGCCGAAGTCAACCTTGTAATAGGCAACCTTTGATATTTTTTGGGGGTATAATTGACCATGCAAATTATGTTTTATATCTTAAAATCCTAATTGATGTTTATGAAACAAGGCCCTCGACTCTCGCCTAACTCCTTAGGACTAGTCGTACAAGGCGCTCCTGAACATTTTAAAGGAGCCAAGCCTGAAATGGCCTGGCCTGAGGGACTTAGTCGCAGAGGCGCAGGCCTTTAATAACATTGAGCTCAACACAGTAGGTCTTCTAGAGCATGTGTTATACTCTGGGCATGGATGCAACAATCAAACAGATTCATTAATCATTAGCATCATCCCTTTTCAAGCAAAAAAAGAGACCTAGAAGACAGTACTCCCATCATAACACGACACTTCATTTTTTTTTGTGAAGCCGAACCTTTGCATTGTTTTGCATGTCAATTTGTTAATTTACACATTTAGATTCATTTACACTTCATGCTTCCTATTTTTTACTTAGAAGATCTGTGTACCTGGGATGGACAAAATGGAGATGAGAAAATAAGTCAATCAAACTATATAAACATAATCAGCAAGAAATTGTAATAGTAGTGGCAGCAGCAGTAGTAGATAACTTGGGAGATATAGCTCCGAAAGGAATAAAAATTATATACAATGAGTTACACAACTTAATACATCATTATCATAAGACTTACTTTCTCTTCTTTTTTTGATTGGCAGACCCTCCGGTTGAATCAAATAACGATGCATCAAGGGTAGCTGGGTTTCTTGAAGCAAGAAATGCAGAAATGAGAAGATATTTTGCAGAAGTAGACATATGGAAATCTATCTCCTCAATATAATCTGAAGCTCCAAATTTCTTCAAGACGGTCTTCCTTATTTGATTGTTCTTGCCTCCAGCCTCTACCGATAGCCGAGACGTAACCCAGGATATCTCATTCAGAGCAGGAGCAATATGAGGTTGAAGACAGCTAAACAATTTTCTCTTTATTTCTTCATTAGGGGCAACACCCAAATCATCTAAAGGTTCACAGTATTTCTTGAATAACGGTGATAAAGCAGTAGATAACTCATCAAGCCTTCTCGTTACCCGACAGAAAGGCTTCAATGCCACACTGTGTAACATAAGACCCAGGAAAAACACACTTTTAGTAATCTTCCACATACACCCTCCAACTCAAAGAAAAGGGCATGATATGACTTTAGCTGTTAAACATAATATTATCAAATTCAAAATATTTAGTGGGTCTTTCGATGTGTGCTTTTTAAAAGTGATCATAGCAATGTGAATAAACAAATATGTATAAGAAGATAGATGGTTGCTAATTTTTAGGCTACAAAGGTAATTTTGCATTTATTTTGATAATTAGTTTTCTTACAACTTCATATATAATTTTCAGAATCTGATTACTTTGATCCTAAATGACCAGAAATTCATTATAATGAGTTTTAGTCAAACACTCAAAATTGACTGAATGCAAATCCAAATGCCCCATTGTAAATGTATTTGATTGTGAAAGAATAGGCAAGCAACATCTAATTATATAGAAACTTTAAGAAAAATGCAACAAGTAGAATATTTTTTCACTGCAACGTTTTTTTTTTTTTCTTACAAAAAGTGCATATCAAATTTCAGAAGTATGATGTTTGGCACTCAAAACTCAAAAGGCAGATATGAACGCCTATTTTGAACTAACCGTCTATATGTATTATGTAGTATATTGGCAAAGAAAATAAAAGCGTACATCATTTCATATGAGGAACTATGTCACTTACTCGAGAAAGGCTGATTGAAGTTTTGAGTTTGATTGGTTTCGCATGAAGATTTGCCTCAGATCCTCTAATGTATAATCAGGGAAATACACAGGTATAGGATCAATGAAACCGGTATCCGAGTGGTACGTATCAAATGAGGAGCTACTGATAAAAATCAGACCCACATCAGGAACCTTCAAAATATCATGAAGCTTGAACAAAAGAGGCAATATGGTAGAACTCTTATCCCAATCCCTAACAAGCTCTAAACTATCAAAAATCAGGTAGATCATACTTCCATTAATGCACCCTCCCATTTTTGAACTAGAAGGTTTCTCCCCATTCCCCTTCAAACTATCTACAACACTCATCAATGCCTCCTTCAAAAGATTAACAAAGTCAGACTGCTTTTCACACTTCTTCGCACTAGAATAACCATTGCTTTCACTTTTCCTATGAAGCAATAGCTGGTTCAGAATATTTTCATACAGTTGGCGTGCATTGTAACAAGTCCTACAACTTGAGTACACAAATGGACGATTTAAGTGCCGAAATACCTGAAGAATTGTACTTGTTTTACCAGTCGATGTGCCACCATACACAAATAATGGAGATACCGGAGAATTCACTGGACCTAAAAGCCGTAAAATTTCAAGAATTTGGTTTCGTCTTCCGGGAAGACTAGAAATCAAACCATCAAAAGTTAGGGGTTCTTCTCCAAACACGAGATCTTGAATCCTGAGGGGTGAGAAGTTGATGGTTTTTGTAGCACTTTCGATCCCATCCTGGGTGGAAGATGACAACCTAGTTGTTCTTCTTGTTAGCCGTGGATTTTCTTCTTTGCTCATTCTTTTTCTTCAGAAAATCAAGTTTGTCAAGCTTGAATTGAATCGAGTGGACATGCGATCAAACAAACAAAAAGTGGTAAGCAACTGAAACTGAAAACTGAAGCATGAAGGTTTTGTTCATTTTTTCAAATTCAAAAGTGACTGACTTGTTGAACTGAAAACTGAATCAACATCAATGTTTGTTTTGTGCGGTGAAAACTTTATTAAATCTTTTACCTAATAAATAAAAGTCTGTTGAAACAGTATCCACAGGTCGAAAAAGTAGCAAAAATACAATCACACAACAGTTGCAATACTCCACAAAATCCTTCCTAAAAGCATCACCAAACTCCAACTTTGGGAGTTAACATATCTCTTGTAGTATTATTATGCTTATCCATTTTCATGAGAATTTTGCGATAAATTTTACCTTTTGATTACGTCTCACTTATTAAATACGGCTCACTACTACTTCTTCCTATGACCTGCAATTGCATACACGTAGCACAAAAGCACAACACAAAACCCACCTTGGCATTTTATCAAACACGTTATGGGCATCACTATTATACACTAATTCTTTCATCTCTGTTGATTATTATTAACCAATTGGCATCATTATGTAACAGAAGAAAACATACGCATCGACCGGAAGAAATCTATGGCTGTACAACATACAAATGGAACTAGGGTTCAGAAGTCGGATGATGAATAACAAGCAGGGCACCACTTACCACTGATAAGCACTTGCAGTAGTGAATCAGGAGCAGGCGTGAGAAGTCAGCTATGATGATTGATGAATCAGATTAAGGGTGAGAAGACTTGTAGTGATCAGCATAGGCGGCGAGAGAGAGGAGCTGAGATCGGGTAATCGGGAGAGGAGAGGGCGACGAGGGTAGGTTAGAAGGAGGCCAGCAGGAAGTACTGAAAATTTTCCCGCCAAATACAGGATTGATTGGGTAGCAAGCACATCCTGATATACTTGTATATCTATACTACTATATAATGCATTTAGGTTAATATCTTAAAAACAACTTCTTTTGCATAAAGTACAACTTCTTAAAGCATATGTCTGAATTTTAAGAGGTACAAATACTTAAAGCATAGTGTACAAATTACAATGCATAAAGTACAATATCTTGAAATTTAAGAGGTACATTGATGCTAAAGATACTACTTCTTGATGCAAGAAGTGAAAAAACGGATTTGTCAAACTGCACATGGGGGCTTTGGGAACATACAAAGCAGACTCTTCCATTTCTCAAGTTGGTTGCTGCGATCTTTATCTTATTTTTAGAAGAGCCCAACATCATCAACAAACACAAATACTTCATTTGTGGTTTCAGGAACCAAATTAGAATTTCGAAGAGGGTGATAGAGGACGGAACAAAGGTAAGGTTTGGAATCTGATATCGCAAAACAAATTAGAATTATTCTCAAAGCAAACCAAGATTATTCCGATTCTTCTCAAAAAGAAATCAACGTATGTGAAAATATGTTACAAACCATATCTCTCTACGATTTTGTTTAAGGTACCCTCTCTACAAATCTGAATTATTCCTATACGGGTAATGTTTAATACATTTTCTTTCCTTTTAATAACTCAATATTATGTAGTTGATACTACAATCGAGCTCTACAATGGAGAATATAGGTTTATCTACTGCAACTCTTCACTGCCACAACAGGTATCTTTTTTTTGTTTTAAATTTCTACTGATCCATCAATAATCGGTAAAATATGTTGTATCATGCATCTATAATGATGTTTTTGATTTGTGTGCAGGTGTAATTCGTATACCAGGTGTAGTTTTTTTTTTCTTTTTTTGAAAACCTTTAAAAAACCAAATTTCTGTTTATATAAGATTCTCTAAATCAAATCAGGTTAGCCCTTGGTTATTTTTCTCTGGTAATGGATTTGCAGGTAGGATATTGGTTTTGCTTTGAGTTAATTAAAATTTTATATCAGGGTTGAACATTCAATGTATTGTTCTTGTAAGGAATGATTTAGTAGCAGTTGGTTTTGTGTTTTAAAGTTGGTTCAATTTTGTGGAGATCATAACCAATTACTTCTTTTTTCCTTCTATAAGTTCTTCAGGGTGTTTTAAAAAGCACAATTTTTGTTGACAATTCTGTTTTTATTAAATTAGATCTAATGTTTGTATCAACTGTTTTTTATGTATTCTTCTTTAATACTTGGTTATTTGATATGACTTGTAGGCTATCAAACCAATAAGTAATCAGTTTAACCATTGTAAGTTTATTAGCTAATCAAGCCAAAACCCAGATTTTAAGCCTTTATAAACCTGATTAAAGAAACCCTAAAACCTAATCAGATTGAAAACTGTTCAACTATTTCGAGAAAACCAGTAGGGAATCAAGCAACGATTCACGTTTTCTTCAAAGCAAGGCATGCTAAACTTCAATATTTAAATTATTTGTTGATTTTTATGTGTTGTAAAGGGTTTCATTTGGGAAATCTGAAACAAATTAAAATGTAAAAATGAATTAAGAAAACAAACCTGATTTTGGGGTTAGCGGCTAGGGCTTTGGTTCAACCTCTGTTGGTGGCGGCGCTGCACCAGGGGCGGCCGCAATGGCCCTGATCAGCCGCGGTGGTGGCAGTCAAGAGATGAGTGAGCGTAAGAGGTGTAGGTGAGGTGAGCGTCGAGGGATACAGTGTCAACGGCGGCGGTGCTAGGTTTTAGGCCGCTGCCGTAGGTTTTGAGAGGGAGACGGAGCGAGTGAGCGAGAGAGAGAAGAAGAAGAGGGGAATAGAGAAGTGAAGGGTTTTGTTGGGTTTGCCGGTGAGCGACGGCCGGCGAGTCGCCGGCCGGAGAGTGAGCAGAGACGGAAGCGAGGAGCCGGCCGGAGAGGGTGGGTTGTGCGTGTGTGTGTGCGCAGAGAATAGGGGGGAAATGGGGAGATCGGGTCAGTGGGATCCAACCGGGCCCTCCAACCTAACCTATTATATTATAGGGTTATATGCCAAAAGTAGCAATAACTTTTTTTTGTTTTACCGTTTACCCATATTATTTATTTTTTATCATTAATAGCAATAATTTTTATATTTTTTACCATTTATACCAACTTTTATCCTGAAAACCTGCTATAGCAGGTTACCATCCACTAATACAAACAACATTTATATTTTTTAATAATAGCAACAACGTTTTATATTTTTATCAATAAAATTAAATTATATAAACACTATTTGATGCAGCGTAAGAAATGGAAAAATAGACTAGTATGTTGATCCAAAGAATTTCAGACTAACCTCTACCAAAAGTATGTTGATTCCGTAGAATGTCACACAATTGGGCTTCAAACAACCGATTTTGAACTCGGAAATTTGAAAAATATAAAAGTTTCTTGAATTGATAATCTGCCTTCATACATAAGTTCAACACACCTTAAAAAGAAACAGGAAACTTAAAACGGGTCAAATAACCCAGCGGGTCGACCCAGGAAACAAAAATAAAAACCCAAATAACTGATAAAATTCATAAAAAAGTCCATAACTCTCATTCCGGGTTGAATTTGGGCCGAACGGTTGGGCAAACCGCCTTTGGCTGTTTGTCACTGCGTGGAGCTCGAGCCAACGGTCGTCTGGACACCTGATTCGCACCAAACGGAGACCCGAGTCAAAAGTTAGGGTCGTTTTCGTTTAGCCCCTTTTATTACGGGCCTTATCTTGGGCCTCCAGAAACAGAATGGCCCGATCCTCTATACTTGGGCCTGCATCACTATTCTTATAAAAAAAATACAAGAAAGGTACAGTAATTTGTCATATGTATTTATATGTTAAATATACATGAATTGTAGTTAGTTTTTCTAAAAAAATTATTTATAAAATTATATACTTATATTTAATCGATATAATTTGAAATTTTAATTTTATGTACAACTGAATTATATATATCTTTTATTTATATTATTTTAAAGATAATAATACTTATATTTTATATAATATTAATATTTTAGATAACAGAAATAATGAATTATATTTATATTTTATATGTATTAATATTTTAGATAATAGAAATAATGAATTATATTTATATTTATATTATTAAAATAATATAAATAAAAGATAATAGCAGATTACTATCCATTAATACAAACAACATTTATATTCTTCAATAATAGCAACAACGTTTTATATCTTTACCAATAATAGCAGCGACTTTTAACTTTTTACCAATAATAAAAACATATCAAATTAAAATGTAATTAATACAATATGAGATTACGAATAAAATATAAATATTATTCATTATTTCTATTATCTAAAGTTCATAATCCAATATTTTAAAATGTAATTAATACAATATGAGATAGAAATTATTACCTCAAATTAAATGATGGAGAGAATTTAGGTAAAATATTGTTAGTTAGTTATATAGTTTTATCTAATTATTAAGTTAAAGTTAATTATATTTAAAAATAGATAATAAAATAGTAAAATACACATGTCAATAATTAAAGATGACAAATGACAACATAATAAGATGGGTGAGGATCTATTAAATTAAAGTTAATTGTATATTTGGTATCTATTATTTTGAAGTTTATAAATTCCTTAAAACAGAATACAAAATATATAAGAATCACATATATCATGTTGGGTGAGAACGTGAAATTCATAATAAAAACTATAAATATCGTTAAAATCATAAAAATTCACATCACAAGACAAATTTTATTTGCATTTTCTGTTATAAAGTTGTACATCCTTGGTTCTTGCATCATAGTTGTAAGTTATGCAATACAAGATAAAAAGAAATTAATTTTACACCATAATTATTATTTTTGAACTTATGTAATATTTTTGACTAAAATATCAAATATTTTGTTAGTGATACTTGTTGTTTTTATGACTTTTATGAAATTTTAGTTTTTATACGATCCCAAGTCATATCATGTTTATGTAATGTGGATGATTGGATGTCACTGTCTAACATTCATACATAGTCATGTAACAACTAACTAGTAATATAATGAAACGGAATTTAAAACTTTAATATTTTGTTACAAAATTATGAAAACAATATAAAATTTGGAAATTTTTAATCAATTATTTTGTTACGTATAGTGGCACTCATGTTATCATTTTATTCTAATTATTTTGAGGTTTTATTCATTTTGGTTTAATTATTTTGTTACGTTAATACAATTTAATTAAATTTTAGTATTTAATTTTTTTAATTTAAATATTTTGTTATTGCAATACATTTTAATTTAAACCTACCGTTTTATTCATTTTATTCTAATTATTTTATTACATTAATATGTTTCAATTTAATTACAAATATATACAATCAAAATGTGTATAACAAACTATACAATCCTACACGTATACGTTTTGTTAAGTCAACACATATAAATGTTTATGTTAAGTTTTATATATATGGTTTATATATTTTACTTAGAAATTATAATTAATTCGTAATCTATTAATGTTACAAAATATTTAAGTTAAAAATGAATAAAATGTTAATATATTTTTTTAAAATAATAATTAAGTTGAAATTTATTAACCTCAAGTCGTCAAACAATATTTAAATAAAAAATAATAAAATATTAAGTTCATATATTTTTATCAAAAAGTTATATTAAATCAGAATGTAATAAGTAACAAAATAATTAAAACAAGATGAATAAAACATTAAGTTTAAGTTGAAGCATATTAACGTAACAAAATGTTTAAATAAAAACAAATAAAATACTAAATTTGAATCCAAACATATTAATGTAAAAAATATTAAAATCAAAATGAATAAAATCCTTAGTTTATATAATTTTTCTTAAAAATTACAATTAGATTAACATATATTAACGTAATAAATTAGTTAGATGAAAACTTATAGAAGATTAAAATGCATAAATATTTAATGAAATGAAATATAAGATAAATAATTTTTTAATAATGAAATTGAAATATAAAAAGGAGCTTAAAATAAATAAACTAAATAATTTAATACAAACAATTTTTAATATATAAAAAATATATTTTATAAAATAAAGCATTCAAAAAGATAAAAATGTAAATAATAATAATAGTAATAACACTACAAGAGTAAAGGGTATTAGGGGCGACAAAAGTCGCCGCTAAAGCCTTCAAAAGTCGCCGCAGGTATGTCGTTGCTGTTATGTTCTCGCTATTGATCAAAATGTCGCCGCTATTGATGTTGCCGCTAATGGTGTCGCTGCTATTGCACGTTATGTATTTTAAAAAAACTTTAAAAAACCTATAATTGCTTGCATATTATATAAAATCCTGGGTTCGTGCAGAAAATTTATATGTACAAAACATACGTCAACTACAAAATCCATATATATTCGAGTTATACCCTAATACGAGTATAAACACACTAATACGAGTTATACCCTAATACACACAAATACACACTAATAAACACACTAATACACAAATATAGAAACTTTAGAGACACACTAGTACACCGACTAACACACAAAATAAATACAAATACACACACTGATACACAAAAACACACACTACTATACATTAAATACACACACTAATGCACTAAGTACACACACATACGGGGAAAGAAATGTACTTTCGGAGAGATATAGAGCAACGCCGGAGATGGTGCGGGAGAGAGAGAGACAGAGAGTAGTGCCGGAGATGGTGCGGGAGAGAGAGAGAGAGTAGCGTCGGAGACGGTGCTGGAGAGAGAGAGAGAGAGAGTAGCGTAGGAGAGGAGAGTCACGTAGTGCACCAAAGAAAGAGAGGAAGCAGCAGCGATTGAGAGAAAAATGGGGGTAAGGGGCGACTGTAGGCTGAAAGGAATGAGGAGAGTTTGGGGGAAAATGGTTTATATTTTCCCGAATCTATTTTCGGGGGCTTTAACGGTGACACAAATAGCGGCGACACAACGCGCGTCGTTTTGAGTTGCCGCTATTGACCCATGTCGCCACTAATACTCAGATTTCTTGTAGTGTAATTAATTTTTTAAAGGTTAAATTACAAATTTGGTCCCTGTAGTTGTATGTAAATTATGGATACAATTTTTTTCACGTCGAAATTACAGTTTCTATACATGTGGTTGGCTTTTTGTTATGGTTTGGTCCTTTGACCGGTCATTTTTTTTTTAAAATGACCTTTTTACCCTTTGAGAAATAATAATAAAATACAATAAACTTTACTTTTTCAATAAAATAAATTTAAAAAGTATATTTAATTACTTTTAATTTTGATATTTAATATTTAAACTATATCTAATATTTTTCTTTTTTTATGAGAATTAAAACAAAAGGAAATAAATCAAAAAAATTTTAGTTCAATGTTTATGTTTATTATAACAAAAATAAAATACAAATTTTCATCAAATTCTTCCAATTGTTGCTTTGTGCCCTTCTTCTTACTTGTACCGGTGCCACCACTCTTCAAGAATAGCACTGACACCACCACCATTATAACAAAAATAAATCAAATTCTTCCATCGTCTTCACCTTTAACACCGACACCACCACCATTTCTGTACCACCCACCACTCCAGTGCCACCATACTTCAGAATTACTTGTTCCGGTAGCAGCTACAGTCGCTCGTCACGGCTTGTACAACGACTTTAAATCTTTGTAAAGCGATGGAGATGGGAACAACTCGTCAGAAGGTATTGCTCCAACGACGGCTTGTACGAAGTAAAGTGATCGGAAAGCTCTTTCCAGAGAAGAGTACAGCTCGGCGGCTGAGTTGCCTCACCGGGATCAGGGAACGAAATCGAACGAAGAAAGAAAATGCTTGACTTACCGGTTGAGTTGCCTCATCCGGATTGAAATCTAACAACAATCTGTATCAAAAGATCAAAGACATGGAAAAGAAGAAAGAAAATCGTAGAATATTTAGAGAGAGATGGTTGGTTGGTTTGGGATAAAGGCAGCAGAAGCAGATTGACGGAAAAGAGGTTAGAGAGAGATGTTTACTTTGTTGGTTTAATCTTTTTTTTTTTAACTTTCATTATTTATTTAATATTTAATTTCTTAAAAAACACAATAACTATTTTTTCTTATTTTATGAAGGGCAAAATAGGCATTTTAAAAAATCTGACTCGTCAAAGGACCAAAACCACAACAAATAACCAACCATAGATACTGAATTTGTAATTTCGACGTGAAAAGGACGTGTTCCATAATTTGCATATAACCACAGGGACGAAATTTGTAATTTTACCCTTTTTTAAATTAACATTTTAAAATTTAAACAAAAAGTAAAATTTATTAAAAGGACTGAAACCGAATATAAATTACATAGTTGAGGGACCAAAATTATTAATGGAAAAATGACGAAACCATCATTTAGAAAAAATTAGAGAAAGATGATCCATTTTTGTCAGTAAATAGTATTTTGAGATATTGTTTAGGTAATTTTTAAAGACTAGAAAGCATATCTATAATTTCAATCAAACCACGTGGATCACTTTTGTTATTTACTAAATGATTAATTAAAATTTATGTTAGTTGTATATTATTTTCATAATTCTGTTTTGACTTCGCCAATCAAAAATCAAAATTAATTCTACAAATAACGTGAAGGGGCATGGAAAAAAACATCGAGCATGTAATTTGATTCATAAAAGAAAGTAGAAAACAAGATGCTAAAAATCGATTTAAAAAAAGTAGAGAAAGTACATTTTGCTTATAGGATTTGTTTGGTATATAACTTTCGAAGGTTTTTTGATTTTTAAAAAGTTTCAATTTTTTAATTTATAAGTTATGTATCGTTTTTAGCAAATAAACCCTTATGCTAAAACGGTTTTTTAATTCATAAAATAATAATTGTGTGAGATTACGTCATAAAAAAGGTATCGATATTGGATAGTAATTAATAATTTGTTGCATTTATAAGGCCATGTATTTTTAATAAATTGATGAGTAATCAACTAAATTAATCTAGGATACATATGCTAAAGGAGATTTTAATTTTTTCCATAAAATAATATCTAACTGTTTAAATTTAGGAAAAAATGATTATAAATTAATTATATTTAAGGTATTAGACTTTAATTTGTTTAACCAAGTTAAAAAAAATTAATCTAATTTCTTTCAGATAACAAACTTTTAAAACTTTTTTTATTTTAGTTACTGGGTTAAAATTCTAACTTAAATAAACTTGGAAAATATTTTAACAAAGAAAAAATTTGGACGTATTAATCCAACAGACTCATTATTATGGGTCGCCAGCTCAAGTTAGTTAGTTAGTGATGACGTCACTCCTCTATATATATATATATTTATGCAAATCCAAACTCCGACTTCAAAGCTCAAACTCCGGCCATCTGAATCATCTTCAAAATTCCATCATCGTTTTCTTCATTCCAAAACCCTAATTCAGAATCCACCATTTTCTTCAAAACATCTAGAAACCCGTCAATCTAGATCATTCTGTCATGGATCCTTCAAAATCACAACAGTCTGATCACGCTGCTTCTACAGGAACATGCCCTCCTTCCGTTGAAAACTACCCATCGGAACAGCTGCCACACGGTGGTGGTGGTGGTGGTAGTTCAAGCAGCATTGGAACCAAGAACCATTCCGGCGATGAACCGGCCGATGAAGAAGAAGATGTTGACATCACGGATGATTCTACGCAAGTTGGACGCAATGAAACTAATATCGATAACGAGGAAGATACCGCGACTAGCATCAGCGTCGCACGGAAATGGTTCGAAGCCATTGGACTTTTAACGGATCTTCAAGTCTTCAAAAAGAAAACTGGAAGCTATGTGCATTGCCCCGATAACATGCAAATATTCTATTTCAAATGGACCCGAGTACGAAAGGTTTTTCAATCTCAAGAAGAAGTGGAGAGTAGATTGCATGAATTACGCCAAAATTACAACGACATTAAGAAAAATATCAGAGAGTTTCCAAAGGATCCAAACGAAATCGAAATCTTTCAACAAGCAGATCTGGTTTGGGGTGATGATATCGATATCGATTTAAAAGATGATCATTCCGGTGAGAAAACTGTGGACATTCATCAAATGAATTCAAAACCGAAAGATTCTGCTGATGATCGGAAAGTTACTAAAGATTCAACGAAAGAAACCACTGATGCACAAGTTGATCACCGGACGACTAGCTAGCGGAATGAACGAATCGAAGATTGTTCTTCGATTCGTGCGGCTTCTTAGAACGCATGGTATGATTGCTTTTTTGGGGTGCTGTTTTTGGATTTTTTGAACAGATTTTACGAAGTTGAATTTCACGGGTCAAAGATTGATTGACTTTAGGGAAGTCAAAGCATTTCCTTTTGATATCCTGTGTTTGATCCATGTTCATGTTTTTGTGTTTTTTGATCTTGATTGAATTGATGATATTCAACATCTTTTAAGCGACTTTAACTTTAGTCCATTTAATTACCTTTCGATCGTATTTTTAATGGAAATTAATTAATATTGACATTTTACTGAAAAAGTCAAAATCGAAATCATGGCAATGAATATATATGTAAAATGTAACTTTTACTCTTATTATAGAAATCGCAAAAATGAAAATATACAAATGTCGATGTTCAACTTCTTTATTTTAATTATATACTCAAGGCAGTGTAAATATTGACCCAACGGGTCGAAAAGTTAAATGGACCTATTGTCAAAAACTAATATAGAACATAAATTTTTTTAAAGATGAAAATTTATAAAAAGGTGTATTATAAAAATTTGTTCTTTCAAAAAAATTTCAAAATTATGTAAGATTTATGGCTTTTGGCAGTCAATCTGTTTGACCTATTTGCTTGAATGGGCTCAAATTGCCACCCTCTCAATCAAACAATTTTTACTAATTAATTTGAGAATTTCACATACGTACGTACTTTTGTAATTTCCACAATCATATCCATTTATTTATTATTTGTTAAAATATGGTTAATTATATATGGACAAAATATGTAAAGTAAAATTAACATGAAAAATGTTGACAATGTTTTTTTTATGATTTCTAGTTAATATGATTCAAAGTTAACAAAGTTAGGCAATTGCTGGTTTTTATATAAAATTACTAGTTTATTATCAATGTATTACATTTTTTTATCGGCAAACTATCCTACTTCTACTCCTAAATCACTCATTTGCTCCAAGATTTACTTTCTCCACCTAAATTTCAACTTGCCTCCGACGGGAGTTGAACCCGTGACTTCTCACTTATATATTACCCTCTTGCATGCGTTGGATTTTAGAAACTTTTGCCAAACAAAATGATAAAACTATGTAATGACTATAAACATCTTCCTAGGGCTACCAACTATATATATATCCCATATAAAATTAAGTTTTCAGCATCTGTTAGATATCCAAAGTAAAGATTGAATTTTGCTAAAAATTATGTATTATTTTAAGTGTCGTCTTTGTTTTGATCGAAGGCATGTTAGATCCGATTTAATATAGCTACCCCCAAATCACCCAATTAATGACGATCAAACATATACACCATAAATAGTACTTTTATCGATCCATAGATATCAAAATCTTTTATGAATATGCTATCTGAAAAAAGAATGATCAATAACCTCGCTCCTCTTTTCACATATCAGATTTAGACTTGAAGCATATGCATCCCACCTTTTTGTCAAATTGCTATATACGATGAGGTATTTTATTTGGATCAGTTCTTCGAATAAAAATATTTACCGGGCTCGGCAACAAATTGTTCTAAGTTGCTTTAACATTAAAAGAATTAATGTGTTGGCAGCAATTTTGATCAACAACATAAAGATTCGAGCAACAACTCATTGTTTGTATGTTTCATGCATTGATCATCTGATAAGCATCAAAATATCTTCCGATCCCACGAAAAAAAACCTCATTTCATCATGCATATACAAACTTGCATCGATCGATCTCCGGTACTTCCAACAAAAATTTGATATACAACTATATATGAAGTATTTAAAATGTCATTTTCTTTATATTATACATTAATTATGAATTAAGTATTTAATTGTTTTTATTTAAATTTACATTGTATACCGTAACTTTTATCGAATTACTGCACAACAACAACAATAATAATAATAATAATAATAATAATAATAATAATAATAATAATAATAATAATAATAATACCCTATATATATATACTGTATACAGATATGTTTTCTTTGCATGAGTTTTTTTCGATTTAATAAAATTATATATTACTATATTTGTAAACTTTAAAATTATAATTTATACTATTTCACGTTTAAATATACCAATTACTCCTTTAAAATATCATATTGTATATATTTTCATTTCCTAATTTTTCAAGATTATAAACCATGCTTATACGTTATTCTTGGTAAAGTTTTGGTGTTGACCTTTTGTCAAAAGTCAAAATTAACTCTGCAAAACATACGAGAAGAAAAGATAAGAAGTTCATATATGTAAATTCACTAGAAGAGTACGAAAAGGCGTTGAATACCAATCACCAGAACGTCAAAACACAAAATACGAACATCAAACGAATCTACAAAAGTCAAAATGATTGACTTTCCTAAAAAAGTCAACCTTAGTTTTTTCATCCAAAACATTCTATCGTATCGTACGTAATGCTTCCTATCAACTACGTACACTCCTTAAACCCTAAACTCTTGACTCATGCAATGCAACGAAACATCAAAAACAAGAAATCCGGACCCCCCAGCAACTGAAAACGGATCAACCCACTTTCTCTTTCCCTTTTGAAGATGAAATTCTCGGATCTTTACCACTGGTCCCAACATGTTCAACTGGATCTTTTGAATCTTTCGCATCCATGTGATCAACCCCAGTTTCTTTTTTGGATGAATCTTTAGAATCATCATCCATAGCCTTGCGATCAGTTTCTTGTTCAGCCGAATCTTTGGAATCATTGTTTTGATTACTGAGATCATCAGCAGTTTTCCCACGATCAGATGAATCTTCATCAGCACCGATTTCTTCGGCTGAATCAATCTCGTGACCCCAAAGCCAAGACGAATATCGAAAGATTTCGATGCCATCAGGATCCTTTGGAGCTTCTACATTATTGTTCTTATAGTACAAGAATCTTTCGAACAATTCACTCAGTTTTTTTTCGACTTCCGCTGGATTTCCATAAGCCCGAGGTCGTAGGATCCAATTTCTATAGAACTCTTCCATGTTAAAATTGGATCGAGAAAAAGCATAGTGTCTCTTTTTGTGTACATAGGCATAGAGATCCATCAAAAGACGAATCTCTTCAGCCACCGTGCGTGATCGCGAGCTGCCACTGGTGGTGGCGGTATCTTTCACATTCTCTTTTACGATTGGTGTTCCGGTGGTGGCGGTATCTTCCACGTTCTCCTTTACGATCGGTGGTTCAGTTTCATTATGGTGTTCGCTTGGGGAAGATAGACCCATAATGTCAACATCCATTTCTTCTCCGAGTTCATATTCGTCGGAAGTGTGGATCGATCTCAAACTGCCGGATCTACTATCACCGAATGGGCGTGGCACCGGTTGATCTTGGTTGTTTCCGACGGAAGGATTGGACGAGTCAGCAGAATCACCAGAAGCAGAATCACCAGAATCTGACACAGGCGCAGACCCAGTATCAGAATCAGAATCAGAGCCAGCATAACCAGACTCATTGCGAGAATCAGAACCAGAATGAGAGTTAGAACGATAGCAAGAATTATCGCGAGAATCCGAAGCCAAACCAGTACCAGTACCAGAACGAGAAGCATTGCGAGAAGGAGAACCAGAGTGATGTGATCGTGAAGAATCCATGGCGGAAATGATATGATCTTGATGGGTTTCTTCTTAATTGTTATGGATATTCTTCAAGAAATTGTTGGATTTTGAATGAGGGTTTCATCGGTGATCTATATATATAGAGAGAGAGAGAGAGAGAGAGAGAGAGAGAGAGAGAGAGAGAGAGAGAGAGAGAGAGAGAGAGAGAGGATGATGGAAAATGAAGATTATGAACACCACCTGTGGGCATGCTTGCTCGTTGCATTTAATTTTGCCTGCATTTAATTTTGGATTTCAAAATACCTCTATATTTTTTTAAGTTGATGAAGTGAAAATGTAATTGCAGAATTTTTTTATTTAATTACAAGATTTTTATAATTTTGTTTTCTTTGGAAAAACAAGATATATATTTAAATTTAATCTAATTTTTAAAAGAGAATAATTGATTTAACACTGTGACAGAAAAATAAAATAAGTATTTGTTAAATATCTACATATGCAGATTTAACACATGTTACAATTATTATATAGTATAAGATAATTAGGATGGTAAAGTACGTAAGTAGTCTTTAAATAGAAATATAATATCACATATATAAAAGAACAAAACTATAATATATAATTAGATGATTAAATCAAATATAATTATTGCTAATTAACATTTAAGTTTATTACTATCTAATATGTGCAATTTTGAATACCTCTATTAGTTAATGGGTAACAAGCTAGCCAATCCCTACGTGATTCCCAATTGGACACATATTTGGATTGTGTAGTATGCAAATAGTACAAATTAAATGATAACATCCTTTTTCATATATTTATGTCTGCATGCCATATTAAAATTTTGACACAGTCGTCGCTATTGCCAGCGCTGCTAATACTTCGAGTCTTCGACACTGATACCTATCTGTTTGTAACATCCCAAATTCGAGATAATTGCGTGTAATTATTTTAGTGGATATTTAAATAATTAATATCGTGTTGGGCCAATGATATCCCGAGTAGTGGATTGATACGTGTCGGGTTATGAGTGATACGTGTATCCGAGCTAATAATTAGCGGATTAATTATCTCCTTGAGATCGTGGATTTAATTGGGTTCTAATGATATAATTTGTGAAAAAGTGATATCAGGTCCGGGTTAGTGGGTTCGGAACCGGATATGGATATGTACGTATATATTTGGCCTTATCCTTTCTCTTGCCTTCATTCTCAAGAAATCCCCAAAGTGTGTGTGTGTGATTTTGTGTGAACCTCCAGCAGAAAAGTGAAGCCAATCAATTAAAGATTGAAATTGGTTGCTGAAATTGAAGCTTCTTCTTCAACTTGATTGTATTTTGGAGTTCAAGAGGTAAGGTTTTGTGATTTTGGTAGCTAAAATCTTGAGATATGTATGTGATATGTTGAGGAATTGATTACTGTGGTTTATGGGTTGTATATATATGATTTGGTGTGTCTTTTCCTTGCTGAAATCGGGTGAAGAGGGTAGAAATCCCTCTGGTGCAGCCATGAAAATCGAAAAGCTATGGAGCTGCTGTCTGGCAAAAGCGCGGCGCGCAAATTGCAAAAGCGCGACGCGTTTTCTGATCTGCAGAAAATTTCAATAGGGTCATCATAAGAGAGTTTTGAGTCGTTATTTGGTCGAGTCCCTTCGAAATATTATTGAATTGAATTGTTTGGGATTTTAGGTTCCGTCGGGGATTCCGTAAAGAGTTTTGGGGATCGATTGTGCGTTTGGGAATGTGTTTCGGGTTTATATTAATTGCGATAACTATGTTTGGATTAAGCTTTCGGGGTTTCGTTTGGGAATTGTGAGTCGGGTTTTGGTCGAGTTCTTGGGGCTTCATCGGGGTTGTTTTCGAGTTGGGGTTTTGGGGTTCGGTTGAGATCTCGGTCGGGGTTTTCGGGGTTTCGTTGGATCATTTTGAGTTCGAGTCGGGTTGCGTTTATTATGAGTTGTGAGATGCGTCTGTGGGTTTGTATCATCGGTTGGAATTGAGATTAATGTTTTGGGATCCGTGTGTTACAGGAACAGGTCAGCGAGCCGAGCCGAGTCAGAGATTTCGGGATTAGCGGATCGATCAGGTGAGTACCCGAGTTCTTTTCTAAACCGCGGGACCGTTTTACGAGTCATAACTGTGTAGCTAGCTTCGTGTATGTGTATATTGTGTATTCTGAATGAGACAGGGACGTGGGCGCCAGGTATGATTCTATTTCCCACATATGTGATATAAGTGTGCATGAGATGAGATCCAGTCCGGGGGTCCGTGATGAGTTCCATACGGACGGTGATTCGCGATGTGAGATCGCGTGGGTTGACTGTCCCTAACAGTCCTTGGAGCGTGTATACACGGCAGGGCCTGTAGCCGGTTCGCGCCCGTGCTACAGGGTTGTGGCTAACCACCGGTGCGCACGGTCGTTAGCTGGGGAGGAGTCCCCTTCAGTGATATTGTGTGTAGGGCTTCGGATCTCATGCTGAGTGTTCATACCTGCTTTATACTGCTGATTGCCAGAGACAGAGATTGAGCTTGTGTTGTGTGTATGTGCTACGTGTTCGCATGCTATGTATTTACTGTGCAGAGTCTAACCCTCGAGTACTCACGAGCTTTCGAGCTTACGTATTCGAGTCTTCCGTGTTCAGGGTTTCAGTGAAGGATTCAGTAGCTGAGGTTGTTGATCAGAGACTCGTCGTTATGCGAAGACTTTTGCAGCTGCCTTTGTCGTCAATTATGTTAGTGTTTGTGTCTCATGGGGTATTGTTAATCAGTGAATGATGTGTAAACAATATTATGTGAAAGTTTTAAATTAATAGTGATTCCGAGTTATCCTATGACATATGTGTAATCGAGTTATTGAGATGTGCCACCTGTGTATTGTATTGACGTGACATTTCCGGGTTAAGGGAGGGGTGTTACATGTTGCTGTTAAAAATACCATTTTTCTTGTAATGTGTTGCCTTTTTCAACTATTAGGTATATTTTTTGAGTAGTAGCTATGAGCAACATAACTTACTAGTCTAATGTGACAATTAGCACAAGACTAATGCTTAAATTTGATATATAACTTTTTTTTGACAATCAAAGTTGAAGTTATATACGGTGGCGGATCCAGGTTCTTTTAATGGAGGCCGCAATTTATCACGCTATGATAGTATGAGCATTTGTAGTTTTAAGAAAAAAATTTCACACCTTAAAAATTCGGGTCGGTTCATCTTGATTAGATTTAAAAAAATACGTAAATGCTACAACGTAATTAATCGTTACAAACTAAAATAAATTATATTTTATCCTTGTCACCTACCCATTTTCTTTTGAAAACAGATTAATAACGTTATCGTCCGAATCATTGACAGGTAATTGTCTCTCTATTGTGTAAATTAATGAAGGCTCAATACTATTTCTAAATTATTTGTTAAATGTGTATTTGGTTTTGCGATATAGGGGTAAAATGTATTAGGTTTTGATATAGGGGTAAAAATTTTCCGATTATATACATAGCATTTAAATAAAAAAATTATTCAGCTCAACCAGTTGCATCCGCCCCTAGAGCATCCAGCCTCATGATATATAACAAACTTTCACCAAACAAAATCATAAAACTATTTAATGACCATAAACATCTTCCTAGGGCTACCAACGATCCCATATAAAAATGAAGTTTTCGGCATCTATTAGATATCAAAAGTAAATTCAAAGATTGAATTTTGATGAAAAAATTATGTATTATTTCGAGTGTCGTCTTTGTTTTCTTCAGAGGCATGATATATCCGATTTAATATAGCTACTCCCAAATAATCCAAATGATGATCAAACATATACACCATAAATAGTACTTTTGTCGATCCATAGATATCAAAAATCTATTCTGAATATGCTATCCGAAAAAAGAATGATCAATAACCTCGCTCCAGCTCTTTTCACATATCGGATTTAGTCTTGAATCATATGCATCCCTCGACCCGTTTTCTCAAATTGCTATATATATAAGATGACGTATTTTATTTGGATCAGTTCTTCGAATAAAAACATTTACCTTGCTTCGGCAACAAATTGTTCTAAGTTGCTTTAACATTAAAAGAATTAATGTGTTGGCAGCAATTTTTGATAAAGATTCGAGCAACAACTCATTGTTTGTATGTTCCATGCATTGATCATCTGATAAGCATCAAAAGATCTTCCGATCCCACGGAAAAAAACCCCACTTTATCATGCATTTACGAACTTGCATCGATCGATCTCCGGTACTTCCAACAAAAATTTGATATATATGAAGTATTTAAATGTCATTTTCTTTATATTATACATTAATTATGAACTAAGTATTTAATTGCTTTTATTTAAATTTACATTGTATACCGTAACTTTTATCAAATTACTGCACAATAATAATAATACCCTATATATATATACAGATATGTTTTCTTTGCATGAGTTTTTTCGATTTAAATAAAATTATATATTACTATATTTGCAAACTTTAAAATTATAAAATATACTGTTTCACGTTTAAATATACCAATTAATCACTCCTTTAAAATAACATTTTATATATTTTCATTTCCTAATTTACAAGATTATAAACCATGCTTATACGTTATTCTTGGTAAAGTTTTGGTGTTGACCTTTTGTCAAAAGTCAAAATTAACTCTGTAAAGCATACGAGAAGAAAAGATAATATGTAAATTCATAAGAAGAGTACGAAAAGGCGTTGGACACCAATTACCAGAACTTCAAAACATCAACATCAAAACACAAAATACGAAAATCAAACGAATCTACCAAAAGTCAAAATGATTGACTTTCCTAAAGAAGTCAAAATGATTGACTTAATTCTATCGTATCGTGTTGCTTCCTATTAACTACACTCCTTAAACCCTAAACTCTTGACTCATGCAATGCAACGAAACATCAAAAACAAGAAATCCGGACCCCCCAGCAACTGAAAATGGATCAACCTACTTTCTCTTTCCCTTTTGAAGATGAATGTTTCGGATCTTTACCACTGGTCCCAACATGTTCAACTGGATCTTTTGAATCTTTAGAATCATCATCCATAGCCTTGCGATCAGTTTCTTTTTTGGATGAATCTTTAGAATCATCATCCATAGCCTTGCGATCAGTTTCTTGTTCAGCCGAATCTTTAGAATCATTGTTTTGATTACTGAGATCATCAGCAATTTTCTCATGATCAGATGAATCTTCGTCAACACACATTTCTTCGGCTGAATCAATCTCGTCACCCCAAACCCAAGACGAATGTCGAAAGATTTCAATGTCATCAGGATCCGTTGGAGCTTTTACATTCTTGTTCTTATAGTACAAGAATCTTTCGAACAATTCATTCAGTTTTTCATCGATTTCCTCTGGAGTTTCATAAGCCCGATGTCGTTGGATCCAATTCTTATAGAACTCTTCCATGTCAACATTGGATCGAGAAAAAGCGTAGTGTCCTTTTTTGTTTTTATAGGCATAAAGATCCGTCAAAAGACCAATCTCTTCAGCCACCGTGCGTGACCGCGAGCTGCCACTGGTTGTGGCGATATCTTTCACATTCTCATTTACCATTGGTGTTCCGGTGGTGGCGGTATCTTGCACATTCTCTTTTACGATTGGTGTACCGGTGGTGGCGGTATCTTCCACGTTCTCCTTTACGATCGGTGGTTCAGTTTCATTATGGTGTTTGCTTGGGGAAGATAGACCCCTAATGTCAACATCCATTTCTTCTCCGACTTCATATTCGTCGGAAGTGTGGATCGATCTCAAACTGCCGGAACTACTATCACCGAATGGGCGTGGCACCGGTTGATCTTGGTTGTTTCCGACGGAAGGATTGGACGAGTCAGCAGAATCACCAGAAGCAGAACCATCATCAGAATTTGACACAGGCGCAGACCCAGTATCAGAATCAGAATCGGAACCAGCATAACCAGACTCATTGCGAGAATCAGAACCAGAATGAGAGTTAGAACGATAGCAAGAAATATCGCGAGAATCCGAAGCCGAACCAGTACCAGTACCAGAACGAGAAGCATTGCGAGAAGGAGAACCAGAGTGATGTGATCGTGAAGAATCCATGGCGGAAATGATATGATCTTGATGGGTTTCTTCTTAATTGTTATGGATATTCTTCAAGAAATTGTTGGATTTTGAATGAGGGTTTCATCGGTGATCTAGAGAGAGAGAGAGAGAGAGAGAGAGAGAGAGAGAGAGAGAGAGAGAGAGAGAGAGAGAGAAGAAGAAGAAGAAGAAGAAGAAGAAGAAGAAAGGATGATGGAAATTGAAGATTATGAACACCACCTGTGGGCATGCTCGCTCGCTGCATTTAATTTTGAATTTCAAAAAATACCCTATATTTTTTTAATTTGATGAAGTGAAAATGTAATTGCAGAATTTTTTATTTAATTACAAGATTTTTATAATTTTGTTTTCTCTGGAAAAACAAAATATATATTTAAATTATCCAATTTTTAAATGAGAATAATTGATTTAATATTGTGACAGAAAAATAAAATACGTATATTTGTTAAATGAACACTCAATACTATTTTTAAATTATTTGTTAAATGTGTATTAGGTTTTGATATAGGGGTAAAAATTTTCCGATTATATACATACATCTATATCTATCTATACTATTAAAAAAGTAACTATACTCAATTCTGGTGAAGCCACGTGTCATCACCATTAATCGACACGTGACATTTATAGTTTTTAAAATAATAGAAAAATTTAAATGATATCGATCCAAATCTAATATAATCTACTTTTGAATTCAAATCAAATTAAATAAAATCTAATACTCTACTAACTTATTAATTATAATATAATATAATAAATGTTTTAAAAAATTATAAGAAAATAATTACTATTCATATATATTTAGAAATATATTAAATTAATAGGTAATAATAAATAATAAGATCATTCTTATATATTTTTTGTTTAAAAAAATAATATTTATATCTTTACCTTTTAATTCATTATATTTTATATATATTAAAAATATCCGTGCGGGTAATAAACTAGTATTATAATAATTGAGAACAATTCCTGCCACGTGTCACCTTAATTTCTAATATCCCACCTTTTCATTTTCCCGCTCTTTTTCCAAAAATAAAAATTAACATTAATTTAAGTAATATCATTATCATTTAATTGATTTAATTAAAACTTTATTATTGAAACTTATTATTTTTGTTACCTAAAATAATTAAAACTACAATTAATATTCATTAAAAGTTTTAAAGATTAACAAGCTAAAATAATTTTTTTTAAATCAATAAAATAATAAACTTCATGTTTAAATGTCCTAAAGATTAAATAATTGAAAAAAATTGGTAAAATAAAAAATTTAGTTTTATAATAAAAAATTTTAAAAGATTGACTTAGAGTCATCATTTTTTACCATTAAAACAATGATTGAAATATTTTGAATAACATTTTAGTCATCTTCTTTGACTTAAACATTGACTTAGAGTTATCATTTTTTACCATCGACTCAATGATTTTGCATTTATGTCATCTTTTTATTGGTTTTTATTATATCTTAATTTTAAATTTTTTTTGAAAGTTATTAAGGGATCTCAACTCTTTATTAATATTTAATTTATAATAAATCTTTTAAATCAATCCATATAATACATGAGTATTAATCTAATGTTAAATAAAACTATTATTCAACCCAACCAATTGCATCCGCCCGCCAAAAGCATCCAGCCTCAAGATATATAACAAACTTTCACTAAACAAAATCATAAAACTATTTAATGACAATAAACATCTTCCTAGGGCTACCAACTATCCCATATAAAATGAAGTTTTCGGCATCTATATATTAGATATCTAAAGTAAATTCAAAGATTGAATTTTGATTAAAATTAAGTATTATTTTGAGTGTCGTCTTTGTTTTCTTCATAGACATGATATATCCGATTTAATATAGCTACCCCAAATAATACAAATGATGATCAAACATATACACCATAAATAGTACTTTTGTCGATCCATAGATATCAAAAATCTTTTCTGAATTTGCTATCCAAAAAAAGAATGACCAATAAAACGTCGCTCCTTTTTTAACATATCGGATTTGGACTTGAAGCATATGCATCCCTCCTTTTTCTCAAATTGTTATATAAGATGAGGTATTTTATTTGGATTAGTTCTTCGAATAAAATTATTTACCTTGCTCAGCAACAAATTGTTCTAAGTTGCTTTAACATTAAAAGAACTAATGTGTTGACAACAATTTTTGATCAACAAGATAAAAATTCGAGCAACAACTCATTGTTTGTAAGTTCCATGCATTGATCATCTGATAAACATCAAAAGATCTTCTGATCCCACGAAAAAAATTTAAGAAACCTCATTTCATCATGCATTTACAAACTTGAATCAATATCCACTACTAACAATAACTAGCTGAATACCCGTGCGTTGCTCGGGTGATGTGTGATAAAATTAATATTTATAATTAATTTTTTTTTGAACGGCAAGTTAACATACTCTTATTCTTAAACTACAATTTTGCCCCAAATAAAGACTTCAGAAGTTACTTCCACTGCCTAAATTTCAACTTGTCTCCGACGGGAGTCAAATCCGTGATCCAACACTTACACGTCACCTCTCATATCAAATGGGCTAAACCCCATTGGTATTTATAATTAATTGATAACACAACAAAAATTTATTTTTTTAAGAAAACTATACATTGTTTGCGAAGAAAATGTTACTTATATTAATCATGAATATTAGTTATTACATATAATTATATTTGAATTCTATACATATCTAGTTTAATACATGTGAGTTGATCAAAAGACTGATTTTAATTAAAAATATCGTGTATAAGAATAAAATATATAGGAAAAATTTAATAATAATAATTTACAATAAAATGAAAACTCATCATTTTCCATCAACTAATATACAAACACGTATTTGCAAAGTAATACTTACAATATCGTCTAACATAATTTTATAATAACCATCTATTCAAACCAATTAATAAAATGTTATCAAACAAAAACAATTACAATAAAAAAATTTAATAAATTTTAATAAAACCACATTGAACAATTTAAACGGTAAATGACATATCTCATTGGCTAAAGTTTTATTTAAAGCGTTATCTCTTCGTTATTAACGATAATCTTCATTGTTCTTCATGGTATACTGAAAAATATTAAAACATGTGTTAATTTTAAAACATTATTACATAAACAACACAAAATTATGAGAAGCTTTAAATGTAAAAAAAGTATATATCAATGCGACGTTTTTTCTGATGTTTGAATTAGGGGTGACCCATTTTTGACGCAACGGACGGGACGATAACAATGGCTCGTAGTAAAAAAGTAAGCTAGCATATAATTTTTTCTAAATAATAAATGAAATGTTTACCTATTTTATAATATATGTTGATTAAAAAACTACTTTTATATGTTTATCTGTCGTATTTAATATGTTTATTAAACTAAATTATCAATAAAATCTAAATCTAAATGTAAATTGTTATCCCATCAATACTTATCTATATATTTAATAATTTTTTTCCATTTGCTTATAAATTTTTTAAAAATAAATATTCATCATATAAAATTATTAAATTTTAAAAAAGTAAACAAACGATATATAAAAATATATTTCATAGTATTTTGTTTATTATAATAAAATATAAAATATTGTTTTATCTATAAACTAAAACTTTAATCTATATATATATATATATATATATATATATATATATATATATATATATATATATATATATATATATATATATATATATATATATATATATATATATATATATATATATATATAGGGGTGGGTTCAATGGAAAACCACTATGCACCTGAAAACCATGGAAACCTACGCCTACCGTCCGATTTGGTGTATTTCATGAAAAACGCGGTGGCATGATCGTAAATAAGGTGATGCATCACGCGGGATTTTGATGCATCACGCGGGAAATTTGATGCATCACGCGGGATTTTGATGCATCACGCGGAGAATTTGATGCATTTGTGGTGGTGCAGTGCGGTTTTCACAAGTTTTCCGGTGCATGATAGTTTTCCATTGAACCTCCCTCTATGTATATATATATATATATATATATATATATATATATATATATATATATATATATATATATATATATATATAAATGAAAATTTTAGAATAATCAACAATTCATATCTATTTTATAAAACTATAAAAATAATAATTTTGAATAATTAATATTTAATTGTAGTTTGTATACGTAAATAAATATCTTATTATTTTTTGAATTTTAACAAATTATATTGCGTCAAATTAGTGTCCTTAATTTTCTGAATTTTAACCAATCATATTGTGTCAAATCAGCCTTAATTTTCTGAATTTTAACAACTAATATTGCGTCACGTGAGCATTTTTTCTCTGTGCTCCGTCGGCAATATATATATATATATATATATATATATATATATATATATATATATATATATATAATTTGATATACAACTATATATGAAGTATTTAAATGTCATTTTTCTTTATATTATACATTAATTATGAATTAAGTTTTTAATTGTTTTTATTTAAGTTTACATTTTATACCGTAACTTTTATCAAATTACTGCACAATAATAATAATACCCCATATATATACAGATATGTTTTCTTTGCATGAGTTTTTATTCGATTTTAATAAACTTATATACTACTATATTTGCAAACTTTAAAATTATACATATACTGTTTCACGTTTAAATATACCAATCACTCCTTTAAAAAACATATTTTATATAATTTCATTTCCTAATTTTTCAAGATTATAAACCATGCTTATAAGTTATTCTTGGTAAAGTTTTGGTGTTGACCTTTTGTCAAAAGTCAAAATTAACTTTGTAAAGCATACGAGAAGAAAAGATAATATGTAAATTAACAAGAAGAGTACGAAAAGGCGTTGGATACCAATTACCAGAACGTCAAAACATCAACGTCAAAACACAAAATACGAACATCAAACAAATCTACCAAAAGTCAAAATGATTGACTTTCCTAAAGAAGTCAACCTTAGTTCTTTCATCCAAAACATTTATTCTATCGTATCGTATTGCTTCCTATCAACTACACTCCTTAAACCCTAAACTCTTGATTCATGCAATGCAACGAAACATCAAAAACAAGAAATCCGGACCCCCCAGCACCTGAAAATGGATCAACCTACTTTCTCTTTCCCTTTTGAAGATGAATTTTTCGGATCTTTACCACTGGTCCCAACATGTTCAACTGGATCTTTTGAATCTTTCGCATCCATGTCATCAACCCCAGTTTCTTTCTTGGATGAATCTTTAGAATCATCATCCATGGCCTTGCGATCAGTTTCTTGTTCAGCCGAATCTTTGGAATCATTGTTTTGATTATTGAGGTCATCATCAGCAGTTTTCTCATGATCAGATGAATCTTCATCAGCACCGATTTCTTCGGCTGAATCAATCTTGTCACCCCAAAGCCAAGACGAATATCGATAGATTTCGATGTCATCAGGATCCTTTGGAGCTTCTACATTATTTTTCTTATAGTACAAGAATCTATCAAACAATTCATTCAGTTTTTCATCGATTTCCTCTGGAGTTTCATAAGCCCGATGTCGTTGGATCCAATTGCTATAGAACTCTTCCATGTCAAAATTGGATCGAGAAAAAGCGTAGTGTCCTTTTTTGTTTCTATAGGCATAAAGATCCGTCAAAAGACGAATCTCTTCAGCCACCCTGAGTGACCGCGAGCTGCCACTGGTGGTGGCGGTATCTTTCACATTCTCTTTTACGATTGGTGTTCCGGTGGTGGAGGTATCTTCCACGTTCTCCTTTACGATCTGTGGTTCAGTTTCATTATGGTGTTCGCTTGGGGAAGATAGACCCATAAAGTCAACATCCATTTCTTCTCCGAGTTCATATTCGTCGGGAGTGGGGTTCGCTCTCAAACTGCCGTATCTACTATCACCTAATGGGCGTGGCACCGGTTGATCTGGGTTGTTTCCGACGGAAGGATTGGACGAGTCAGCAGAATCACCAGAAGCAGAACCATCACCAGAATTTGACATAGGCGCAGACTCAGTATCAGAATCAGAACCAGCATAACCAGACTCTTTGCGAGAATCAGAACCAGAATGAGAGTTAGAACGATAACCAGAAGTATCGCGAGAATCCGAAGCCAAACCAGAACCAGTACCAGAACGAGAAACATTAGGAGAAGGAGAACCAGAGTGATCTGATCCTGAAGAATCCATGGCGGAAATGATATGATCTTGATGGGTTTCTTCTTAATTGAATGAGGGTTTCATCGGTGATCTAGAGAGAGAGAGAGAGGGAGAGAAGAAAGGATCGGTGATGGAAATTGAAGATTATGAACACCACCTATGTATGTATATATAGACCGGACTTGAGTTCAGTTACAAACATGCCGTTTGTGGGCATGCTCGATCGCTGCAATTAATTTTCAATTTCAAAAAGTACCTCTATTTTTTAATTTGATGAAGTGAAAATGTAATTTCTGAATTTTTTATTTAATTACAAGATTTTTATAATTTTATTTATTTGGAAAAACAAAATATATACTTAAATTTTATCCAGTTTTTAAAAGAGAATAATATAATATCACATATATAAAAAGAACAAAATTAACTATAATATATATTTTTAATCAGACTAAAATAGATTTTATATAGCATATGTATTCAATTTTTAACTGTAATTTTGAATTTATAATGTTAAAAAGAAAATATAAAGTTATTTGAAGTTAAAAGATTTAATATAATATAATTATAAAAAAAACATGAAAAATAAATAGTACTAAAAAAACAGTGGTGATCATGTTTTTTTAACGGCAAAGGTGATCATGTAATAATGACTAATAACTGAATACCAGAAAATAAAAAAAACAAACAAAAATTAATAATTGCAACTTTGGAGATTTGAAAACGTACGTACACTGGATATTTTGCATGCCTATGAAAACAGGTCTACTGCAATAAATTAACCATCAACTTTGCATTTTGCAACACAGATATATATTGCCAGCTAATTAATCCCTAAACTTGATTTCCATAAATATTAATTAAATTTTGATGAATGAACGTCTTTTTAAAATAATCACTTTCAAGTTATCATTATAATCAATGCCAAATTTCTATAAAAAACGTTAACCTAGCTAATAATATGATTAAATCTTTAAACTATATTTTTAATAACTAAATTTATAATTTTTTTTAACAATAAACAATTAACTGCTTAAACTATCTTTTGAATGATTAAATTTTTATATTTTATAATATGAGAGATTAAATCCATAAACGTAATTATTTGAGTGATTAAATCCTTAAATTCTATAAACATAAACGATTTATAAGTTATTTCTATTAATTAAAAACGACTTTGTAAAAATGAATATTAAATTTTCATTATCATAGGTGCGTATATATTACTACATAGTAGCATACATTTTCCTTTATCACGCTTAGGTAATTGTATTTTTCATCTTATTTAAGTAAATTATGTTTTCAAAACTTGTTTCTTGATTAATTATACGGTTAAATATGAAAAAAAAACCACATGTTTTTTTTTTTTTTTTTTTACGTTTTTACGGTTTAATCTTTCCGTGTTATTTTTTACCAATAAAATAGTTAAGTAATATATTGGTTTGTGATTTTTAGAATTTTGCATTATTTTTTCAAAAAAGTTTTCAAGTTTGTGGATTTTTCAAAGAAAAATAGTGAAAACATGTTGGTTTTTTGTCAAAAAAGACAGGGTTGATTATGAAAAAAAACTGAACTTTTTCGAAAACTGGATTGAAAACAATAACTTGAGGATTTTCTTAGTAGAAAATAACATGGATTGACTAAATCGCAAAAAAACACGAAAAATGTTGTTTTTTTCATATTAAACCCTTAATTATATTATAAGTAAAGTATCACTGAAACTGTAAAATAGATGCTAAAAAGTGTCATTTAAAAATAAAATGATGGTAAAATGTCACTAATTAATGGTATATCTCGTTTAAATGAGGCGACTTTAAGGCCACAGGGAGTGGTTGCCGAGAATGCCAAGCAAATTTGTAGCCACGTCAGCGCCACATGAGATTTGCCATCCTTTGCCATTTTGATGCCATTTTGAGGGTGTGGATGCCAACTTGCCATTCTTTTTTTTTATCTTCAATTTAAATTTAAAATAAAAACATTGAAATAAAAAGTAAATTTATGATATTAAAATTAAACATTAAATGATGAACATTAAATTTTAAAAATAAAATAAGAACATTAAAATTTAAAATTAAAATAAAAACATTAAATTACAAAAACAAAATAATAACATTACATTTTAAAAATTAAAGTAAAAACATTAAAATGAAAACTAAACACGTGAAGTCTTGGTTCGAACATTTGTTTTCAAAATTATCAACCGGATCAACGTTGAGATCAATTTTTTGAACACCCCAAATATATTCAATGTTTTTTTTATAATTTGAAATGATAAAAATGAAAGAATTTATATAATATGTTGGTTGTGTTTAGTTGAGAAATATGAAATAATATGTTTGTGTATATAAAAAGTATATATATATATATATATATATATATATATATATATATATATATATATATATATATATATATATATATATATATATATATATAGGGGTGGGTTCAATGGAAAACAACTATGCACGTGAAAACTATGAAAACCTACGCATACCGTCCGATGTGGTGCATTTCATGAAAAACGCGGTGGCATAATCGTAAATAAGGTGATGCATCACGCGAGATTTTGATGAATCACGCGGGAAATTTGATGCATCACGCAGGATTTTGATGTATCACGCGGTGAATTTGATGCATTTGTGGTGGTGCAGTGTGATTTTCACAAGTTTTCAGGTGCATGGTGGTTTTTCATTGAACCTCCCTCTATATATATATATATATATATATATATATATATATATATATATATATATATATATATATATATATATATATATATATATATATATAGACACACACACACACACACACACATATATATATATATATATATATATATATAGGGACGGGTTCAATGGAAAACCACTATGCACCGGAAAACTGTGGAAACCTACGCATAACATCCGATTTGGTGCATTTCATTAAAAATGCGGTGGCATGATCGTAAATAAGGTGATGCATCACGCGAGATTTTGATGCATCATGCGGGAAATTTGATGCATCACGCGGAGAATTTGATGCATTTGTAGTGGTGCAGTGCGGTTTTCACAAGTTTTCGGGTGCATTGTGGTTTTCCATTGAACCACTCTCTCTCTCTCTCTCTCTCTCTCTATATATATATATATATATATATATATATATATATATATATATATATATATATATATATATATATATATATATATATATCACACACACATGTATATATACATCAATATTGAAATGGAGATAGAGAAGAATTGTGTCTCGACATTTAAATGGCGATGTCGAGATTTTTTTTGCCAATGCCATGGCCAAGGGGTGGTGTTCAAGCTTGGTATCATGGCAATGTCATGCAATACCGAGACCACTCTCTGTGACCTAATATGTTGTTCAAAAGAGGAAAAAAGTGATCAGCATCTCTTCTTGACCTACGATAAGGTAATTCCGATATGTATAAAATTATTTCAGTTGGTGAAATGTTAATTTGCATAGCTTGATCTCAATTGATTCGATAATAAAAGGAAAAACAGGTTACTTGTGTTGCAAATCTAAGATGGAGATACATGCACCATGAAGATGTTTTCCATCCTATTCAAAATCTCGATCTAATAAGGGTTTATTATGAAAAAAAACCAACATGTTTTCATGTTTTTTTACGTTTTCGTCCCTCTATGTTATTTTTTTCCATAAAAAACCTCAAGTTTTTTTTTCTTATTGGTTTAGTGAAATTTAGACATTAGACCCCGGTTATAATTTGTGAACCGGGTTTTAAAAACTGAAAAACCGAGTTCTAATGTCCAAATTTCACTAAACAAAAAAAATATAACTTGAGGACTTTTATGGAAAAAAATAACATGGAGGGACAAAAACGCAAAAAATATAAAAATATGTTGGTTTTTTTCGTAATAAACCCTAATAATAAATATAGAAATCATCGCAGGAGATGAAGGCTATAAGATGGATTTCTAACTTGAGCTCTTTCTTCGTATAACATAAAATATGCACATTGGCTCTTGCTCGGAGCCTGTAAATGGAGTTTATGGTTCTCTTTGTGATCTATGCTAGCTTTATTTCTTATATATATAGTTTTTAGTGGGAGTTAATTTAAGTGTTTATCTTTATATTCCTTGCAAAAGGGTGGTGTTTTTATATGTTTACGTTTTTATGTTATATATAATTAAGAGGATTCTTACTTTTCAACAATAAAAATAAAATAGAAAAGGAGGCGACGTACTTAATCATTCATTTTTATAATATTTTAAAGACTAACTATTCAAAGATAATCTTTCAAGATTTAATCAATTTTTATTGAATTTCAGGTACTTATTCATTTATTTTTATAAATTAGTTTAATGTTTTACTTATTCAAAATACAAGTTTACAGTCTTAATCATTTATTTCGCAACAAGGTAGCCATAGGGAGAACCCAAGCTTAAGGCTAAAGCCGTGGACTACGCCCCCGTGAGAGCCCTCTATTTGACTAACGTACTCCTTTTCCCCCCATACCTTCACTGGGAATGATTGACCTTCGGATTCAAATAATAGCGCATCGCATAATGTATTTTTCAATCCTTTGTTTCGAAGGTAATCCGCCAGTCTCTAGACTGGAAAAGATTCAATCCACTTGTTGGCCTGCTTCTATGTCCTGTAGCTTCTAAGGCATTAGCTTCAAAGGGGCTAGAATCTTTCCTGCTTCAGAGCTATTCAGAGCTAATAGGATAGGTATTCTATTTGAAAGAAGGGGGCTCTCCCACTTTTGTTGAGGTTCTGGCACTTCTTCCTTCGGACCTCTATTTACATAGCGAAGAAAGGCAAAGGCGAATGCGTGACTTATGTCTCTTTTTCCATTTATAAAAAGTAAGATGAATCTACGCTCCTCCGCCTATAGTAAGTGAATGAGAGGTATGGGGTTCCGGGTCTTTTTCCAGTCAAAATTGACAAAGATCGGGCCCATGGCGGAAAGATTCTCATCCGCCTGTTTGAGCTGCTGGTAGGCCAAAGGCCAGGCATTGGACTAGTGGAATGAAACCTTATCCCATTATGGAGTGAGAACCTTATATTCTTTTATCAAAATACATGGCCTCCCCTAATGGACTATATATTTTAGGAATTTAATCATTCGAAAAAGTAGTTGAGACTTAATTGTTTATCTTTAAAAAGTTTAGAGATTTTATCATATAGTAAAAGAATAATTTAACGACTTAATCATTCAAAATGTTATAGCCTCTTGGTTAAAAAAAATTATCCTCAAATCAAATAATTAAATATTATGCTAATGATGGTTGGTGATAGTGTAAGGTTAATTAACATAAACAGGGTGGTTGAATATATTAGCGATTCATTAATTGGAGATTTGTTTTGATCGACGAGTACTTTGGACTTTATTGGTGTAATATTTTGTGTGAACTTGAAATTCCCATTGGGCAAGATTTTACAATGTTGCACGTACGGACTTTGTGAGGTGAAGTAATTTTGTGGACAAAAATATTACATCAGGATTCTTCTAAATGCTAATAGAGTACAAATCAAAAGTAAAAAAAAATAAAAATAAAATTAGAACATTTTATTAACTTTAACTTAATTATACAAAAACTTTCGTTTAAAAAATTTATTCATAAAATTGAATTTGCTAAATTATAAATAAATATTTTAAACATCTCACATACTTTAGGGGGTGTTCTTTTTCCTACAACAAATGTTTATTTAGTCATTTCACTTATTCGGTATGTGATTTTGTCTAATAAGTGTGTTTCTTTCCAATAAGTAATAAGTGATAAATTATCACTTATAATCACTTATTCAATCAACATATTTTACTCATTTATTGTCACTTAATCTATATATAAAAACAATTCTACTCGTTGTCTCCTTAATTATTATGTTTATTTACACATTTTTATTTTTCAAGATGTATTTATTTTATAAAATATATTTATTCTTTATCATATGTTTCATTTGATAAAGTATTTTTACATATGTTTCATTTGATAAAATATATTTACATTTTTATCTCACTACAAGAAAAGTGTCATTTAGTAACACAAAAAAGTGTCACTATATCCTACTTTTAGTGACACTTATGAAAAAAGAGTAGGTATAGAGCAATCTTTTATGCATACATTTTCTAAATTAGTGACACAAAAATTTTGTCACAAAATACTTGAGGCATATACCCACAAATATTTTTAATCAGTATATATTTATATTCACTCCATTTTACCCACTCTTTTTGTTGTGTAGGCTAAAGATTTTGATACCCATAGTGACACTTTTTTGACAACAAAAAAGTGGGTAAAAATAGAGTGGGTATAGATATATCGTGACTAAAAATGTGTATGGGTATAGGCCTCAAGTATTTTGTGACAAAATTTTTGTGTCACTACTTTAGAAAAAGTATGGGTAATATATTGATCCATATATACTATTTTTCATAAATGTCACTAAAGTAAGATATAGTGACACTTTTTTTTGTGTTACTAAATGACATTTTTTTGTAGTGTCTTTTGTATGTTTTTATCTAACTATTTTATTACGTCAATATACCAAATAAATTTTTGGTAAAAAATAACTAAAAAATAATTTAAGATAATAGAAAATACATTGGAATTATGTTTGTGTAATTAACATATTTATATTTGACTATTTATGAACAAGTTGGATGTATAATTTAGAAATTTATGATAAAAAACTCAATCTGACTACACTCCACCTACTCCCCGACCATGATAAAGCAAAGTTGAAATTCATGTTTATATGTTAAAGGTTCTTGATGTTTTAGAAAATTTATTGTTTATATATTAAAAAATGTTGAAATACATGTTTATATATCAAAGATTCTTGATTTTTCTGATTTAATTTTCTTGTTTATACATTTTATATTTATTTACAAACTTGATTATTTAGATTTATATGTGAAAAAAAGTTGATATAATCATATTATTCTTGTGTTCAAGTTTTGTTTTTAGATATATATATATATATATATATATATATATATATATATATATATATATATATATATATATATATATATATATATATATATATATATAGGGTCGGGATCAATGGGGTACCATGTTAGACTGGGGAACCGGAGTCCACCCATGTTTGGTTATAAGTTTAAAAGGGTAATATAGTCAATTAGATTTATATTAAATAATAGATGACAACTAATAATAATAATAGTTCCCTTAATTATAGAGATTTACTTCCATAACATATCTATAATAAATTTCAAAATGAGTTTTAATGAACATGTTCAATTGGATTCGACAATGGGTATTAGTGAACATGTTCAATCAGATTCGACGATGGGTTTTAGTGCACATGTTCAATTGGATTCGACAATGGGTTTTAGTGAACATGTTCAACCGGATGTGTCAAATAAATGTATTATTTTCTTCAAACCGTTCGTGAAGGTTCAATTTCATTTATACCTTATTGAACATGTGCAGTTTGAGTTTTTTTTTTGTCGCTGTTAACCGTTTTGGTGATAAACCAATATTGAAGTTATTAAACATGTTCAATCGTGGTTTATCGAGTGTCATCATTGCACATGTTTAGTATGAGTGTAATAAATGATATTAACTAAAATAGAGATTTTCATGGGATACACAGAATCTTTGATTCTAATTAAATTTTTTTTAATACCATTTTACCCCCAACATTAATTCATGTGGGAAATAATTTTAAGTAAAATTTATATTATACATTAATGATTTTAATGATAAATGATTGGCTATAAATGGTTTCCCGGTACCCCAGTCTAACATGGTACCCCATTGATCTTGAATCTATATATATATATATATATATATATATATATATATATATATATATATATATATAAAATACAGATTCAGCAAACAAAAGAAACAAATTTATTAATTCAAGAGTCAGCGTCATTCACTTATCAATTAGGACTGCAATTAGTTTTCAGTCGCTTATCATTTTTGTAAAAGAACAACACCTAGATGATAGTATAAACTATTCAGATTATTAAGAAAAAGAACTGTTAATTAACTGTAAAGTTTTATTATTTTCTCTCAATTCTATACATTAGGTTTTACGCATTTTAAATAGTGTTTAAACTTTGATATGCTGTTTACACTTTCAAACAAAAAATATTAGTATATTAATTACCTTTTTAAATTGTTTAGTACAAAACATGACAAATTATAATAAACTATTTGTCATCTCTACTATTTTAACATATATAATAAAATAATAACAAAAATTAAAAAAAAAACAAATAGGTTTTTGGAAAAAAGAATGTAATGAAAAGAGAGAAAAAGTGTTAATGTAGATCTTCAAGAAATAATTAGTCAAGGGAAGACATAAAAATGCTTTTTTCTTTTGGAAAACAAAAAGTCTTCAAAATCAAATATCTTCTCGCTTGCAGACATAAGTGAAAATAAAATCTTCTTTATAAAAACTAACAAGTCCTTGATTATACAAAAATTTCTTTTGAAAAAATTAAAAATATAAAATTTATTTAACTATTATAAAATTGAATTTGTCAAATTATAAATAATATTTTAAACATCTTACGTACTAAATCATCGTAAACTATTTGTATTATTAGGAAAAAAAAAAAAAACTCTAAATTAACTGTAAAGTTTTATTATTTTTTCTCAATTCTATACATCAGTTTTTACGCATTTTAAATATTGTTAAGTGTTTAAACTTTGATATGCTATTCACACTTTCAAACAAAAAATTAATATTATATTAATTACTTTTTTTTTTAAATTTAACAGGAAAAAGAACCCCATACCTATAAATTCCACAAATTGGTGCCTGAAATTCATTCTTCATAATTTTGAAACTTCAGTCACATTCTTCTTACGGCCTCTCGACCTGCTTCTTGATCTTCTTCGATTACCGAAAACCCTAGCTAATTACTCGATCATATTCCAACACTTTGTTGAACAGATCGACTCGATCTTAACAAAAAGAAAAAGAAACCCATCAAGATTCCTTCAATTCCGCCATGGATTCTTCAAATTCACAACACTCTAGTTCTAGTTCTGATACTGATTCTGATTCTGGGTCAACCCATAGTTTTGGTTCTGAGCATCGTCACCATCATCCTGGTTCCACGCCTCTCCCTCATACTCCTGGGTCTTGGTTTACTTATGAATCTGAGTCTCCCCATCATCATCATCATCCAGGTTCTGCGTCTCACCCTACTCCCGAGTCTGATTCTGGACCTCCACCCGGTTTTGATCAAGGTTTTCCCGTTGAAAACAACCCTCCGGCAGAGCCTCAGCCGCCACATGGCGCCGGTAATTCAAGCAGGAAGAGAAAAGCGACATCGGCGACCAGTCCACGCGAGAAAGAAAACGACTCCGACACTTCGGATAATTCTACGCTACGACGCAGACGCCATGCAGCCAAAGCTTATATAAGGAGACGAAGATACAATCGCATGATGAAGACCGCCACCCCAGGAAGAAAACAAGAGATTAATCTTTTGAACGATATGATTATGTTTCGCAATAAATACGGGAGGTATCCGTACAATAGTCGATACGATATGCGACAGTTCTACAAGTATTGGACGAAACGACGAGCGATGTTTGCAGAAAGAAAAATATTGAACAACAAAATGGTTGATTTGCATGAAAGATTCGTGAGCAACTATCAGAAGACATTATCTGGTGATGATGTAGAATATTTTATGGATCCAACTGAGGTTAGAGTGTATCGATTATCGTATCGGATTTGGGGTGAGAAAGACGATGATCAAGATCAGTCGTCAGAAAGAACTATCAGTGATGAATCTATCGATTCAGAAAGAACTAATAGTGATTCATCGTCAACAGACTCTAGTTAAAGATTCGCAAATGAAGGTGAATTAATCTTCTCACTTTGAAACAGATGTTCTTTCTTTGATGGTTTGTATAATTACACCATGAGAATTGTACTGTTAGGGTTTCAGCTTTCAAGAAGTTTGAATTTAGGGAAGCTTCAAAGAGTTAAGTGTTCATGTTAATTTGTGTTTTGATGTTCATTTTTGCCAATTAATTGAAAATCTTTTGAACCCATTTTGGGAATTTCATGACTGCACTCAATCAATCATGTTTGTGATCTGCATCTAATAGATTTCCACCTAATTAAATGATAAATAAATAAAAAATTCAGGTTATTAATAGATTTCCAGCATTTTCATACAAACAACAATTAAAAATAATACGTCGGTATTTGGTCGAAAACTCAACTGGTATTATCCATCGAAAAACTGGATTAAATTCATTTAAATTTATCTTTTTAACATTTCCATCACAATTCTGTCAGCAAAATAGTGGCGGATAATTTAAAAGTAATATTTCATTTTCTAAAATCATCATCGGTATTTACCGACCGATTTTCAACTGCCAAATATAGTTTTTCTAATTAATGAAATTTAAACAATCAGAGACGTTTGGTTCACAGAATCTGATATAATTGGAATGAAAATTCAATTCCGATGTGTTGTTTGGCAGTAAAAATGAATGAAACAAAAAATTCTTTTTTTTTTTTTGAAAAAAAAACTATTTTTGAAGAAATCTATTAATTTTCCTTGGGTTAGTGCCATGAAATTTAAATTTTATTTCAAAGATTTTAACAATTTTAAAACCAAACTCTAGACTTCATATTTACTCGTCTCCATTTCTATTTCGACAAATTTCATTCCTTCCAGAATTTCAATTTCAGATTGATTCCATTTCAGGAATAAATATTCTGCGAACCAAACGTCGCCTTAGAATATTATTACGAAATTATCTATATATTTGTGCTACCAATATAGGAACTCCGATCGATAGGAGATATGATATTAGCCTCCCAATTATACAATAAACGAGGTAGTTGGCCCGCGCGATGCGGCGGGTATGGCAACATTAATTATGAAGATGAAGATGAAGTAGTCCGTGTAAAAGATGTTGAATTGTATCTTGTTTTGTATTTTGCAAAAGGAATGGAATATGCAACTGTGCTTCGTACAAGTGTGGTTTTACAAGTTTGTTAATTCGATTCGAATAATAAGGAAAACATTGAGATTGTTGTAGAGTGATCATACCTCTTTGGGATAGCTTACAACATTAGTTAAAGTGGATAAAGTAACATAACATACTAACATTGATATTGAAATGAAAGTTAATACATGGCTGATATTAAAAGCAAAAGTGCATAGTTCATATGCGTTATAATAGCGCATATTCGATATGCAACCTCCTAAGAAATGCGACACGATGATATGTACATATATCATACAAAGTACATGTATGCATATTGGATGTTTAATTGCTGCCAAAACAATAGCGGAGGTTTTTCCATTAGGAGACATATCAAAGGTTGCGAAAAGGCATGACACTATGTTGCCTGGTTGCTAGTTTCCCCAAAAAGAACGAACAAAAACTGCCCTGTAAAGACGTGCATGTTACGATGTTAGATTTGTATAGTATGACGTTACATCATCTAATAGTTTTGAAGTATTATTTGATTGGTTAATTTATTACCTTAGTTTTCTTAGACTACTTGGTTATGTCTAGCGGGAGGTTTTTCCTAGACATCCGGAACATCATGTTGAATTTTTTGTTTTTTTTAGCCTGTTCGTTGCTGCTTTCAACTGCAAGATGAAAAAAAAAGTTAAAATCATACGAAATGTACTTGTGTATATGATAGATGCTGAAAAAATGGAAGCATTTAAATATGTGTTGAGGAGAACATGCTGTTTGGAAGATGGCTGGTGAGGATGTTTAAAGCGAGTGTGATGTGAAGATTTGGTGTCGTAGGAGGAGGTGTTGCCGGTATTTTGGCAGATGCTGTTGTAGTAGGTACCGGTTGTATTTTTTTCATTTTTTTGTTGGAGCTGATAAAGCATCGAATACACGATCTACAACAAAGTCCACAACTCCTACCTTGCTCCATCTACCGTAGCGTATCTGAAAGATTTTTGGCTTGCCTTTAAGAATGATGACTGGTGCTAGTAGTGTGTATGGATTTGTGTATCTATATATAATGAATAGTAAGATAGTAAGAACATCAGTAACAACATTATCCATGATAGAAGGTCATGAAAAATGGTAGATGTAGAATAAGATAAGTGTAACAAAATGTAAATGTACAAATGATAAAAGCTATAATATATGAAGAACAAAGTATTGGTGACTGATGAGTGATTAAGTAAAGGTTGTGTGATCAGTCAAAATCAAGGTTTTATTTTTTACAGTATGCATCAGAAGGATATATAACTGGTGAAAAAACTTACATTTCTGTCAACGAAAATGTAAGTACATTCTTTTTTCCCAAATGACAGTCATAATCTGAGGACCATCACTTCAATGGGTTCATCTCCGTCTTGTCATTTTGTCAAATCTGAAAAACATGTTTTTACATTCGTAAAGTAAAAATCATATAAAATATATATCTACAGACACACGCATACATAATAAGAAACTGGAGAAATAAAATCAAAGCATAGTTCATAGTTTCATACTAAAAATATTGGTACTGAATTATAACTGATATTTGCAGCTTAGTTTTGGTGGTTGTTGAAATAAAGAATGCAAATATTAAGAAAGAAAGAGAAAAACCTGAACGGATGATAAACTGAAAATATTATGTTTGCAATGCAGTTGAAACATGACTAAATAAATCCTATATTAGTACTTGTTTTATTGAGAAAAAAAATTCACAGCAGAAGCAATAAAAGCAAGTATTTCTTGAACATGATCATTTATGAAGTGGGAAATTCCCAGTGGAAGAAACTAATATACTATAAAAGATTTTCATTTTTCGATTGAAGTGAATAATTAATTAAAAAATAATCATGTTCAAGAAATACATACCTTTATCAGTTGATGTGAAAAATAAGTGACATGTCATGTAAAGTTTAATAATCAACAAATTAGCGTAGTGGAAGGAGAATCATTACTCACTTCAATAATGACAGCATCACCAAACCCAAAGCCACATGCAGGATCGTCATCACCCCGAAAGCATAAAGCAAACGATCATAACTAACGAAACCTACAAGGAAAACAACTAATTAGATAGGAAAAAAAAGACGAGGAACATAGATTTACCAGAAGCATCAGTGATGCAGAAACAGAGAAACTATTCAAGTAGATCAAATTCAAAAGATGTGGAAGGAACATATCAGTCCAAAACTAACAAAACCTACAAGGAAAACAAATAATTGAATAGAAAAAAAGACGAAGATATGCATAATTCTGTTATGTAGAGTACAAATGTAAGCTAATACATATAAAAGCTCTTCCTTCAACAAAGAAACTAAGGGGGCATTTGGTTCGTAGATTTTTTCCTCTGGGATTTGCATTTTGTCAAAGGATTTGCATATGCAGCATTTGCATTTGTCATGATTAATCTGCATTATCTTATAGAAAATTTTTGCTAATCTAAAGAATGCAAGGTAACTGGGATTTAAAATCCTAGGGGGGAGGCTGGGTTTTTATATAACAAAGAAGAAAGAGATTTATGAAATCCTGAGATTTTAAGTCCTTATTGAAATCTGTGAACCAAACACAGGATTTTAAATGCAAATCCCAGTGAATCCCAGAAAATCCACGAACCAAACGCCCCCTAAGAAAGTGACTTAATTGTCGCATTTTTTGTTAGGTTTGTAGTCATTTGTTACAAAATTCCTTAATTGTGGCATTTTTTGTTAGGTTTGCAAGCATCAAATACATACCCACATATACGCATTAAAAAAATTCATTTAAATATCAATATGAACTTTTTTTGCAAAAATCCTATAAGCAAAAATCCTAACTTTCAAAAAAATTATGAAAACCTTAAAACGTGAGCTGAAGGTGTAGCAATCTAACATGCCTAAAGCAGAGCTGCATCACCATTTGGTAGGCTCGACATCAAAGTGGACCAACTATGTTTTGATTATGCAGACCCAATTGGCAAAAAAAATAGTTTTCACCTAAAACTTTCATAAGACCCAATTGGGAAAAGAAATTAGTTTTCACCTTAAAATTTCATAAGCAAATACTACCCAATTCTTACTGATGCTTTAAACAATTCATTTTGGCTTCCTATTACTATTGGATCCAAGAAAATGAATGGGTTGATCAGTCGATTCTTTGCTACGAAAATAATAAGAAATGGTTAAATCATCAAGCATCAAGTACATACCCACATATATGCATTAAAAAAATTCCTTTAAATGTCAAATTGAACTTTTTGCAAAAATCGTATAAGAAAAAAAATCCTAGCTTTCAAAAAAACTATGAAAACCTTAAAACGTGAGACAAAGGTGTAGCAATATAACATGCCTAAAACAGAGATGCAAGCCATTTGGTTGGCTCGACATCAAAGTGGACCAACTATATTTTGATTATGCAGACCCAATTGACCAAAAAAATTATTTTTCACCCAAAATTTTCATAAGACCCAATTGGCAAAAAAAAATTTAGTTTTCCCCCAAAAATTACATAAGCAAATACTACCAGAACTGATGCTTTAAACAATCCATGTTGGCTTCATATTACAGTTGGACCCAACAAAATGAATGGGTTGATTTGTCCAACATTTTCTATGGAAATAATAAGAAATTGTTAGAAATCACCTCGTTGACACCGCTCATGGTGTCGTGTCGCACACCTCCTCGTATCTTTCTTCCGAACCTTCGTAGTGAACTCGCTTGTAAAACAACTTTCTTAGAAGTTCTTCTAATAGGAATAGTACCCTCTAGGCAGAATTCCTCAGACCGTGTCCATAGCTGAATCATGTCAAAGGTTTCATCATCACTTGATAGATATTATAATTAATTAGTTTCTTACTCTTTACACAAACATTTTAAATTAAATTGATTAATATATTAAGTTAATGTAATGCTTTAATTAATTTAATTGAATTATTAACATTGCTCCTTTAATCCATTCGTCATCAGGAGTTCTTTTCTCATTTAATAAGCTATAATTATTTTTAATAATTTTTATAGAACTTAAATAGTCAAAAATAGTTTTGGTTTTGACTTTTTAATTCAAAAATAGTCAAAATTAACTCCATAAATTATACGAGAAGAAAACACACGAAGTTCATGTAAATTCACAAAAAGAGTTCGAAAATATGTTTAATACCAAAATGTCATAAAATCAACACCAAAACACAAAATATGAACATCAAACGAATCTACCAAAGTCAAAGTGTTTGACTTTGCTAAAGCCAGCATTGCTTCTTTCATCCAAAACATTCTATCGTATCAATTAGACTCTTTAAACCCTAAATTCTTGACTTGTTCAATGCAACATTACATCCAAATGAAGAAATCTTGAAGATGAATCTTTTTTTTATTATCGAACTTTCTTTTTCCCTTTTGAAGATGAATCTTTCGGATCTTGACAGCTGGTCTGAACAATTTCATGCAATTCTTGGATAAATCTTTTGATATCTTCTATAGCGTTTCGATCATCCTGATGACCAGTTTCTTTGTTAGTCGAATCTTTCGAATCATTGTTTCGATTTAGATCATCAGCACAACTTTTCCAATCATCCGATGAATAACGGATTTCTTTGGTTGAATGATCAATCTCATCACCCCAAACCCAATACGAATGTCGAAAGATTTCGATGTCATCAGGCTCCGTTGGAGCTGCTACATTCTCGTTCATGTAATACAAGAATCTTTCGAACAATTCATTCAGTTTTTTATCCACTTCCTTTTGATTTGCATAAGCCCGACGTCCTACGATCCAATACCGATAGAATTCTTTCATGTCAACGTTGGAGCGAGAAAAAGCGTAATGTGCTATTTTGTTTCTAAAGGCATAAAGATCCGACAAAAGACCAATCGCTTCAGGCATCGGCAAGGTGCCGCTGGTGGTGGCCACATAGTGTTTTACGATAATAGGTGTTTCGCTTTCATCGATATCATGCAGTTCCAAGTACGAACGCCAATCGTCGTCCGAGTGAATATATCTAATTCTTATATCTTTAAATATTAATAAATAGATAAGATTTAAATTTATATCAAAATTATATCTAATCTATTCTTATCTATATATCTAATTAAAAAAATATTTTATCTTTTTATTTATAAACTTATATATATATATTAAAAATAAACACACATTGTATAAACAATATTAAATATTAAAAAGTAAACATAATACAACATTAATAAAAGCATAATACTTTATTTATAATAAAAAATTATATAAACATCATGTTTTACATAAAGTTAAAATTTCAAATTATATCGATTAAATTATATATATAACAAATAACTGTAATTTTTTGTTTTATTTTTTATAAAAATTAACATGGTTTAATTTTAAAAATTAGCATTTAATGGTTTAATTTTAAGTTTATATATATTTTATCTAACAAATTAAAAAAAAAAAAATTATATTCATGTAATACATGGTTTATAAACTAGTTAGTATATATATAATCAAAATTCGGTGGAATATTTTTATGAAAATTTAGATGGCAAGAAACATTTGTGATGCATGATTTGTGAAAATTAGTTCAGAGGTCGAAAATTTATAAATACGTGTTATGTGGATTAACATTTTAACATTACTACTTGGATTAAGTTGAAGATTAATGGCAAGAAACAATACGATGGATGCGTCGAATAAGAAAATAAGATTGCGAATTCTTGAAGGCGGCGAAGCTATATGTTTTTTATGTGATAACATTTTCTTATCGATCGAACTGCTTTACAATCATATCAAGCTTCACTCCGACGACGATTGGCGTTCGTACTTCGAACTGCATGATATCGATGATAGCGAAAGACCCATCATAAGTGTTGTCACCACCAGCGGCACCTTGCCGATGCCTGAAGCGATTGGTCTTTTGTCGGATCTTTATGCCTATAAAAACAAAATAGCACATTACGCTTTTTCTCGCTCCAACGTTGACATGAAAGAATTCTATCGGTATTGGATCGTAGGACGCCGGGTTTATGCAAATCAAGAGGAAGTGGATAAAAAACTGAATGAATTGTTCCAAAGATTCTTGTATTACATGGAGGAGAATGTAGCAGCTCCAACGGAGCCTGATGACATTGAAATCTTTCGACATTCGTATTGGGTTTGGGGTGATGAGATTGATCATTCAACCAAAGAAATCCGTTGTTCATCGGATGATAGGAAAAGTTGTGCTGATGATCTAAATCGAAACAATGATTCGAGAGAGTCGACTAACAAAGAAACTGGTCATCAGGATGATCGAAACGCTGTAGAAGATATCGAAAGATTTATCCAAGAATTGCAAGAAATTGTTCAGACCAGCCGTCAAGATCCGAAAGATTCATCTTCAAAAGGGAAAAAGAAAGTTCGATAAAAAAAAAAGATTCATCTTCAAGATTTCTTCGTTTGGATGTAATGTTGCATTGAACAAGTCAAGAATTTAGGGTTTAAAGAGTCTAATTGATACGATAGTGGTTTTGGATGAAAGAAGCAATGCTGGCTTTAGCAAAGTCAAACACTTTGACTTTGGTAGATTCGTTTGGTGTTCATATTTTGTGTTTTGATGTTGATTTTATGACGTTTTGGTATTAAACATATTTTCGAACTCTTTTTGTGAATTTACATGAACTTCGTGTGTTTTGTTCTCGTATAATTTAAGTTAATTTTGTCTATTTTTGTATAGAAAAAGTCAAAACCGAAACTATTTTTGACAATTTAAGTTCTATAATAGTTATAGTTTAGTGTAAATTACAAATTTTGTCGTTGTGGTTTACTAGAAATTGCGGATTGAGTTCTTTACCTCTAAAAATTACACTGCCAGTTTTAGTGGTTGAAATTTTGTTACAGATATAGTCCTTTGGCTATTTAAAATGATCATTTTACCATTAATTGTTTAATAATTATTAGTACGACAAATGACCAAAAATAGTAACAAGTTTTGACATTTTTATCATTAATAGTAACATTATTTATTTTTTATCATTAATAGTAACAGCTTTTTATTTTTCTATCAGTAATAGTAATGGATGACCTGTAAACCTGTTTAGCAGGTCACCAACTTTTCAGTTATCAAAAATAGTAACATCTTTTTAGATTTTTATCAATAATAGTAACATATCAAACTAAAAACATAATTTTTTTTTATTTTATTAAGTTTTCTAATACTCCATAAATATCAAAATAAAACAAATTTTTATTCCGAATATTTACAGATAAATAATATTCGATTATTTATTCACAATTATATATAATATGAATGATAAAAATACTGTGAGTCATTTCAATTTTCACTTTTTCCAACAAAAAACTACGAACCATCATAATCTTAGTTTTTCCGAATAAGATAATACAGATCGTTCCATTTTTTAGTTTTTTCCAATCTAAATGAGTCATAGTTTTTTATCTAAAAAACAAAAAATCAAAATGAGTCTCAATATTTTTCATTCATAAAATTATAAAACACAATGAGTCATGGTTTTTCCATTCATAGAAAAACTAAAAAATGAACGGGTCGCAATACTTTTTCATTCGTAGTACATTTCATTTGAAATAAAAAAAATTACAAATTGATCATGTTTTAGATTTTTTTAACAAAACACCATAAATCATTTTGATTTTTCGGGGTACAAAATAATTGCAACTCATTATTTTTTGTGTTTTTAACAATGAAAAAACTATGAATTATTCTAGTTTATAGTTTCGAACAACTGGTTATGTGTCGTTTTTGTGGATTACAATATTTTTCATTCGACAAAACTATAAACTGGAATAATTCATAGTTTTTTTGTTGTTAAAAATACAAAAATAAATGAGTTGCAATTATTTTGTACGAAAAATCAAAATGATTTATAGTTTTTTGTAAAAAAATCTAAAAATGATTGGGTCGTAGTTTTTCATTCAGGTAAGCTAAAAGTTGTATGGTTTGTAATCAATTTCGTTTGAAATTTACTAGAAAGCTGATCAATTTGTACCTTTTTTTATTCCAAGTGAATAATACTACGAATGAAAAAGTATTGCAACCCATTCATTTTTTAGTTTTTCTATAAATGGAAAAACCATGACTCATTGTGGTTTATAGTTTTATAAATGAAAAACATTGAGACTCATTTTGATTTTTTTTTTTTTAAATAAGGGAAAAAAACTATGACCCATTTAGATCGGAAAAAACTAAAAAATGAAACGATTTGTATTATTTATTCGAAAAACCTAAGAAAATGATGGTTCATTTTTTTTGTTGGAAAAAGTGATTGAAATGATTCATAGTATTTTTTTCATTCCTATTATATATAATTGTGAATAAATAATCGAATATTATCTATCCGTAAATATTCGGAATAAAAATTTGGTTTATTTTGGTGTTTATAGAATATAAGAAAACTTAATAAATTAAAAAAAATTATGTTTTTAATTTGGTATGTTACTATTATTGATAAAAATCTGAAAAGATGTTACTATTTTTGATAACTGAAAAGTTGGTGACATGCTAAACAGGTTTACAAGTCACCCATTACTATTATTGATAGAATAATAAAAAGTTGTTACTATTGATGATAAAAAAGAAATAATGTTACTATTAATGATAAATATGTCAAAACTTGTTACTATTTTTGGTCATTTGCTCTTATTAGTAATTTGTTTTTATTTGTATTTCTATTATTATTAAATAATAAACTAATCCAGAATTTAAAATACCAGCAAAATTAATTTAATATAAAAGACATAAATTTAAATAATAAAATATATATTAATAAAGACAAATGAACAACGATTATTAATTAAAAACTAAAAAAATAACGTTTTGAGTTAAGATTTTTTACTAAAGAAAGTAAACACTTTTTAAATCAAAAAAATAAATGTAAACATCGTCAAAAAGTATTAAAAACCTTTTTACAGTTTAAGCATTTGAAAAAAATCATTTAAGGTAAAAAGGGTAAAAATGAATACTTAATAATAATTTAGTTTATGATTTAAAAAAGGTTTACATTTTATTTTAAAAAGTTTAAAAAAAAAAGTCTAACCCCAAAATGTTATTTTTAGTTTTTAGTTAATAATTATTCATATGTCTTTACAATATCTTGTTATTTATTTTTAGGGTTAAAGTCGTAGAATAGTTGTGTACTTTTTAAAATGTATCGATATGGTTCGTGTACTATTTTAATTATTCATATTATACGTGTAATTCCTGAATCGTTCAAATTTGATACGCTTACTACATTTTTTCATACCAATATGATACTTTTGGTAACCGGTTACCGGCTATAACTGTTAAGAGTGAAATTTTTATTTTTATTAATGTTCAAAAATCCATAATTGAGGCATCAAATACACTCTCTCGTCCTTGTGATAACCTGATAAGAGAAATCACACAGCACAACCAACTTCAAACTTTTACAAATCTCTGTAGAAATCTCCAATGACGATCTCCACCGTCCAGCTTGAAGAACTATGTGTTGAGAAGCTTCTGCTCAAATTTCATGCAGATCCAACGGTGAACAAGTTCGTACAAATGATTCTCCAACAACTGTGCAAAGCTAGACGAAATAACCGATCATAAAAAGTAAATGTATCATATTAACAATATAAAAAGTACACGTACTATATTGATACGCCTTAAGAAGTATATACTGCTATTGTACGACTTTAGCCCTTATTTTTATGTGTTTTACCTTAAATTAATTTTACTGATTATTAAATTTTGTTTGAATTAGTTGTTATTTTATAACATAAAAAAATGATAAAAACAACATTTATAATTATTATTAAACAAGTAATGGTTATATGGCCTAAGAACGAAATCCGTAACAAAACATAAACCATAAAGACTGTCAGTGTAATTTTTAAAGTTAAATGACTCGATCAATAATTTCAATTAAATCACATGGACGAAAATTGTAATTTCTCTATAGTTTATTAAATCAGAAAAGAACTCCTAATGATGATTGGATTATAGGAGTAATGCTAATTATTCAATTAAATTAATTAGAATATTACATTAACTTAATATATTAATCAATTTAATTTAAATTGTTTCGTGTAAAGTGTAAACTAATTAACTATAATATGTAATTAATGTAATTTTATAATTTTATTTATAGATTAAAAAAATATTTTACCAAAACAAGTGCTTTTAACATTTTTAGGCTTCAAGATCACCTCAAATTGGTAAATGGCTTGACTTCATATATTTAAAGTTTAAACTATCAAAAAACAAACAAACCTAAAATTTAGTGAAATGGTGTGGTAAAAGTAAATACTTAGGGGGCGTTTGGTTCACGGAATGGATTTTGATGGAACTAAAATCTAAGTTTAGTGTATTTGAATAATTGAAAATCAAAGATAACAAAGTAAGATTTAGTTGGATTTCATCATAATCCATAATTAAAGGAATTTAACATTACATTTTAATGGAATCACAAATTCTTTAAAAATAGAGCTTTCAATGGAATGTTTTATAAAAATCAAGTTGTTCATTTTTATAAACCAATGTTTTAAACATTAAAATTGAAATTCAATTCCATCATAAAAGTCTTGTACATTTTAACCCTTGAGATAAAATTTGAAAAAAATAAAATTGAAATGATGATATTTAAAGCTAAATAAGAGTATGAGTTGTATAATGTTGAGATTTAAATTTATTAATTATAAATGGTTTAGAAATGGTAGATTTCTCTAAAAATATTTTCTGATTAAATTAATATATTTTTATTTATTATTATCTTATAGCAGACAACTAAAGCAAACTTATTCAATTAATCTCATAAGTTAAGTCAGGTCTGATTGGTTTTGGTAATTCAAATTTAAAAATACGTAAATTTCAATTTTCTTCAATATCCAAAGGCTTCCTATATCCAAGATTAAATTCACGTATTTATTGTTTTATTATAAACGAGCCGTAGTTTTTTCTTTTAATTATGAATTTCCAACAGTAACATACGTTGTAGCTGTTATTTTGATTTAACCGAGTTTGTATTATAAAATTATACTAAAGACTTCATTTTTATATTTAAAATTTATTGAAATTGAAAGATTTAATTTTTTTTTTAAAACAATAGTTATTTTAAACGTTTTATAACTAAAATATAAACCATTTTTAGAATAAAAGCTTTCATTACGTTTTAAAAACCAAATTTTGTTTTTGCATATATATTAATTATTTTAGTATTTTTAGAATATTAATAACAACAAATATATAATTTCCACTACAAGAAAAGTGTCATTTAGTGACACATCCTTTTAGTGACACAAAAAAAAAGTGTCACTATATCTTACTTTTAGTGACACTTATGAAAAAAAGTAGGTATAGAGCAATATTTTACCCACACTTTTTCTAAATTAGTGACACAAACACATACATTATTAGTCACTATATATCTATACCCACTCCACTTTTACCCACTCTTTTTGTTGTAAAAAAAGTGTCACTATAGGTATCATAATCGTTTGCCTACACAACAAAAAAGTGGGTAAAAGTAGAGTGGGTATAGATATATAGTGACTAATAATGTATATGTTTGTGTCACTAATTTAGAAAAAGTGTGGGTAAAAGATTGCTCTATACCTACTCTTTTTCATAAATGTCACTAAAAGTAAGATATAGTGACACTTTTTGTGTCACTAAAAGCATGTGTCACTAAATGACACTTTTCTTGTAGTGTTTAATAATAGCATCAAATAATGAATAAAATAAAAAAGGATAAATTCCTATTTTCTCCATGTGGTAGATTATAAATTATGGATCGAGTCATTAAACTTAAAAAATTACACTGATAGTTCTTGTGATTGAAATTTGTTACGTATTTCATTACTAGTTTATTAAGAGGGTGTTTGGTTTGCATTATGAACGAGATTATTAGTTTATTACGTTACAATAACGCAAATAATTAGTTTAAAATGTTTGGATTGCATACCTTAATAAGTGATTATTTGCGTTTAGAGTTGATTCTACCACATTTTTTCATAAGTTAAAGAATGTAGCTTATTTGCTTAATAAGTGATTATTTGGTCATTTTACAAGTAAAAACGCAAATCCAAACACTTTAAAAACTGATTATTTGATAATTATGATAGCAAACAGTAGAAGCTAAACCAAACACTACATTTCCTGCAGCACTTTTTGTTACAGCTATTATCTGATTATTAGTTTTCAAAACGCTACAACACTTTTTGAAACGCAAATCCAAACACCCTCTAACTCGTGTATTACACGGATAATTGTAATAATTTTCTTCATAAAACCATATAAACTAAAAATTAAACCAAACTTTTAATACTAATGATCTTTAATATATCTTATTATAATTAATGTATGTATAAATCATTAAACAAAAAAACTATTAATTAATAACTTCTAAGTTTATTATTAGGATTATAGTTATTATTATAATTATTAATCAAAAAGGTTTTTGTATACTGTTTGTTGTGATTTTGTGGAATTTAAGGAATTAAATATAAATTTGTTAGATATACGTGACAATATCATGTTAAGCCAATTGACGCTCTATCTAGATGTCATGTGGCATCTAGTTACTTATATAATAGAATAGATAGATTTGGCTATTTAAAATGACCTCTTACCCTTATTTGTTTAATAGTTCTTATTAATGTTGTTTTTATATTATTTCTATTGTGTTATAAAATAAAAAGCTAATTTAAAAAATTAAAAATTATGTAAAATTGAATGATAAAGAATTAATAATGACAAACAAATTATTATTATTATTATTATTAACTAAAAAATAACACTTTCAGTTTAAGATTTTTGAATTAAAAATATAATTTTTTTTAAAATCAGAATATAAATGTAATACGAACAGAGTGAACCGCCTACTCTACAAAAAGATTCAATATGAAAAAGAAGACGCACCTGGGATCGCTCTTCGGCAGCCCGTTACCGCTCCGTGTTCTTAGTAAGTCCTGCCAATATCAGGGAAAGAATAGCTCCCTTTATCAAAATGTACCTTAAAAGTTTTTATATAGACAACTTTTTAACATATTCTAGTAAACGTTTAAAAACAATTTTGTAGTTTAAACGTTTTGAAAAAAAAAAATATTTAAAAAGTTAAAATATTTGAGAAGCTTAAAACTTTTAAATATCTTTTAGAAAAGTTGAAAATATTTAAACTTTTTGAAAATTTTATGTAAATTTTGTTTTAATGCTTTTAAAAAACTTCTAGAAAAATATCAAATTTTTTGAAAAGTTTAACTATATTTTAATGTTCACAAAAAAGTTTTAATTTATTCCTAAAAAATTCAAAAAGAAATTCTAATGTTAAAAACTATTTAATTTTAACGAGTAAATTATCCCGCGCTTTGCGACGGATATATGAATCATACACAAATAAATTAATGTAGCTGAAATGCAAAGTAAGAAATTTCTATTATAATTCTCAATCATTAACAAATAAATTAACAAAGTTGAAATATAAAAAGTAAAAAATTTAATATATAATTCATATTCAAAATTAATAAAATTTATGATCACATATAATTTTAATGTTATTATTATTTAGAAGGGTCAATTGTTCTTTTTTAGATTTTTTTAGACAAATTCTAAATATTATACTACATTCATCTTGCTAAAACTTATAATTATAGTATATAATACAAAAAAAATCAAGCAAATTATACAAACACACACACACACACATACATACATATGTGGTTATCGCGAGAACCTAAATATATCCTGAGAAATTTGAAAAATGATTCACTAATTTTGTAAATTGATTCACCTATTTTGAATTTATGATTTGTATTTATAAATTAAAAAACTAATGAATTAACCTAAAACGTTGTGAACTGTTAATTCACTTAATCCGGGATTTATGGTTTACTATTTATACAATCATAAAATGGTGAATCAATATTTAAAGAATGAATCACGTTGATATTTTACATTTCTCGAGATATATTTAGTTTTCTCATTTGATTCTAAATTTATATATATTAATAATTTAACAATAATGATGATGATTAAAACAACAATTATAATAATAAAAATATATATTTATTAAATAATGCATATAAAATTCTGAATTATCAATTTGATTTATGAATAATGTTGTCTATCAAACAGTTAAGAATAGTAACTATATTGGATAATATACAAAGATGTAAATTTAGAAGTAATGCTACGGGTGTGTGTTTTTCTGTTCAAAAGAGTTTGATAAAATACAATACGTTTTATGATAATAACGATTATATATTTCTTTATATAGAAAATTTTGATAATTCAAATATATAAAGAATTAATTTCACCATACTATACTTTACATGTATTGAAGATTATGTGTAATATTATTTACTTTTTTTAAAACTAAAAATAGAATGAAAACAAAACATAAAAAAATAAGAAAAAAATTTCAAAGAAATAATTGTTAATATTAAGTAAATTTACAATCAAATTTAATAACATAACAATATTTAAAAATACCTTTGAATTGAAGTTTGTATTAGATGTAAACTATAGTAATTAAATATTTGATTAAATTTGCATTAAATAAGATACACTATAGAATTATATTTTTGTTAATTAAAACAAATTAATAAATAAATCATATAAAACACACAAGATGTTAAAAATAAATTTCAAAAAGAAATTGGGTGAATAGGTTATGATTAGTGATTTGATATCTTGATAAATGTTATCAACGAGTAAAATACCTCGCGCTTTGCGGCGGATAAATGAATCATTAGCAAATAAATTAATTATGTTGAAATATAAAAAATAACAAACTTAAAATATAATTATCAATCAAAATTAATAACATCTTTAGTCACATATCATTTTAATGTTATTATTATTTAAAAGGGTCAATTGCTATTTTTTAGATTTTTTAAGCAAATTCTAAATATACTACATTCATTTTGCTAAAACTTATAATGAAAATAATACAAGAAAAAATATCGAGCAGATTACATGCATGCAAACATACATACATACACTTATTTTCAAGCTAGTTATGTAAATTTAAAAAACTAATGAATTAACTTAAAACAAAGTGAATTGTTGATTCACTTAGTTCGCAATTTATGATTTATTATTTATAATAAAAATGGTGAATCAATACGTAAAAATGGATCATTGTGCTTCTCATATTTCTCGAGATATATTTACTTCTAGGTTTATATATATAAACAATTTAACAATAAAGATAATGATTAAAACAACAATTACAATAATAAAATTATTTAATAAATAATATATCTAAAAATATTTATTTGATATATGAATAGTGTTATGTATCAAACAGATTAAGAATGATAACAGATATTGGATAATATATAAATGTGTAGATTTAGAAGTAATATTAGAGATGTATGTGCTTTTCTGTTAAAAAAAGTTTTATAATATACAATATGTTTTACGATAATATATTTCTTTATATAGAAAAAAAATTGATAATTCATATTTAAAAAAAATATAATTTCACTATAATTTAATGTAGAGAAAATTATGTGTAATATTATTTATTTTTAAAAAAATGTATGAAAAGAGAAAGAAATCGAAACATAAAAAAATAAGAAAAAAGTTTCAAAGCAATAATAGTTGATATTAAGTAAATTTAAAATCGGATTAAATAAAATAACTATGTTTAAAAATGACTTTGAATTGGAGCTTGTATTAAATGTAAAACTCTAATATTTAAATGTTAGATTAAATTAGTATTAAATAAGATATAATATAGAATTATATTTTTATTTAATTAAAACAAATTAATAAATAAATTATATAGGAAAAACACAAAATATTAAAAACAAAAAAAGGATAAATAGTGATTTATCATCTTGATAAATGTTATTATTTTAATATATTTCATTGTATAGAAAAAATGGAAATAAAATAATTTTCACTGTACTTATTTTCAAACAATCTATAAAAATAGAAAAAAAATCAAAACATAAAAAAAAGAAAATAATTCAAAGCAATAGTTAATATTAACTAAATTTAAAATTGGATTAAATAAAATAACAACATTTTAAATGACTTTGAATTAAAGTTGGTATTAAATGTAAAACTATAATATTTAATTATTAGATTAAATTAGTATTAATAAGATATAATATAGAATTATATTTTATTTAATTAAAACAAATTGATAAATAAATTATATATGAAAAAACATAAAATTTTAAGAACAAAAAACAAAAAACAAAAAAAAAAAAAACAAAAAAGTAATGAGATGAATAGGTTATGAATAGTGCATTTACATCTTGGTAAATGTTATTATTTAAATTAAATTCTTAAACCAAATTATTGAGAATAACAATTTATATGGTTTTTGTAGATGTTTTAATACTCATTAAATATCATTTAATCTAAAAATGAGTACTTAATAAATTGTTTTGTTTTATGATTTATAAAATGTTTACAGTTTATTTAAAAAATCTAAACTCAAAACGTTATTTTTTTATTTTTATTTAATAGTAATTATTATTTATATGTTTTTATAAATATTTTTAATATTCATTTTTACGTGTTTTACATTAATTTAAATTTGTTTATTATTCTATGATCATAGAAATAATAATAATTATTAAACAAGTAATGGTAAATGGTAATTTCAAATTGTCAAATGACGAAATCCATAACTAAACTTTCACCAAAAGGACTAACAGTGTAACTTTTAATATTGAAGTACCTAATACATAATAAACAATAGGACGAAAATTGTAATTTACCCATTAAAAAATATCATATTATTACAAATGATAAATATATTACTCATTGAATAGTATTTGTAGATTTGTTGATTAATATTTTTAAAGTAGTGAAGAAAAAGTTAGTCAGTTTTAAGACTTCGATCAACTTTTAAAAATAGAGTTTGATCCGTTCAAATCGTAACAACCAACATTTAACAGAAATAATTATAAAAGATAGAGAAGAACATACTGTCCATCTCTCCATTGATATTATTCTTCATTTGTTCATACCTACGGTGTAGATAATTCAGAGAGATTATTGTTTGTATTTATTTTCTGCCAAGTTCTGCATGAGTTTTTTCCACAAAAAAAAAAAATAAAAAAATAAAAAAATAAAAAAATCACTCACACTTTTATTAATGGTTGTGGTGTCACATATAAAAATAAAAATAAATCCACACAGGTATTAAACTAGTATATAATAAAAAAGGATGTAACATATCTAGCTTTTTCACAACATTCTTCTCGTCAAGAACAAATCATGCATGCATATTGAGGGGAATAGAGATCATATATTGTGTATGAAAATGATTTGAACGAGAGCATCCTCCCCTTTCCAACAAATCATGCATGCATATTGAGGGGAATAGAGATCATATGTTGGGTATGAAAATGATTTTTACGAGAGCATCCTCCCCTTTATAACTACCTATTGAAACTTCATTTTTATTTCAGATCGTGTTTTCGTTTTTAAATTAGAGAGTGAGAGTACTGTAGAGATGGATAGTGTGATGGTTGAATAAAAAAAAGTTCTTTTAACTATAACCTTCGTTTTCGGTTATAATTATCACTAAAGATTTATTATGTTTTTCCGATTCATTATACGGAGGTTACTTAAATTATTTTAATAGTTTTTTACGTTATGTTGTCTATAATGTATAAATAAATATCGAGCCAAATCTCTTTCATAATATTTATAGTTTGTGTCGTTTATTAATAATTTTTTATAATTATTCTAAAATTTATAATATTTCAAAAAAATGATTATTCAAACAAATCAATATATGGGTAAATAAATTAGTACCAATTAATTAATTAAGTAAAGCATGAGTAATAATAAATATATAGGTTAAAAAAATCGAAAATAAGTATTTGAATTTTATTTATTGAAAATGATGACTAATTTTTGCATGAGTAATAAATCAAAGTTCAACTTTACGTATTTTTCAAGTTGGATTTTTAAATCTATAAATACTATTAAAAGAGTAATAAAAGTGCAAGTGTGCAACTTGTCATATTCTCATTTTATTTGACAGTTGTCATTTTCTTATTTAATTTATTAATTGTCGTTTTTACAAATTGTAATGTCATTTACTATGATTATTAATAATATCAAATCTAATTAAATCTAATTCAATTCAATCTATTAGAATCTACTTTAACAATTAACTAACTAAAAGTTCATTAAACTAAAATTTTAAAATTATTTTTATATATTTAATATTAATTTTTAATGTTATATTTATATAATTTTAAGAACAAAATATTTATTAGATTTATACGTGTAATACACGGGTTAATAAACCAGTTTATATTATTAAGAGAGATTATCTACATATTAATCATATCTCACTAGGAATAGTTTTCATATATATGACCTTATATACATAATATATATATATATATGATTTTGATCAACTTATTAATTAATATGATTACTTCACAAGCAAGTTTATGAAATTAAGGCCAAGAAACAATGGATCCGATGAAGAAAGCATTACAAATTCTGAAAGGCGGTGAAGCTAAATTTTTTCTATGTGATCACACTTTCGTATCTATGAAACTGCTTTTCAACCATATGAAGTTTTATCACTACGATATTAACGACTGGAAACTGTTCTTCACACCTCGTCACAACGATTCTACTGTTCAGAATGACGAGGTGGTTGATTTGATTCCAAGGGAAAGGAGATCAAGGCGATTGACGAGTTCACGAGTTGCTGCTGCTGATGATGATGTAATGGAGACAAGAGACTATTTGGGAATGATGGCGGTTGATGATGATCAACAAGAAGCAGCCAAAACTCTCATTCTACTGGCTCGTGGTCATCCGAAGAAGTCTGAAACAAGGCGCGACAATGGTAGCAACACTAGGCGGATATACGATGAAATTAAAAGCAAATTTGATTTGAATGATGAAAATGCAAACGATAATATCGATCTCGATCTCTCTTTAAAGATGAAAAAAACTTTTGTTGGAGAAGAGAATAACTTGTAGCAATATTGAATTGCACATAATGTGGTGTAATTGTTGGCGATGTTGAGAATATGTTATAGTTTTCTTTCAACGAAAGCTTAATTTTCGAACTATTGTTGCTAGTATATAATTTTTATTTCTATAGGATTAATATTGTTAGGAAATATAAATTTAATTTTCAATGGTTGTCTTTTTTATCATTAAACTTTTTTTATTAATTAAAATTTTTGTAATACGACACTTTGATAATTATATATATATGATAACTGATCGATGATCCATTGTAATGGTAATCTAATTTGATTTTGTTAGGTTCTATTTGACATTTTATGTGGAATTTAAAAAAATCTATAATTATTAACGGGTTAATATATATTGAAAAAAACTTCATCAACTTTTTTCATTTTACCAACTAAGTCCGTAAACTTTTTTTTCTTATTGTTTAAGTCTCTAAACTATATTTGTGTTATTCAAAAGTGTATATTTGAACGGTTACCAAACAAGTACCTTATTTTTTTCATTTGGTTAATGTTTGAAAAAACCTCATAATCTTTTCATATATTAGCAATTAAGTTTCTAAACTTTCTGTTTTTTAGTCTGTCAAATATATATACGTTTAAATAATACAAACATAGTTTAAGAACTTAAACAAGTGGAAAAAAAAAAGTTTAAGAACTTAATTGAGAAAAGAGAAAAGTTGATTGAGTTTTTCAATTAATAAAAAAACGTTAAGTTTGTTATCTTCTTATGATGTTGTAACACCCACAATTCTCACACAAATGCCACGTCAATACAATACACAGGTGGCAATAACGCAAGTATCTCAAGTTACTCATGTCACAGGATTAGCGGAAAACACTGTTAATTAAAACTTTATCACGAAGTCATACATCGTCTCATAAACTGACACTGATACATAAACGTAACTGATTACTGTTAACATACATAAGTAGATCAGATACAACAGTTCCAAAACTAATATCAACAAGACAGTCAACGCACGCAACTCTAACTGTCCCAATCTCTACTTCGGCTGCTGCGGCTGTGGCTGCGACCCCACGGTATGACTGCCTGACACACAGAAGACTCGAAAACATAAGCTGGACAGCTCGTGAGTACGCGAGGGTTAGACTCTGCAGGTAAGCACATAAAACATACACAACACACATATCTCGTCACATATATGCAACTCGATGCATAACACGTATCTCTGCTCAAAAGGGGACCACGTTCCCCAGCTAACAGGCCGCACACAGCAGCGGTTAGCTACTCAATAGGCACAGGAGCGACCTGGCAATATCACTGCCGTATATATACAGCCTCATAACTCGTGACTGGTTAGGGACAGTCAGCCTGCGCGATCACATATCGCGGACACCTGCAATTCAAACACATATAGCACGTATAGGGTAGAACGGATCATACCTGCGCACTAAGCTCGGTCTCATACACAATATATCACAACACGTATACACGACTCATAAAAGACTACGCGCGATTTGTAAAAGAACTCGAGTACTCACCAATACCCGAAAGCAATCGAAACCCAAACTTTATCGCTGGTCGGAATGCGGCCGGCTCGAACCTGTAAATATCACGAATCTCAACAGATCAATACAAACCTGACTGAATAATGACCGAAACCCAAACACAATTATCACCACCAAATATGACCCACAACACCACCCCGAACAAGCAAACAACGCCCAAGGACCCCCACCAGCAGCCGCCGCATCGCGGCCGGGCTCCAGCCAACGCGGTCATGCTGCGATCGCGGTCGCGCCGCAACCATCGCGGCCGCGCTCACGCTCTAACAGCTGCAGTACAGGTCGCAACAATGGCAGATTCCAGGGTTTTCAACCCTTTAACCGATTTCCAGTCACAAAGCCTCACAAAACTCCCATACAAGAACCCATATGACCCCAGAAACCAAACTTTTACATTCTCATATATACATACACGAATTTTCCAGCAATTAAACTCACAATTCCTTACCTTTGCTCAAGAATAGGAGGGTGATGAACGAGATAATCAAATTCAAGTCTTGATCCCCCACTTGCAGCTCCAAATCACTTGCACACACTTCACGTCTCTGGTTTTGGAAAGCAAGAAAGGAAAAAGAAGATACGTGCTCAAGACTATCCATATATACATACTTTCTATAATTAGAAAGCCCGAACCCGCCAAATCCGAACCCGATATCGCCTTTTCACATTTAATATCAAACTGACCCAAATAAATCCACGACCTCAGTAAGATAATTAATCCGCTAATTATCAGTTCGGAGACACGTATCACTCTATCTTGACACGTTAAATCCACGAAACGGAATTTAATTGGACCAACGCAATAATATTAAAATAACGAGCCAGTAAATTAAATCCACGTACCAGGCTCAAATCCGGGATGTTACAAATCCTCTCCTCTTAAAAAGATTCCGTCCCGGAATCTAGCTCAGATTCGGGAATAGCTGCGGATATCGGCTCCTCATCTCGGCCTCGGGCTCCCAGGTGGCACTAGTACCCTTATGATGCCTCCACTGAACAAGTACTAGCGCAATCTCTTTGTTTCGCAATCTTTTCACTTTACGATCGCTAATCGCCTCAGGCTGCTCGACATATCTCAGGTGATTGTCCACGGTGATCTCGGATAACGGCACAAACTGATCATCTTTGGCCAAACACTTTCTCAGGTGACTCACGTGAAATGTATCGTGGACTCCGGCCAACTCGGGAGGCAATCTCAGTATATAAGCCTGATCTCGGACCCTGGCGATAATCTCGAATGGACCGATGTATCGCGGACTCAGCTTACCTCGATGCCTGAATCTGATAACTCCCTTCCACGGTGATACTTTCAGCATAACCCGGTCTCCAACACTGAACTCGAGCTCAGTCAGACGACGATCGGCATAACTCTTCTGCCGGCTCTGTGCTACTCTCATATGCTCGCGGGTAACTGCCACTTTGTCGCTCGTCTCTTGTAGCAACTCGGGCCCACTGATAGGTCGCTCGCCGACCTCGCCCCAACACACCGGGGTTAGACACTTACGCCCATACAGTGCCTCGAATGGAGCCATCTTGATGGAGGAATGGTAGCTGTTGTTATACGCAAACTCGACTAACGGCAAGTGAACGTCCCAACTACCACTGAAATCAATCGCACAAGCTCGGAGCATATCCTCGAGAGTCTGATTCGTCCGCTCTGTCTGCCCGTCTGTCTGAGGTCTGTACGCGGTACTCAACTGAACTCTCGTCCCCAATTCGCGCTGAAAGCTCTGCCAGAACCTCGAAGTAAACCGCGTATCTCTATCAGACGTAATCGACATCGGAACGCCGTGCCTCGAAACTATCTCGCTGATGTATAACCGAGCCAACTGATCCATAGTGATGGTACCCCGAACCGCTAGAAAGTGAGCACTCTTCGTCAAGCGATCCACTATCACCCAGATCATATCATTACCTCGAACGGTGCGCGGAAGCCTGACGATGAAATCCATCGTGATATGATACCACTTCCACTCAGGGATCTCTAAAGGCTGCAAATGCCCGTGAGGCTTCTGATGCTCGGCCTTGACTCGCAGACAAGTCATACACTCCTCGACGTATCGGCCCACATCTCTCTTCATCCCTGGCCACCAATAGAACTCGCGCAAATCTCTATACATTTTGGTGCTCCCGGGGTGGATAGACAATCTCGAACGGTGCGACTCATCTAAAATCAGCTGCCGCAGATTACCGACTCTCGGAACCCAAACCCGATCATGAAACGCCCACAAACCCCTGCTATCTCTGCTCAATACCTCAAGCTGCCCTGCAAGACGCTCTCTATTCACATTCTCGGCCCGCAGACCCTCTAATTGAGCATGCCTCAGACTCTCCACAAGAGTCGAGGTGACCTCGAGCCTCGCTGCTCGGGAAACCACTGTCTGACCGCACGCCTTACGGCTCAACGCATCGGCCACCACATTGGCCCTACCAGGATGGTACTGAATCTCGCAGTCATAATCCTTTAATAACTCAAGGCTGCGCCGCTGTCTCATATTCAACTCTTTCTGACTGAACAGATACTGAAGACTTTTGTGATCAGTATAAACCACGAATCGCGAACCGTACAAATAATGACGCCATATCTTCAAAGCGAACACTATCGCATCCAACTCAAGATCGTGCACGGTATGATTCTCCTCGTAGGTCTTCAGCTGTCGCGACGCATACGCAATCACCTTGCCTAGCTGCATCAGAACACAACTCAAACCGGTACCTGACGCATCACAGTAGACCACAAAATCCCCTGTACCCTCGGGCAATGCTAACACTGGTGCCTGACATAACCGGGATTTCAATTCTCTGAAAGCCGACTCCTGCTCATCAGACCACAGGAAAGGAACGGACTGCCGTGTCAATTTCGTCAACGGCCTGGCAATCCTCAAAAAGTCCTGAATGAAGCGGCGATAATACCCGGCTAGGCCCAAAAAGCTACGAATCTCAGGCACGGTTCTCGGCGGCTCCCAACTCATCACGGCCTCTATCTTCGCCGGATCCACTGAAATACCCTCGGTGCTCACAACATGCCCCAAAAACTGGACCTCGCGCAACCAGAACTCACACTTGGAGAACTTCGCATAAAGTCGCTCCTTTCGCAGCACAGATAAAACCTCTCGCAGGTGCTGCTCGTGGTCCTCGGCACTCCTCGAGTAAATCAGGATGTCGTCGATGAACACTATCACGAACCGATCCAACATAGATCTACACACCCTGTTCATCAGATCCATGAATGCCGCGGGTGCGTTAGTCAGTCCGAAGGGCATGACTAGGAACTCATAATGGCCGTATCTCGTCCGAAACACAGTCTTCGGCACATCCTCATCTCTAACTCTCAACTGATGATAACCCGATGTGGCACCCTTGCCACAACAACCACCAATTACAATCTCCCAGGATTTTATCACCATCAAACAGTACATAATGATCTGATAACCTAGATTTTAGTGCGGAAGCATTAAAAACATAAAATAAAAGTAGTGCAAAAGTGTCAAACACCCTATGGTGCTACAAGGTACCATAACTAAGTCTACATATCCAAATGCAATTATTACAATCATCCCAAACATATTATAACATCTGTTCCACAACGTAAATACCGATTAAGTAACAAATTTCTTCCAAATCTTCTCAAATGGCTTAACGGGAATGTCCAGCAGAAGACTTCCCTTTTCCTGCAAAAAAAATTCAACAACTAAAAGGGTAAGCGATTGCTTAGTGAATACCATATGATTTTACGCATTCAACATATCTTTATGATGCCACCCAGAGTAACCCCGGTAACACATACCGTATACTCCACACGCACCCAAGGTACGCAAACCTAGGCCCGCAGCCCCTTCGAGTTGACACTCGGCATTAAGAAATCCACCATACTGAGGCAAAAATACCATCGGGGATGTCATATTGTCTATCCTGGCCATAGAGGTGTCAAACTCTTGGCTCATATAGCACAGTAACATCAGAGTACAGATGCGACCACACAGGTCCATCATCATCAATAGGATGCACAACAAATGAAAGGACATGCAACAAATGTGAATGTGCATCATTATATATACGCATGTTAGTGGAATGCCAAACGAAAGTGAAACAACATGCCTCAGCAGGCCTAGCAAACATAAAGCAGATGTAAACATGCTAAAATCAAAAGTACTCACAGTGGGTGCGTAAATAAATGATAACCAATATTATTTCTCCGCGGCCTTTCAACCGGATCCACCAAGTACCCCACTGTGGGTTAAACAACACCACAAGGGACCTGTTACATTAATTACATCAATGCCTCATATCAATAACCGTTTAAATCTTCGAAATCCAGTTTCATAAGTTTGGCGATATTTTCCCACATTTAGGGTCTATATCCAAATTCGAACTATAACTAAGTTTGAACCCATTTCATGTTCATATATCATCCTTTATATAACTCGTGCTATTCTACGTGTTGTTTATGAGTTTCATTCAAAATACACGAGTTTAGAGAGTATATTTCTCAATTTTAGGCATTAAACTCGAATTTAATGGGTTAGATTCGAAATCAAGCATCAGATTCGAATTTTACACATCAGATTCGAACCCCCCCCCCCCCCATCAGATTCGAACTCATCTTCGAATCTAATGTCAGATTCGAAGCCTCCCCCTTAGAATCTAATAGTACAACTTCGAATCTAGTACCAATCTCGAGTTTGTTCTTATATTTCGACTCTGTTCTTGACATATTCGAGTCTGTTCATCATTTCAACTTAAATCCTTCATTTCTAAGGCCTAAAATCATTGATATATCATGTATGATACACATATTCGATTCTATTATGCATATACTTTCCTATTCCAGCAATGTTTCAAGCAAAACAAATTTAAATTTGCATAAAATGATAGATTCGAATTCTTAGTTACTTTAAAATCGAAACCATAAACTAAAAAGGTTCGATTCTTACCTCAATTCGCACGAAATCTGAAATCCGTTTGTAGATTACTGTTGTACTCCTCGATACCTTTCCGATGACGTATAATTCTCGAAAATCCGACGGTCGGTTTGTGATATATCTTAGAGAGATGTAGAGAGAAAACTTCTAGAGAGATAGAGTAGAGAGAGAGTGTAAACTAAAAAAATGAAGCCTATTGCCCTTTATATACTACTTTCGTCATTTTGCACATTTCACCACTCAGCTTAACCGGTTTCATAAAACACTGATTTAATCTTAGATATATCATAAATAACTTTTAAATTCATAATAATCCACAAAATTGCTTCTGAGTTCAATTTTCTCAAAAATAGCAACAAACTTTGCTAAATATCCCAAATACATGATAATTGTTCATAATTCAACTTAATTGTAAATTTTCCACTTAATTAGCCCAATTACAATAACATAACTTTGAGGATGTTACACCCGATCTCAGATCTATCTTCGAAAAGAAGCTCGAACCCTGCAGCTGATCAAACAGGTCGTCGATACGTGGAAGCGGATAACGGTTCTTCACCGTCACTTTATTTAACTCTCGGTAATCGATACACATCCGCATAGAACCGTCCTTCTTCTTCACAAACAGCACTGGGGCTCCCCACGGGGACGAACTCGGACGGATAAATCCACGATCAAGCAATTCCTGAAGCTGTGACATCATCTCTCTCATCTCGGTAGGTGCCAGCCTATAAGGCGTCTTCGCAATAGGCACCGCTCCAGGGATAAGGTCGATGCGGAACTCGACCCGACGATCTGGCGGTAACCCAGGCAACTCCTCTGGGAATACCTCAGGGAACTCTCGAACTACGGGTATATCCGCTAGGGTCTTCTTCTCTAATCTGGCGTCAACAACATAAGCCAGAAAAGTCTCGCACCCCTTCGCAACATATCTCTGAGCTTGGGCCATCGAAACAATACCGATCTCGCCTCGGCGCCTCTCGCCATATACTGTCACCGTCTCACTGTCTGAAATGGGTATCCGGATCATCTTCTTCGCGCACAAGATATCGACCTGCCTGGCTGTCATCCAGTCCATACCCACTATCACGTCGAAACTGCTAATCTCTATCGGCAGTAGATCGATCGAAAACCGGTGAGCATCTATCTCAAGGACACAATCTCTGTATACCCGACTCACTAAAGCAGTACTACCGTCTACTCTCTCAACGACTAACGGCACAGATAAAACAGTAGCAGACACAGAAAAGTAGGCACAGAATACAACAGACACATATGAGCGATCTGCTCCAGAATCAAACAATATACGAGCACTAAGCCCGTTCAGAATGTACGTACCAGATACCACATCGGTAGACTCGCGGGCCTCCTCTGCCGTAGCCTGAAATACTCTACCCCTGCCTCTGGGCGCTGACTCACGGCGGCTCGAAGACGACGGCTCAGCTCTAGTCCCGCTAGTACTCGCTCCCTGTACTGCAGGTGGTGCGTCCGGACAGTCCCTCACAATATGACCTGGCCTCCCACAGCGGAAGCACAGGGAATCCCTCGATGTACAAGTAAAAGATGTATGGCCATACTGACCACAGCGGTAGCAACGGGGCTGCTCTGATGTACAAGGACCAGAATGGCGGCGGCGACACCTCGGACAGTCTCTCTCTCCAGCTGAACTGTCTGCCCGACTCCCGGATGGTTGGGACCCCTGCCCCACGCTGCTCTGACTCTGACTCGGAGCACTGTATCGGGAAGTCTGCCCCTGACTGGCCGTCCCTGATCCCTGATACTGCCCAGACCTCCTGAACCTCCGGTCTCTGCCTCTGTCTCTGTCTCTGCGAAATCCCGAACCCTGCCCCTGAACCTGTTGCTGCTCAGGTTGTCTCTCTCTCTGAAAATCCTGGGGCTCTCGATAGTAACTCTGGGACTGCTCAGACGTCCCTGTCCTCTGCCTCTGGGGTGGAGGCTGACCCATCTGTCTCTCGATCTCTCTCTCTCTCTGACACGAGCCAACTCCAAGGCTCTGGCAAACGTCGGGGTGTCGTGAAGCCCAACGAACTCCCGAATATCAGATCTCAACCCATCGATAAAGGCATCAGCCTTACGAATCTCTGTATCCACGTGCTGGGGCGCAAACTGAGCATACTCGTTAAACCTGTCTACATACTGCTGGACTGACATGCTGCCCTGCTGAAGATGTAGAAAACGACGCTCCATTTCCCGGCGCTCATCCCGGGGAATATACTGTAACTCGAAGATAGCACGGAACTGATCCCATGTCATAGCATACGCTGCAGCTGTAGTCATGGATGACTCAATGGACTTCCACCACTGTGAAGCCCCTCCCTTTAGCTGATAAGCCGCATAGCCGACCATATCACGAGGATCGACATGGGCAACGCGGAATGCGGCCTCTATCTCTCTCTCCCAAGCCATAGCCGCACCCGGCTCACCACCGCCTCGAAACTGAGGTGGGGCTCCCGCCATAAAGTCCTTAAAGGACCCACCTCGCACAGAAGAAGAAGATGCCCCAACCACCGTCTCAACACTAGTAACTGGCGGCGGATCAGCTCTCTGTCGCTGCTGCTCTCTCTCTCTGTCCCTCTCTCTGTAGAACTCAGTCAACACTGATAACATCTCTGACCGGCGGACATACTCATCTCCCGCTGGTCTCTCTGGCCCTGAACCCTCGCCATGATCTGCCATAACTACCTGCACATATCACAAAGGTAAGATAACAGATCGATCACCCAGTGTTATACAATAAGCTAGGTCAGTTAATTCCGCTAAACTCAGTCTCAGGGAAGAATCCCACGAATCTGAACACGGTAAGAGCACAAGCATCCACTGATACTCAATACTGAAACCACAAGCTCTGATACCAAGCTGTAACACCCACAATTCTCACACAAATGCCACGTCAATACAATACACAGGTGGCAATAACGCAAGTATCTCAAGTTACTCATGTCACAGGATTAGCGGAAAACACTGCTAATTAAAACTTTATCACGAAGTCATACATCGTCTCATAAACTGACACTGATACATAAACGTAACTGATTACTGTTAACATACATAAGTAGATCAGATACAACAGTTCCAAAACTAATATCAACAAGACAGTCAACGCACGCAACTCTAACTGTCCCAATCTCTACTTCGGCTGCTGCGGCTGTGGCTGCGACCCCACGGTATGACTGCCTGACACACAGAAGACTCGAAAACATAAGCTGGACAGCTCGTGAGTACGCGAGGGTTAGACTCTGCAGGTAAGCACATAAAACATACACAACACACATATCTCGTCACATATATGCAACTCGATGCATAACACGTATCTCTGCTCAAAAGGGGACCACGTTCCCCAGCTAACAGGCCGCACACAGCAGCGGTTAGCTACTCAATAGGCACAGGAGCGACCTGGCAATATCACTGCCGTATATATACAGCCTCATAACTCGTGACTGGTTAGGGACAGTCAGCCTGCGCGATCACATATCGCGGACACCTGCAATTCAAACACATATAGCACGTATAGGGTAGAACGGATCATACCTGCGCACTAAGCTCGGTCTCATACACAATATATCACAACACGTATACACGACTCATAAAAGACTACGCGAGTACTCACCAATACCCGAAAGCAATCGAAACCCAAACTTTATCGCTGGTCGGAATGCGGCCGGCTCGAACCTGTAAATATCACGAATCTCAACAGATCAATACAAACCTGACTGAATAATGACCGAAACCCAAACACAATTATCACCACCAAATATGACCCACAACACCACCCCGAACAAGCAAACAACGCCCAAGGACCCCCACCAGCAGCCGCCGCATCGCGGCCGGGCTCCAGCCAACGCGGTCATGCTGCGATCGCGGTCGCGCCGCAACCATCGCGGCCGCGCTCACGCTCTAACAGCTGCAGTACAGGTCGCAACAATGGCAGATTCCAGGGTTTTCAACCCTTTAACCGATTTCCAGTCACAAAGCCTCACAAAACTCCCATACAAGAACCCATATGACCCCAGAAACCAAACTTTTACATTCTCATATATACATACACGAATTTTCCAGCAATTAAACTCACAATTCCTTACCTTTGCTCAAGAATAGGAGGGTGATGAACGAGATAATCAAATTCAAGTCTTGATCCCCCACTTGCAGCTCCAAATCACTTGCACACACTTCACGTCTCTGGTTTTGGAAAGCAAGAAAGGAAAAAGAAGATACGTGCTCAAGACTATCCATATATACATACTTTCTATAATTAGAAAGCCCGAACCCGCCAAATCCGAACCCGATATCGCCTTTTCACATTTAATATCAAACTGACCCAAATAAATCCACGACCTCAGTAAGATAATTAATCCGCTAATTATCAGTTCGGAGACACGTATCACTCTATCTTGACACGTTAAATCCACGAAACGGAATTTAATTGGACCAACGCAATAATATTAAAATAACGAGCCAGTAAATTAAATCCACGTATCAGGCTCAAATCCGGGATGTTACAGATGTCAACTTACATCTTTTACTATAATGATACTAGTTATTAACTCATGTATTACACGAATAACTTTAATAAATATTTTTTTAATTAAAAATAAACATTAAATTTTGATAAATTGAATTTTTTTTATACATGTGATATTTAACACATTTTATTACAGGGAAATTTCGCAAAAACCATCAAACTATAAGTTTTTTTCGATTAAGTCCCCCAATCAATTTTTTTTATCTGATAAGTCCTTTAACAAAATAAAAATAACGAATTTGGTGTTTTTTTAAAGAAAAATTACCGGGTGACCTGTTGAGCGGGTTACAAATTGCTGACGTGAATTTTTAAAATCTATTATTTTTTTCGATTAAGTCCCTCAACAAAATTATTTTTTCTTATAAATCTCTCAACTAAATTATTTTATCTTATAAATCCTCAACTAAACTTTTTGCCACATAAATATCTTATCTTGATAAAACTCATGATATTTGTTGTTTAAAGTTTAGCCAAGATAAACTCGTTAAATATATTTAAAAAATTTTGGTCTAGACAAACATGGGATCGAAATAATCATCATTTATGTTTTTATATCAAACCAACTTATGTTGTCCGGAATATTGGACTTTTAATAGAAATTTTTTTCAATCAACCATTTGGTTTTATGTTTTAATATGTTTAACTAGTTTATGTTGATGTATTTTGAACACAAAAAAAAAATCAATTATAACCGTTAAAGTATTTTATCAATCATTCGCTTATTTTAACAAATTTCGTCAATATATTTTTGTTCTAAACACGAAAAAATTTTAAAAAATTATTTTTTTGACCTATCGTTTCGCAAAAAGTTATTTTTTAACTTATCGTTTCGTTACATAAACCAAAAAAAGTTATTTTTGTTTGTTTTTCATTGAAAACATTGGATTTTTATGTCTACTCAAATTGAAAACATCGGAAGAGGTCGTAGTTTTTAAAATTTTGAAAAAAAATTATTTTATTTTATCGAAAAGTTGAAGGTCAAAGGATTTCATATAATAATCATAAGTAAACAATGATATATCATATAATCGTAATAAAAACATAAATAAATATCTAAAATAAATATAAAAACAATTTTATATCTTAAGAAATAAATAAAACCGTAAATAAATATTTTTATTATCATTAAAAGATTTTCAATAATAACAATAATAATAACAACAACAAAATTAGTGGGGGACTTAATCGAAAAAATTTTAAACTTTGATGGTTTTTGCAAAATAGGTTTAAGCAGACGAATTTAAAAGATTGAAGTAGTCTGGGGACTTATAAAGAAAAAAAATGAAATGTGGACTTAATCGAAAATTTTTTATACTTTGATGGTTTTTTGCAAAATAGGTTTAAGCATGTTAACCTGTTATAGCAGGTTAACGGACGAATTTAAAAGATTTAAGCAGTTTGGGGACTTATCAGGAAAAAAATGAAATGACGACTTAATCAAAAAAAATTTGTACTTTGATGGTTTTTGCATAATTTTCTCTTTATTATAAGTATAATTTTGTTAAATGAAAAAGACGGTCAATAATAACATTTTAGTTGTTATCATTATAATTAGTTAATAGTTTTTAAATTTTGATTGTTGTAATTTTAATAGATCCTTACAAATAGGAACGTAGATTTAAAAAGAAATAAATACCATATTATAATATATAACCATTATAAAAACATTTTAATATATATTCCATATAAATTTCATGATATATATATATATATATATATATATATATATATATATATATATATATATATATATATATATATATATATATATATATATATATATATATATATATATATATATATATAGAATATGGTTCGAGAGAGTACCATCCAAATGCAGCGCACCAAAAGGTACCACCTTTAAAAAAAAAATTTAATTTTTTTTTCATAAACATGTTTTAATTAACATTATGAAGATCGTACGTAAATTTCACATACATTCACATCTCCTAGCTCCTAAAAAATGATGTGAACACACACTTACATAATTTTGAAGACATGTGAACATGCATTTATGTGATGTGTGTTTTCATGCACTTAGAGTGTTCGGATTTGCATGAAATTCACATATGATCTGTGTAATGTTAATTAGAACATGTTCATGAAAAAAAATTTCAAAAAAATTACTTTTAAGGGTGGTACCTTCTGGTGCGCTGCATTAGAGGTGGTACTCACTTGAACCTAAATCTATATATATATATATATATATATATATATATATATATATATATATATATATATATATATATATATATATATATATATATATAGGGGGGTTCAATGGAAAACCAACATGCATCGGAAAACCTTGGAAAACCTCCATGCACCACCATAAATACATCACAATTTCCGCGTGATGCACCGTCTTTCTTCATAATGCACCTGAAAACTTGTGAAAACCACACTGCACCACCAAAAATGCATCAAATTTTCCGCATGATGCATCAAAATCCCGCGTGATGCATCAAATTTCCCGCGTGATGCAGCAAAATCCCGCGTGATGCATCACTTTATTTACGATCATGCCACCGCGTTTTTCATGAAATGCATCAAATCGGACGGTATGCGTAGGTTTCCACAGTTTTCCGGTGCATAGTGGTTTTCCATTGAACCCACCCCTATATATATATATATATATATATATATATATATATATATATATATATATATATATATATATATATATATATATATATTCAACTTAAATTTTTATATCATATAGACATTTTCAAACCTTTAAATATATCAAATCAATTTAATTGGAGAATTGAATATTTTTACAATTATAAAAGTCTTGAAAATTGTTAATAATTACTTAATAACATTTATATCATGTTATCCCTCCAAATTTTACCTCATATAGAGAAACACGTACTCTCCTTCTCTCCATTGATATTATTCTTCATACAATCATACCTACGTACGGTGTAGATAAATAATTCAGAGAGATTATTATTTGTATTTATTTTCTGCCAAGTCTTGCATCAATTTTTTCCAAAAAAAAAATAATAATAATCACTCACAGTTTAATTAGTTAATGGTTGTGGTGTCACATATAAAAATAAAAATAAATCTACACAAACTTATTCACTTCCGTGAAAGTTTTTTCAATTATTTGTTTAAAATTAAAAAAAATCCTTAAGTTTTAACAATGTTTTGATCTTGCTTTTAGGTTGACTGTATGTAAAATTAAAAATGTCATTAATTATGAATTCGATATTTGTGTATATGAAATTGTTTCAAAATTAAAAATGTTAAATATTATTAGTATTAAAAGTTTGAATACATCTAAACTAAATTTTAAAAATACATAATAAAAAAAGATGTAACATAACTTTTTCACAACATTCTTTTCGTCGAGAACAAATTAATCATATATGCCTATCAAGGGGAATAGAGATCATGTATTGTGTGTGAAAATGATTTGAACAAGAGCATCATCCCCTTTCCAACTTGATCATCGCTATTATATTTTTCTTGAAAACTAGGGTTATTCAAGTTGCGGGTAATTAATTGGAATTAAATTTAAAATCAAAAGACTAGGATATCATATCGTAATATGTAAAGCGGTTTCAAATCGGTTTCATTGTTGATAGATTGAATATCATTTCGTTTGGTCTTTTCAGACTCTCTTGATGCCGGTCTACTTCTAGATTTCGCTCTGTTTGAGAAATTGAAATACTGTTGAAATTAGCATTCTTGATTTTGTTTGAGAAATCAGATTTGTTGTTGTTTGTCGTTTGAATCACTTGAGATTTTAACAAAAACGTTGAGTCAATAGTAAAATATAATGTCTTTAAGTTAAGGTTAACGTAAAAAAAGGCTAAGATGCGATATAAAATGTTTGACAATTGATTCACACATATTATTCTGAATCAGTATTTCTCACACACACATATAATCATCAATTATCATTGTTTTTTGTAATTTTCTGGTTTTCAAATGTGTGATTCGATATTTTGTCATCCTCATTCAACATATTTGAATCTCAATTTAATTATATTTTCATTTTAGTGATTTAAAAGTTTTGTATTGGTTATAAAACATTGTTATTACTAAACATTACAATAAACAATAAATAAATAAATTTTGATATCACTCTGGATTTAACTTTCAACTCTAGTATTTATTCTTTTAGCATAGGAACAAACACAATTCTATAAATCATGCAAAATAAATAGGAACAAAAATATAAACTTTTATCCAACCCATCAAACCATTTCATCCACACCAATTCTTAAATTCAAATCTTTATGTTTGAAATGGTAGGTGAAAGAACGCTATAAGCAATGGATTTATTCTTAACCAAATATGATTTTACAAAAGCATATTTGGTTTAAAATGAAATCAATTGCTTATAGCACTTTTCACGTGTCATTTCAAACATAAGACTTGAATATGTGATTAGGTTTAAAGGGAATGGTTTGATGAGTTTGATAAAAGGTTATATTTTTGTTCCTCTTTATTTTTCTTGTTTTATACATCTATGTTTTTCGATCTTCAATGCTAAAATAACCCCAAATGATTAGTGATGTGCAACTTTCTGTACAAGTGGTCCTGTAGAATCAAATTATATATATATATATATATGTATATATATATATATATATATATATATATATATATATATATATATATATATATATATATATATATATATATATATATATATATATATATATATATATATATATATATACATACATACATGAAGAATCTATCTAATTTATTTTTTAAGCTTCAATTTTATTGTTATTTAGTTGAGTTCTTATTTAGTTCCATCCACATAAAATATGATAACAAAAGTTATTAATTTTCCAATTTTTTTCCCCTTTTAATCAAATTTAAATTTTTTCAAAATTAGACCTCTCATCTCTAATTTCCCAATACTTATTTTATATTTCCAAATCCTTTATTGTGATTTTGTTAACAAAAAAATCCCATGAATTTTTTCGACAAATAAAAAAAATTACATTAAATAAACTGAAGAGAAAAAAATGACAACAAAGAAGAATAGACACCAACTTCAAGTTGATCTTTAAGAAAGAAATAAAACTACAACAATAAATAAACTCCTAGGTATATTTAGTTAACCTATTTTCGACGAAAATTTTCATTGAAAACAATGGTTTTGAAAAAACGCATTCAGATACACTGTTTTTAGATGTTTTAAGATTTTAATTTTCAGTTTTCAATTCATAACTATCTATTGAAAACTTCATTTTTATGTTTTCAGATTGTGTTTTCACTTTCAAGTTAGAGAGGGAGGGTTTTGTAGGAGATAGTGATATGGTTGAATGTAAAAAAAAAAAAAAAAAAAATTCTTTAAATCTTTCTAAACACGTTTTTGCTTGTAAAATGTGTTTTCAAAAAAACCCCTTGTTGTTTTTTGTATTGTTAAAAACTCAAAATGAAAATCCATAGTGACACCTATTGAATTTCGACGAAGATTTCTTTTAGTGAGCTATTTGCGACGACATTAGTCGCCGCAAAAGGGCTCCGTCAAATTTCTTTTTTACCTTGTAGTGTCACTCTCCGTCTTCATCTTCTCCATATGATTGACATGTTATATATGAATCCGCTATCCTATTCTTGATGATTCCAGAAATACCCATGTCTCCATCCAGCGGTTTTTAGAAAACTTGAGCTCAAACTCAATCCCAGAAATTAACCGAGCTCAAACAATTTAAGCTTTAAATGGCTAGACTCGAATTTTTATTCGAGCTATTTATTTATATGCATTACATTATCAGTGTTTTCAAATGAGTTAAGTTTTTTTATCAAGTAACTCAACCTCATCACTTAACTCATGTTCTAGATATATTGAATTGAGTTTTTTTTTATGGTATTCAAGCTCTAGCCAAATATCGAAAAGGTGTTCAAAAAATGAGTTTAGTTATTGAATATAATTTTATAGATACAATTCAAGTCTTTTGAGCCGGGCTCGAATCTACACCTTAAAAGTTCCATCGAGCTATTAATTAACCCGAGATCAAGCCTTTTACGAAATCTTGATCGCTCATTGTCTTCACTTGTGAACAACAGAAATCTATCGTTGTTCATAATCTTGAATTCCTCTCTTTCTCTCTAACATTTTCTTTAAATAATAACCAAAAATAAAGAAACTCACTAAAATTCCACCATGGATTCTTCAAATTCAAAACCACAACACTCTCACAATGCCTCAGCTTCAGGTAGTCCGATCATAGCATCCATTAATCCTACCGTCAAAATCAACTCACCGGAGCTTCCGCCACAAGGTTCAAGCTGCAAGAGAAGAATGGAAGAAAAAGATGTCGCCATTAATGCAGGTCTTTCAATGCCATTGCCAACCAAACGCCATTGTACGGAATCATCCAAGGGGAACGAAAAAGACGATGAAGTTAATCTTTTAAAAGACATTATTGAATTCCACAGAAAAACTGGGACATATCCATCTTCTGACTTTGAAAATTTCTATAAAGATTGGATAAAAAGACGTGGGGTTTGTATAAATGCAACGGAATTGGATGCAAAAATGGGTGAGTTGCAGGAAAGATTCTTGAAGAATAAGGAGGATAGTACAATGTTTGATAAGATGGATCCTGTTGATATCGAAATATTTCGATTATCGGATAGGATTTGGGGAGTTAAAGATGATGATGGTAATCCGTTGGAAGAAAAAACTGTTGTTGATCATGGCGGGGTTAATCCGATTGATTTGAAAGAAGAACGAGAACCCGGAGGTGATGATCATGACGATGGCGTTGATACAAAAGATTCAACTGAACAAGAAACCGATGATGATGATGAGGATGATGACGATACAGAAGATTATTCAACCGAAGACGAAACAGATGATGATGATCTTGATGTAACTGATACAAGTTGTACAACAGATTCAACTGAACGTGAAACCGACGATGAGGATGATTATAGTGACTCGGAATCTTCGGAAAGTTCATCCGAACAAGAAACCGATGACGATAATAGCACTGATACACAAGATTCCGAAGATTCATCATCAAAAGAAGAAACCAGTGATATGAAAGATCAGAAAATTTCATCAAAACAAGAAACTGGTGATGAAAGTGCATATAATGATCATACAAAAGCTAGTTCATCTAAGGAAGAAACCTGTGGCCATAAAGAGGTTGAATATCACATTCAACATACACAAGTTGTTCAGAGTCATACCGAATTTTCAGAAGATTCGCTATCCCCAGAACCAACACCGAGACCGGTGTATGCCAAGGTACGGCGTATGATGATTGTTACGAGAGTGCCACCTGGTCATGATCACAGCGATTCATCGACAAAAGGCTCAAAGGGAGATGAGGTTAGCGGTGACGATTCGAAAGGTTCATCATCTTGAAAAGTGAATGTAGATTGGATATTTGGATGGATGGATGGATGGATCTTCAGCTTCTTAAAACATGTATAATATTTGTTTTTCATTGGATGATTAGAAGAATTTAAGGATATTTTTAGTCTTTGAGTATTAGAAATTGATGAACAAGTTTTGACTTTAACAAATCAAAGTGCTGATTTCTTTTAATAGTTGCTTGTGGTTTAATTGATTTTCATTAATTTCTTGATCATCATTGACTTCAATTTTAGCATGTTACTATAAAAAATTTCTTCACATGGAAAATATTATCAAGGTTATCATACAATGCGTTTTGGTAATACTCTTTATGAACAATTGTTTTTGAGATTGTTGCATATATAAATCATTTATGAGTAATATTTTGGATTAATTACGTCAAAAGATAACATACTGTCACAGTTTTTCAACTTGGGTAACATTTTTTTTAAATAGATTCATATTTAGTAATACTTTTTTCTGTTTTTAATTGCCAAACGAACATTTCGAACACTATGCTTACCAACAACACAAATAAAAGATAGTTGTGGCAACGAAAAGGGTCAAACATTCGTCCACATATGTTGTTTTAATATTTACTTATTTTTTGTATATAAACAGAACACATGATCATGTTTTAATATTTCTTTCTATCGTGTCACGAAATACACAAATGATACTTGTGGCTCAAAACAGGCCCTGCTATTGAGATACCTTTCACTCTGTTTTCTTATCATCATCAAACGATATTATCACCGTTCTCGGGAAGTGATGGAAAAATCTCGTCGGTTGCCACCTATGATTGCGTCTTTGAATCGGGATATGGGGCCTGCCATCATCCTCATCCTCTGTCAATATTAGCAGACACTATAACTATTAATTATCATGTGTTCTTAAGTGGTACACATACCAAAAACTTACTGAAAGGGGTAAAAATAGCTCATTTTGGCTGCAAAACTTACTAATGTGTGTGATGACATTGAGGGTAAATAAGTCATAGTAGTTTAAACTTCATGTTCAGCATTCAAAACTTCAAACACTTTTCGTTTTCTTCATTCGAACATGAAGTTTTAAACAAAAACCTCACGTTGGTTGGCATGTTAAAGAAACGAGGCTCTTTTAAGGTTTCTACTCTGTTTTTCCTTTCTTGGGTGGGTAAGAAATTAAGTATTGTTGCATACCTGCATTGAGTGTGACCAATGACCACAATTGTAAGGGCGAAGCGAGTAAACTCTGTTTTCTATTTACCTTGAAATAAAAGGTCACTTCAAATTATGGATTAATCCACTTCAAAAAGAACCCCAACACCACAATACGCAAAAAAAAAAAAAAAAAAAAAAAAGACACCTTTTGTGCTCATTTCATGTGTACACAACATTTGGCCTTTAGGTGTGACATTAGTATCGAAAGCAAATGAGGCCAATTTATGAAACAGGAACACCATTTAAGAACATAAAATCAGTTCCACTATCTTGCACTAAGATGTGCTATATAGATGATAGCATTGGGAGTCAACTATTTTGATAAGACTGACCGTCAATGGTATCGTAATAGTAGTTGTAACTCAGCCATAGTACATACTATGTGCTTTAGAAATGCTTGTGTTAGGGCCATAGGGGGTTTTTGGAAGTACTAGGTTTTATTCAGTTTACCATGGATAAGGAGAAAACTTGAAGACCAAATAGGAAAATAAAACATGGAAATTCATGATTAATGTAATCAGGAAAGAGACGTAAATGCATACCTCATCATGGATTCTAGATTTCCAGTCCTGACTCAAAACTAGCCATCTTTCTTGCTGCCACTGTCGGATGATAATCACAGCGCCCATCACTGCAGCCGCGGCAAAGACAGACCAAAATGTATTTGTCTTTTTTGCATGAGCGTAAAAAGAAACAGCTCGGTTCTTCCACCAAGCTGCATAAGTCACACCAGAGCCATCATGGTCATCTTCTTTAGCTTGGTTAGAAGATTGTAAATACTCATCTAGCACTCTCGTTTCATCATCTATTGTCAACGCACCAATAGTTTCTTCACAGTGTAAGGAATGAAGCGTAGGAGAACCATAAATACTCTGCCCTTTTCCTGACAAGTTAGTGTTTTCTGTGCAGTCCAACTCAGTCCACTTCTTACGATCCCCATTTTCTTCTTCTTTAGTATTGAGTTTTCCACCTACTTCTTTCACAGATTCAGAATCATTATGTTGATCGAGTATCTCAGTTTTTTCAGGGTCAGATGGTGTGCTCTCATGGCTAGGTGACAAAACAAAATGACCGGACATGAACAACGCATCTGAAGTTTCTACTTTATCTTTGTCAACTATGTCACCCTTTTCTCCATGTATAAATGATGTATTCCCACCAGGAGCAGCAGCATATGCTGATGCGGTGAGTGATACCACTTCCCAATCAGCACCTCGAGGGGTAGTTGCCTCTACTTCTTTATCTTCCATCAGACAATTTCCTGAAGCCATGCATCAAAGATTCAGGAATAGTGTAGGAATGAAGCAATTAAAAATATTTAATCGTTTACATTTATATAAACATGATTGAGTGGAAAAAAAAAATCATAGACTCCAACAGAAAACTAAACAGCATATCGTTAACTAAAACAAATTACTTGTCACAAGTAATACCAACAAAAATAGAAGCTAACTAAGATAAGTACAACACAAAACATCTATTTATCTCCTTGCTACAGTAACATCTGGTATAAGAAGTCCATCAAATTGTTTTCAAGATTGGACTTCATACAACACTCAGTGCAGTAGTCGCATACCACTGTTTGAAACTTTAGTGAATGTAATACAAAGACCAAAACTAACAAGGCGTTGCTCAAGAAGATTTCCCAAAATTTCAGAAGCTTCTACCCCATAAGTCCATAACTCATTCAAGTCGTTTCAAGAACTTGTCATGGTTCTATTAGCTCCCCATAAATCTAGCTATCAAAATATCAAATATAAATTATTCTAGAGAATTACTTTGGAACGTTAACGTACATAGATGGCTATTCGTTTGAGGGACATAACATACAAATTCTTCTCTAAGTTAGGCTTAATAAAGGTACCAAGTGGCAAGTACCACACATGATCTTGCAAAAATAAGCCAGTGAAAATAATAACTTAATATCCTTCTATGATGATAATTATAGACTTATAGTATCCGAACTCAAGAGTCAAGATATGGTTATTAAAGAGCTAGTCAAAGATAAGCCCTGCTATCAGCTCAGCTATCGGTAGGTAATCAATTACCAACAGGTCAACAACAACAAATTCAGACCACCAAATAAGAACAAAGTGAGCCCAGAGCCCCCTCTTGCTGCTATCACCTCTTGTTTTCGGTCACACCAAGCTATGTGAGGTTCGAGTTTCATAGCACCAGACAGACTCGCACATGTGGACTTAACTAGCAAACGACCGAAACTCCGACAGTCGCTACTCGATACCAACAAACCAAAGAAATTAAACACGCAACTTTCTCAGATAACTGGAACGATGGAAGATTAAAATCATCCAAAGAAAACAGATAAGGCCGACAATTATTCTTCGAAGGAAAGAAACTAGTCCAGTCGATTAAAATATTAAAAAGAAATGCACAGCAAAAGCAACGAAATTCCAAAATCACACGCAACAATTGTCTCGCAATGAATCAATAATTTACAAGCAAATAAGAGAAACAGAACGATAACATATATCAGCTATAATCAATCATTTTTGGAACGATACGATTACGAATATCAGGCAAAAAATTAAAAAAATTAAATAGAATCAAAGATCGTTTAGAACCTAGAAGATGCGTTGTTAACTAAATCATGATCGAAATTTTAGAAACAATTGAGAAAAACACATCTATATCATATATCAAAAACAAGTATATTGAAACGATACGATTGTGAATATTATACAAAAAAAATTAAAACAAAATCACTGATGAATCAATCAATTAGGATATAGGAGATATGTTATAAACTAAATCATGATCAGATGATCGAACAATCGAATTACTTACCGTAGATAGAGAAAACTCAAAGTATAGATGTTGGAGTCGGTGGCGTAGCAATGTGTTTAGTGGAGGGAAACGCCGAAACGGATTACGATCGGGGACATATGTATATGGGAAGAGGATGAGTACAAGAATAAAGGAAAACCGGCTATGGCCGGTAACTGGGACTGATTGTCGTTTGGTTAACCGGACCTAGAAGGTTAAATCAAGCAACTGTTGTGTGCGTAGGGAGGGAAAGTATTTCCAGTTGTGGTATTGGCGCGTTACTTTTGACTTTTTAATCTTTTGAAGACTACAACTACGAACTTCTTGATACTATAATACTATGTGCAATTCACGATTTGTTTTTAGTATTTTCATGTTTTTTTGTGATTTAGTCCATGTGTGTTATTTTTTATCAATAAACTTTCCAAGTTATTTTTTTAATTCGATTTTCAGAAAAGTTTTGTTTTATTCATAATCAACCATGTTTTTTTCCACAAAAAATCAACATGTATTCACTATTTTTCTCTGAAAATTCCATAAACTTCGAAAACTTTTTTTAAAAAATAAAAAAAAACTCTAAAAATCACAAACAAATATATCACTTAAGGATTTTGTTGGTAAAAATATCACGGATGAACTAAACCGCAAAAACGTGAAAAACATGTTAGCTTTTTTCATATTAAGCTCTTTTAAAAATTAAATAAATTAATATAAATAAAAATCAATTAGGAAACATAAACCAGGGGACGGGCTTATATAGACTCGTGAATTTTATATGTGCCACTCAAGATTTTTTGAACGTGTAACTCGTAATTTTTCAATATTATTAAAAATTTTAGGAAAAAACTGTGATTAAAAAAGTTTTTAACCTCAAATTAGAAATTAAGTTTAAAGTTTAAAGTATAATACTTAATTAGATAATAACCAAACAAAACTAGAAACTCAATTGCATGTAGCCCAAAATATCAAAAACCCAATTAACTAGCCCAATATCTAGCTCAATACCCAAAATCCAATAACTAAAACCAATTAAAAACTCAAATTTGTAAACCGGTCTCAATTGGATGATTGACGATTTAAGAAAACTCACAATAAGACATAGAAATTAGAAAGATAGCAAGAACCCCTGTCAAATACTCAAATTTGTAAATCTTTCTTAATTAATTACAAACTAGGTTATATACACATGAATTTAAAAAAATTAAGATTAAATATTTATAAAATCACATTAAATAATTATTAAAAAATTGAGCTTATTAGATTTTAGTTAATTATATATATATTAGATTAGTTGGATTAGATTAAAATCTATCTATACTATTAAAAGAGTAACTATACTCATTTCTGGTGAAGCCACGTGTCGTCACCATGAATCGTCACGTGGCATTTATAAATTATAAATATAATAAAGAAATTTAAATCAAATCTATCCAAATCTAATATAATCCACTTTTAAATTCAAATCAAATCAAATCAAACAGAATCTAATACTCAACTAACTTATTAATTAAATATATCCAAATCTAATATAATCCACTTTTAAATTCAAATCAAATCAAATCAAACAAATCTAATAATCTACTAACTTATTAATTATAAGATAATATAGTAAAAGTTTAAAAAATATATAAGAAAATAATTAATCTTCATATATATTTAGAAATATACAAAATTAATAGGTCATAATAAATAATAATATCCTCTTATATAATTTTGTTTAAAAAATAATATTTATATCTTTATCTTTTTATTTTATATATATTAAAAATATCCGCGTAATACGCGGGTAATAAACTAGTATATTGAATTGGATGTGATCTTGAATCAAATTTAACAAAGTAACGACATGTGGCTGATCGAAGTTTTGACACGTGGCAAATTAAATGAGGACTGACAGTTCTTCTTAATCCTTCAAAAGACAACAAAATTAGAATAAAAGCACTTACAGTACATAGATCTATATGAACGTGTGTGGAAAACTTATTCGAGAGGGAGGGAGATTAGGAGAAGGAAACGGCGACGGCGACGGAAGCAACCGACCGCTGTGACGATCGATCTGGAACGACGACGGCTGGAGTTTTCTTTCAGCGATTAGGGTTTTTTTTTAACAGTAGCTAGGTTTACGGAAGACGGTAAATACAAACCAAATAATGATAAATAGTAAATTAGTAATCAGGTTCAACTTCAATTTTTTTCTTAAAAGTTTTGGCCATTCAATTTAAATTTTGTTCTAATTAAACTCATATTTTTTTTTCTTAAAAATTTTAATCATTCAAGTTTCCAATCTCATAAATCTTATAAAAAGATTATAAATCCAATAACTTTTGTGTCATACTTATCCGTGTCATTTAATAACAAGATACTTTCATTTAAGACATCATATTTTTTAAATTTTAAGTAATTGTATTATTTAAACTATTTCAACTTAATCATTATTATAAACAAGTGCTACTAAAAAAACTAATTGATCATTACTATTTTTATAAAAGTTTAAAATATAGATAAATATGTCATGAATATAACGATTAAAAATATTGAGGTGGTTTTAATAATTTATCATTAATGTTTTTATTAGGTTTAAAATAAGTCATACAATACAAAGTGTATACAACTTTATTCGGAATGTACAAAATTCATTAATTTATTTTTTTTTATCTGATTGATACTTAATAACTTCAACTTGATTTGCTGTAGTTAGATTTTTTTTTCCCCGAGATGGTATCTTTGGTAATCAATCATCGAATATATCAATTAAAAATGCTAAGGTGGTTTCAATAATAATAACAATGAATGATCGAACATAAAAAAATTAAAATTGACGATAAATATAACATAAAAAAATTTTGTCCGAGAAAGACAAACAAATCTGATCAGTTTCAAGGTCATTATTTCTTCATATATGGGTCTTATTTTTTGGTTTGAATGATCTTTGTTCAATTTTAGATGTTTCATTTATTGGCTCTTACGGATCAGAGTGTTTTTGGATGTTTTGTTTGAGACGTGTAAGAACTTTGATTTAGATCTATGTTCTGTGTGAACTTTCATAAATCTCTGGAGCTTCAATTTCGATTAGTGATATTAAAATCTAGAAGAACTTGCATTTTGATGGAAACTTGAAAGATGAAACATGTTTATAAATGTTTGGATTTCATCATGTTGATTTCATTTTCGGTTTCATTAGTTTAATTTTGAGTTAAATATAAATATTTTAATTTCGATCAGGGTTCAATCTTAATGCGTTTAGAATGTTCCATTTCGATAAAATAATTAGTTTATAGCAATGTTCTAGTAAGTATCACATCATCAAAACCATGTTACATTACCACTTGAATAAGCAAAATTCATCACATTAGATATTAACCATGTACAAACACCATTATGAATCAATGATCTTTGAGTCACTCTCACCCCCTCCCCTATTTGAACCGGTCGAACCCCATAAGGGTTCTCAACCTATTCAGACTCAATCACTGTGGCTGACGATGGTGTTGAATGATGGGATTGTCGTGGAAAATCAATAACCAAAATGTCATTCTCTTCACCGGTTATGTCAATGGCAAAAAACCACCACCAAGTCCCCTCACCGTGAGCCAACTATACAGTGGCAGACCCAGGATTTTCGTTCGTCGATGACACAAATTTGAGTCGTGTTTCCTTTTATATAAATTTATTAATTAGATTGGTTGGGTCGGGTTAACAACCGATAATATTAATTGAAATCATAAATTTTGGGATTGAATAATTATAATGGTATTAAGTTTGATTTAATGAACCAAAATAATAAATAATAATGAATTTTCGGTGTTAGATTATTAATTCATTGGTTTTTATTTGTTACATTAAATTATAAATAATTATACTACAAATTTATTTATTTGATCGAATATTATAAAATTTTTTATTAAATTATTCCAATAATGTTTAAATATTTAGAAAGCATGGTTGCACATTCAAAAAACCACCTGTTGCACAAACGAAAATTCATAAAAAATTACATTACGAAATAAAGGTAATTGGCGGAAAGCCGGTGACACGTGCCACCACCAATTTACACTTGGGTCCGCCCCTGCAACCATAGTGACATCCTTCATCAACTATCATAGACCAAATCCATCACCACCGGTCTAGATCTATATCCCTCATTATCGATTAACCACAAAACCCCTTATAATATGCAAAATGAATTGAGTGTGACATCTCCACATCTTTATTTGAGAAAGATCATGTATTGAAATTATATGATTCTTTGGTTCATCGTCTTCAATATTTAAAGTTACATGATTGTAAATGTAATAAATTGAATATAAATAGGTGAGTTTGACTTAGTAAAGTCAAAGTGTAAATTGAGTTTTGAAAGCCAAACTATAAATGAGTATTGAAAATGTATTTAAATAAGTTAAATTAGTAAATTCTAGAGTATTATGAGATTGTAAGAAAGAAAATATTTGTTTTCTAAAAAAAATTTAGTAAGTTATTAAAATCAAAATTGACTTTGACAAAGTCAAGTGATGAATTAACTGACAAATTCATTCACCTGTTGCTTTTTGATAAAATTAGAATTTAAATACACTGGTTCTTTTGATTTATAACTTAAAGTCCTAAACACATAAAAAGGAAACTTCAGTTCATTTGAATTTTATTTCGTTAGTAAAACGGACCGGCCGTTTGGTTCGGAGATTCACCGAAAGTCATTGTGTTTTGCATTAAAATCTTGTGTTTGGTTTGCAGTTTTGGGTAAAGATTGAAAATCACAAGATCTTTGTTATTTAAAAACATAGTCTCCCCTCCTAAGATTTTAAATCTCATTTATCTACACTTAAATATAATATAAATTTTTTGACAAAAACTTGATGATGTAAATTATTAGACAGAAAACGAAAATCTCAAAAAATAATTTACGAACTGAACACCCCTTCAGTTTTTAAAAAAGATACATTTTTTTTAAAACGGTTAAGGGTTATTTTGACTATCCAACTTTTAACTTTTTTCGATTTAGCCATTAAACTATTTTTTGTCTCGATTTAGTCACTAAACTATTTTTGTATATATATTTAGCCACTAAACTTTCTTTTTACTGATTTAACCACTGAAAATTGTCTTGATTTGGCCACTAAACTATCATATTTTGTATCAATTTAGCCATTAATTTTATTCATTTTTTCCAAAATAGAACATTAAACAAAGTTTAGTGGTTAAATCAGGACATAAAATAGTTTAGTGGCTAAATTGGACAAATTCTGAAAGTTGAATGGTCAAAGTGGCACTTAACCCTTTTTAAAATAAGAAATTTGGTGTGGACTTATTAACTGCTAAAGACTTGTAAAGAGTGTATTTCAAGCATCATTTATAAGATGTCGTGTTCGGTGTTTCTTTGTTTGATTTTTTTAGATTATCAATTTGATATTAAAGTCCAATAGACTTTCCTGGAAGGGGGCAAAAAGTCAATTTGTATGTGTTTACTTTTGAGTATGAATAAGCTAAAAGAATCCTCCTTCCACACACCATGACCACCCAATGCATTTATGTAACCCTCATCATCAATCGATAAAATTCGGATTCTAATATTTGTTCATATCGATCAATAACTATGTCTAATCATGAGGCGGATTCCGCCTTAACCTTCGAGTCACTACAACCATGCCGTCGGCTTACTTTTTTAGAGATTCAGTTAGCAACACGTAACTTCGACGAATCATTAGTTATTGGACATGGTGGGTTTGGCAAAGTTTACAAAGGAACCATCACAAATGGGAAAAGTTATTCTTTTGTGGCCATTAAGCGACTAGATTCAACTTCTAATCAAGGAGAGATGGAGTTTTGGTCGGAAGTGGAGACACTTTCTAAGTTAAGGCATTGTCACTTGGTGTCTTTGATTGGTTATTGCAACGATATGCAAGAGATGATCCTTGTTTACGAATACATGCTCCATGGAACACTTGCTGATCATCTCCACAAACATCAAACTCCTCTATCCTGGGTACAAAGGCTCAATATATGCATAGGGACTGCTCGTGGTTTAGATTACCTTCACACTGGTACAGGTATTAGTCATGGAGTTATACATCGGGACGTGAAGAGCTCAAATATATTATTACAAAACAATTGGGCAGCTAAGATTTCGGACTTTGGGCTGTCTAGAATTGGTCCAACGAATCAGCCGTCTACTTATGTTAACACTTTGGTGAAAGGCACATTTGGATATCTAGATCCAGATTACTTTTCAACAGGTCATCTAACTAGAAAATCTGATGTTTATGCCTTTGGGGTGGTACTGTTTGAAACCTTGTGTGGTAAACAAGCAGTAGATAAAAGTCTTGATGAGGACCAATGGGGTTTGGCAGGATGGGCTCAAGATTCAATCAAAGAAGGTAGGATAAGGCAAATCATTGATTCGAATATGGGAGGGGACATATCCAACAAATGTTTAAAGGACTTTGGATGTCTTGCAAACCGATGTTTGCAAAGCCATCCAAAGCACCGTCCTACTATGGCCCAGGTTGTGGCCGGTCTTGAGGCTATACTAGCCTTACAAGAGAAAACCGATAGTGCAATATCGCAGCCTTCGCGCATGACAAAAATTGGTAGAAAGGTGCTCAACTATCTCTTTCCATCCAGTGCAGGAAACTCAGGTAATAATCAAGGAAATAAATATTAAATTATATGATTTATATAATTTTTTTAATAATTTAAATTTTTTATGATTTTACTTTACCAAACACACCCTTCGTTCAAATGGTATGCAAAATTATGAGAGAATGAAGAAATTGTTGACCAACATGCTCACACACATGATTATAAATAAGGGAGAATTTCATATACGTCCCTCTAAAACTGCAAAATATCATATATACCCAAGTCAAAAAAAGAATTTCATATATATCCTTCTAAAACTTCATAATATCATATTTACCCAATTTAAAACTTTAATATCATATATACCCTTTCAAACTTTTAAATATATCAAATATATCCAAATTATTTATTTATTATCTTTTATTACTTTAAGATATCAAATCTTTTATTTCTTGACGGAATTCGGCGATTCAAATTTCATTTGTTCGTTAAGTAGAAGCCTACCACGAGCACCTGGACATGTAAAATCAAGGGATTTAAAAGTTAATTATCTTGATTAAGTTTTCAATTCTTGTGGCTTTGACTTAACGAACAAATTGAAATTTGAATCACCGAATTCCGTCAAGAAAAAAAAGATTTGGTATCTTAAAGTAATAAAAGATCATAAATAAATAATTTGGATATATTTGATATATTTAAAAGTTTAAAAGGGTATATATGATATTAAAGTTTTCAATTGGGTAAATATGATATTATGAAGTTTAAGAAATAAAAAGGGTAGATTGGTCATTTCTTTATTAATGAATATTATTATGAGTTTTAAAGTAATAAAAGAGAATAAATAAATAATTTGGATATATTTGATATATTTAAAAGTTTGAAAGGGTATATATGATATTAAAGTTTTAAATTGGGTAAATATGATATTATGAAGTTTTAGAATGATATATATGAAATTCTTTTTTTGGCTTGGGTATATATGATATTATGCAGTTTTAGAGGGACATATATGAAATTCTCCCTATAAATAATGCTTATGTATAATGAAATAACAATTAGAGGCTTAAGGACCTGTTTTCGGGGAAAATTATCGTTGAAGCAAGGGTTTTCAGAGTTCAAATCCATTGTTGTTGTTGTTGTTGTTGTTTTTTTTTTTTTTTTTTTTTTTTTTTTTTTTTTTTTATGTTTTTAGTTTTTTAAATTACAAATTACTCTTTTTAATGATTTTGTTTTTTGTTTTCAATTTAGTCACCACAAACTCATCTCTAAATGTGTTCACATGGAGTGAACAAATGAAAATGCAAAAATACTTGTAACATATTTAAACACATTTTAATATCTAAAACGTGTGTTTTCTTAAAAACCATCGTATTTTCAGTTTTGTTAGAAACTTTAAACCAAGCTTTTGAGATCTCTTGCTAGTCATGTTGAGCAAATTCTTGAAAAAGCAATAACAACATATAAACTCGTTTATATATAGTCAGAGAGTACTGCAAATCGAAACAAAATTGAACAAGCAGATGCAAGATGAGAGAATCCACCCCAAGTCTATATCAACCAACTCCAAAAAACTATAAACCTCAACTATGTTTTCTTCGTAATCAGTTGAAAAAACGAGACGGCCAACCAGAGACACAAAAATCCGAATGTTGATCGGCATTATCGATAAAACGATACCAAACAAAAAAACCATACTTGAATCAGTAAAATGAATCCTTAACATATCAAAACCTCAAAGTTGACATTTCAACCAAAATTTGAACCAAACGACAATTTACCTAAACCACCTGGTGTTCAAAAATATCGAAATCCGAGGATCCGATCCGAAAACCCGAAAACCTAGAGTGAAATTATCCGAAATTTCGGATTTTCCGAATTTCGGATATCCGAAAATCGGATAATCCGAAATTTCGGATACGGATTTTGTATAATTTCGGATATTCGGATTATCCGAAAATCTGAAATCCAAATTTTTTTAAAAAAATTTATATTTTTTAAACTTTTTTTCATAAGTTATTTGACTAAAAATAAATATATTCTTTAATTTTAAATGTATAATGTCACTCTAACATAATTATAACTCATTTAGATGTATTTTATTATTTTTTGACATGTTTTTTTGTTGTATTAATTTTAAAAAGTATGATAATTTCGTTTACGACACAATTACTTTTTTATATATTAAAAGATATATATATTTGTATTTTGTATATTTGAATTCATTTAATAATTTTAAGTTTAATAAAAAAGTTTAAATTTTGGATAATCCGGATAATCCAAAATTTCAGATATCCAAAAATCGGATACGGATTCGGATAGTAAAAATCATGTATCAGATTTTCGGATTATCCAAAATTCAGATATCCGAAAATCGGATAATCCGAAATTGAACACCCCCTACCTTAATATTGCACAGTACAAAACCCAACTCTATACAAATTCTTCCTGAAAATGAAACCCCCTACCTTAATATTGCATAGGCCACTTTCAATCAATATTTGTGTGCCACTAATTCACTTACAAAGCCCAGAGCAATCAGAAAAACAAAAACCTACAACTCACCAAATCCAAATATTTTAAGTTGAGTTCACTTAACGAGAACTAATCAATTTCCAGTTTTAGTTTTCAAGTTATAGTTTTTAGAAAAAAACAAGTATTTCTACAAAAATTGAAAACTTGTTTATATGACGAAGTTTTAGTTTTAAGAAAAATAAGATAGTGATTATAAAATAAGAAAAATAGGAAGAAAGAGAATATTATAAAGAAATATAGGATAGGTAATAGACCAGTGAGAAAGACAATATGAAAAGTGGTATTTTAAAAAGTGAAATGAAAATTTATGAAATTGTTGTTAAGTAAACAAGTTTTCAATTTTTTCGAAAAATGAGATGAAAATTTGGAAAATTTTCGGTAACTAAACAAACCAGTTAACAATGTTGAACGTCTTAATCAAGAAACTTGGGTCGTTCGTCTTAAGCAAGAAATAGTGCCACTAGATTGATTCAGACCTTCATCTCTAATTCAAGATTGGTAGCAAATCTTGAAACTAATGAGTAAGGTGTTGTAGATTCTAATTAAAGCTTTATTCCATTGCCAGGAATAGTTGATATGGATGTCGAGAGACTACGATTCAATCAAGACGACAATGTAGTTAATTCTATTTATTTATTATCATCAACTTCCCCTTCGTCATGCGGCCCTGAGGCTAATGATTCAGAAGAAGATGGGCAAGATGGCTATGTGAGTGATGATGAGTATTATGATGCTAATATGCCACTTCCTACAATAGAAAGTTTGCAAATTTCAGGAGAAGCTTTTCCAGGTCATGAAGTTCAAGCATGTGGGTTTGCTCAAAATGGGACAACTCATTGTCTTTTCAAGTGGGTTCGCTATTCGCAAGATGGATCAGCGATGGACATAGAAGGAGCAAGAAGCCCTGTATATATTGTCACCGCCGATGATATAGATTCATACCTTGTTATCCAAGTCCAGCCAATTGATGCTAGAAGCAGGAAGGGTGAACTTGTAAATTGCTTTGCTAACCATCACCAGAAGATCATTTATCATCCTGAGATGCTTCTTGAAATCGAGAAAAACTTGAGCGTGGGATATGCGAGTTTTAAGTTGTCTGTTTGGAAGGCGCCTTTTGGAGTTTGGGAACCGGCAACATTGGAGATCAAGAGTAGTAGTTATCGAATCAAGCTTAACCAGCCGATTATTGGCAATGTTCTAGTCAATGACAAGTATACACCAACCACAAATATTAATGTATCGATAGCAAAACCATTAGAGTTTTCGATAAGTAGTTGTGGGGGTTTCTACCATTACTTACAGATAGATTGTGATTCAAGTCCTCATGTAAGAGATACAATTGTCGTAACAATGAGGATGTTTATCGAACGAGCCACCAGGCCGCTTTGAAGCCAAGGAATTGAAGAAGAACACGAGGGGTTTTCTCTTCGAGTAAAGTCGATCTTATGTGTCTTGTATGCATAATATTTGTATATGTATGTTCTTCAATTTAAAATTAAAATAGTTCTAGCTTTGCCTTTATACGTTAATACATGATAACTTTATATCATATATTCGTTATATGTTATTTTAGTTTACAGATTGTTAAATGAGTTTTGAAAGGTGCTACCAAATCAGTATTGGTTAACAAACTAGGTTGTTAATGTTGTTTATATATTGTTGTGTATAGTTAAGCAACATCATAAAGAAACCCAAAAGGGGAAGATTAATCGCTTTGTAACACTTGGTTAAAGCGATTACTTGTTATATATTGTAGAGTTGCTTAAAGCAACACGACCACCAATGATACTCTTGGACTAATTAATCTTCAAACCAGACACTTCTTGAAGACAATCTAGCAATCTTGAAATATTTCTTCCATTTCTCAATTATCATTTCTCTGTAATCAATGTGTCATCCACGAATTGGAGTAAGGATAAATTCTTATCCTTATCTGCATGACATATATACCATTTAAAATGCCACTGTTGCAAGCGTCTCTTACTATTAATTGAAGAGCCTCACCAACTAGGAGAAAAAGGATAGTTTTTTTAGGTGGAGTAAGTGAGTCTGGTGGTAAAGGAGTAGTTTAGAAGTAGGAGTAGGATAGTTTGCCGTTCAAAAAAAAAACTAGGAGAAAAAGGAAGTGAGAAAGGGTAACTCTACCGCAAAGCCCTCTCTGTGTATAGTTAAGCAACATCATAATGAATGATCGAACATAAAAATTTAAAATTGACGATAAATATAACATGGAAAGAATCTACGATATGAATTAATCATAGTTTAAAAAATATAAGTTCCAATATAAAAGATGATGACACGTAACAATGGCATATATATGACGATACGTGACAAAATAATTACTTGTTTAATAGTATTTATTAGGGTTAAATACGTCAGAAGATAATCTATTGTTATTGTTTGTACAATTTGGGTAACATACTAACTTTTTCTTCTATTTAAAGGTAACATAATTTTCAAATCAAATCAATCAAGATAATCTTATCGGATTAAAAGGTAAAAATTACTGACATGACAAATTTTTTATCCAATTATCAAAATTTTTAATTTCTAATATTGCTTAATTATTTTCAAATTTACTCAAAATAGAAAGATGTTATCAAAAAGTCCTTTTAAATTGCACAAAATGGTGCATATCATATAACAATTAAACTGTCATTTATGGTGAAAAAAAAGTTCTGACCTGACAAAGAAACTTTTACGTCGGTAGTTTTTACATTTCAATTCGATATGGTTATCTTGATTGACTTAAGACTTATTTACATAAATGGTCCCTGTGGTTTATATGAAATTACGGTTTTGGTCCCTGAAAGAATTTTATTACACCAGCAGTCCCTAAAATCGAAAAGTTGTAACATTTTGGTCCCTGAAACTAACGGCCGTTAACTTGAGTCGTTAGTTTCAGGAGCATTTTTGTCTTTTTGACTTTCAAGGACCATTTATGTAATTTTCAAACTTTCAGGGACCATTTATGAAATTTCATACTTTTCATATATATTTATCATTTTTTTTATAATTTAATTATCCAAATATGACATTTTAATTTTTATTGCTTTTGTTTTAATTATTGATTTTTATTTGTATGTTTATTGTTATTATTAATGTTATTTTTTTTATATTACTATAATTTTTTATTTAAGATTATTATATGATATACCTGGATCATTTTTTTTTCAATTATTTTTTTCATTTAAGAAAATTAAAAATAAAAACTAGTTGTAGTATTTTTCTTTCGGAAGATCTAATGCTTTACCGTTTATTGATCAAAAAAATCAAAATCAAAATGGTTCTTCATTTTTTTAATAAAAAAAATTAATACAAGATGGTTATCGTTGTTTAAAAAAATCAAAATTTATAATGGTTCATCATTTTTTGATCAAAAAAATTATCGAAATGGTTCATCGTTTATTTGATCAAAAAAACAATATTGGAGTGGTTCGTAAATTTTTTTATCATTGTTTAATAAAAAACGATGAACCATTATAATGAACCATTTAATTTTTTTGATTAAAAAATGATGAACCATTATGATTTTTGATTTTTTTAAAACAACGATAATCATCTTGATTTTAATGACGAACCATTTTGATTTTAATTTTTTTGATCAAAATACGGTAAACCGTTATAATTTTTGATTTTTTCAAACAAAAGAATAATTCTGATTTTTAATCAAACGTAGATAAAAAAATCAATACAATTTCAATTTTTTCAATAAAAACAACAAACCATTTGGAATATAATCTATTTGACTAAAAAGCGATTAACCATTCCAATTTTTGATATTTTCAAACCATTTAGAATTAAAATTTTTTATTAAGTATATGAAATGAAGAAACTACGAAACATTTAGATTATATTCTTTTTCCAAATGAAAAAAGCTTCAACACGTTGTTATTTTGAATTTTTTTGGATGGAGAAAAGAAATAAATCATTTCGATTTTAGATTTTTCGAACGAAAAAACTACAACTAATTTTTATTTTTATTTTTCTTAAATGAAAAAAACAATAGAGAAATATTTGGATTCTCAATAAATAATTGAAAAAAACATTAAATCAGATATATCATATAATAATTTTAAATAAATAATTATAGTAATGTATATAACAAAAATAACATTAATAATAACAATAAACATACGAATGAAAAATAATGATTAAAACAAAAGGAATATAAAATAATATGTTATATTTGGATAATTAAATTATAAAAAAGAAAGAAATAATATATATATATATATATATATATATATATATATATATATATATATATATATATATATATATATATATATATATATATATATATATATATATATATATATGAGAAGTATGAAATTTTCATAAATGGTCCCTGAAAGTTTGAAAATTACATAAATGGTCCTTGAAAGTTAAAAAGATAAAAATGCCCCTGAAACTAACGGCTCAAGTTAACGGCCGTTAGTTTCAGGGACCAAAATGTTACAACTTTTCGATTTTAGGGACTGCTGGTGTAATAAAATTCTTTCAGGGACTAAAATCGTAATTTCATATAAACCACAGGGACCATTTATGTAATTTAGTTTTGACTTAATTTAGAATATATGTTATATTAAAGGGTTAATGATAAAAAATAGTAACATGTTTTGTCATTTTTTTCATTAATAGCAACATTATTATTTTTTTTATCTTTAATAACAATAAATTTTGTTTTTTATCAATATTAGCAACTTTTAACCCAACTAACTGAGTTTCCAGTTAACTTAGCTGACGTGGATTTTTTTTGCAGAGTTGGACACCCACGTGTATAACCAGATATACCATGCTAAAATTTTGGGATCCTCCATGGTGGCATCTCCCCCACCGGCTAGCGAAAGCCGGCGATTCGCATTCTTGACCGACCCTCCGTTTTCCTTGCCGGAGCTGTGCCCGCGTTGTTACTTCTTTGGGCCCTCTTCTTCTCCACTCGCGACTCAATCCCCATTTTCTCTCTATCCAAACAAAATTCCTGCAACTATAACAACGAACCTGACCCGGCCTCCAACCTCAAATACGACCCACCCGTCTCAACCTTCTACGACGACTCAAGCTTCGACTACACCCTCGACAAACCCATCAACAATTGGGACCAGAAAAGACGAACCTGGCTTAAACTTTACCCTTCATTCGATCCCAGGTCGCAAGAGCGAGTTTTTGTCGTCACCGGATCACGATCAACCCCATGCAAAGGCCCCACCGGAGACCATTTATTGTTAAGATTCTACTCGAATAAAGTAGATTATTGTCGAATCCATAGTTACGATATCTTTTACAACGTCTTATTCGACCCCAATATGTTCTCATGCTGGGCCAAGATTCCGGCGGTTCGGGCGGCGATGGTGGCACATCCGGAAGCCGAGTGGATAACCTGGTACATCTGGTTATACACGTGGGTATCCAACTCAGCCAAAAGAATCCATGTCAGCTAAGTTAACTGGAAACTCAGTTAGTTTCCAGTTAGTTGGGTTAAAAGTTGCTAATACTGATAAAAAAAACAAAAGTTATTGTTATTAATGATAAAAAAATAATAATGTTGCTATTAATGAAAAAAATGACAAAAGATGTTACTATTTTTGGTCATTTGCCCTATATTAAATAGACTAAAGATTACTATATTACCCAAATTGAAAAATATATGACAATATGTTACATTTTGACAAAATTAACCGATTTATTACAGGTAGATATAAATTATTACAGGATGCAATATAATTATTAAATAAATATAAGAGGCAAGAAGTACAAAATGTGGATTGTGGAGAGAGACAAAGTTGGAACTTGGAAGGTTTCAATTGAAATCGGTGGACTGCAACGAAGAGTGCAGTTTCTCCACAACTGAATCAATTGGATTAGAGAGAAAGAGAAATGGGGGATCTCTATGCTCTGGACTTCGACGGAGTACTCTGTGATAGTTGTGGTGAGAGCTCAATCTCTGCAGTTAAGGTACCACTCCTACGAATTTTCAATTCTTCATCGGTAATTTTAATTTTTAGTGTGTTTAAATGTACTCGACAAATCGGTCCAACTCAAGTATGAAGTGGATTGTGTTTGATTGATTGATAATTTGATATAGGCAGCAAAAGTGAGATGGCCTGAATTGTTTCCTACCGTGGATTCATCAATGGAGGATTGGATTGTTGATCAAATGCACATAGTAAGCTTTCTCTTCAGTTACGTATTTATAATTTCTACCGGTATTGTTTTAATTTTTTTTTCCTAATAAATTAGGTTGTTTATGCTGTAAATTGTTGTATGTAGTTGAGCAATATCCTATAGAAACCCCAAGGGGAAGATTAATTGCTTTGTTACACTTCGTTGTTGGTGTATGTGAGCATCTTAGAATGTTAATTATAACGATTTTGTAAGAAAATAAACAATGTTTTAGATATTTTAACGAAAGTTGAAAATTGTATTGGGAAATAAACAGCTGGATTCTTGATCGAATCATGGAATTAGTTTTCGTTTTTCAGGTGTTCACGAGTGCTTGACTTATTAACTTCAAATGCACTTTATCGTTGGTTAATGTTGAATTCCATCAAATGCATTTGGTCCAATAAGAAGTTATACATTCTATTTTAGTACTTTAAGGACTGAATTGATTTTTACCATTAGCATATCATGCATTTTCCAGTTAGATTTGTATCATGAAGGATATCTTTGAAGGTAATTAAAAGGAGAAGACACCATAGAGTTTTATGCTGTGAGGCACATATTTGACATATCTTAGTGAGAAGTGAGAACATAAGTAAAAAATACAAGATGTTTGATGCTAAGCATCTGGTGAACCTTCTAGCCCTAAAACCTTTTAAGAGGGTCCTAAGTAGTTCCATATTGATATTGTAGTTTTATTATTTGTAACTAAATACAATTGCTTTTCTTTTCATTTATAACTGAATCAATAGACACTGTTAAACAAATCTACACATATAAAATATCAATGCTTGCTAGAAAAAAAAACCCTTTGCACTTACTTCACTAGAGAGAATTTGAATTCACGTCACATATTATTTAATGTACTGTTTCCTAAAAGTTTAAGTACTAAAATAACTAACAAGGTTTAGGTTTCTGTCCTCTAAGGAATTTTGGTGGTGGTTGTTAATTTATCTTGATTTAGGCTAGGCGATTGCTTGTTAATTTGGCTTCGGTTTGGCCCATGTCGTTATTATCACGTGTATAAAATTTCTTAGTAAACTCTTAATTCCTTTTTGATGGCCAATACGGGTCGTAGAAGGAAACCATAGTACTTTTGGTATCCGCGTCTAGGAACTGTAGGTGCCCACTAATTTTTTTCTCCTAGAACATCAAGAGAGAATGACAAGACGTAAAATACATGATAACTACAGCACATTTACAATTTGGGATTTTGGAGGTTGCACATTAGGTGCTAACCAATCATGATTAGTGATTAATATCAAGGTAGAGGTGTTAAGTTTTGAAACTATATGTTAGCAGAAGCGTAGCTCAGCACTAGGCAAGTAATGACAGGGTGATATGAATTAAGAATATATATAGCAATTTAAGGTGAATAGGGGCAAGTGTGAACATACAAATTGGGACGGGTGCCTTCAATTAAAATTCATGATGGAAATATTTACCACTCTTCAAATTAAATCCAGGTCATGCTACTAATGTTCCCTACTTAGTGCAGGCAAATGACAGGGGTACACAAATGTTCCATGATGTGAACTGACTTGTCTGTATTATTGAAATGATACACATCCTCTTTGGACCTAGCTTCATCTTATTGGAATCGATTAACTCCCCTATACTCTACTATAATAATGCCCACACCAATGCCTAGTCTGTATTGTGTTTCTACTTGTGACCAAGTCCACTGCATCATTCAGATTCCCATCTCCTTGTAATGTGGTAAGCCATAACATATGCCAGTTTTCATCTCTTATATTGTTGAGATGCTTCAGATTGAAGGTTTTTACTTTTTTCTTCAGTGCCATTTCTTGCAACCACGAATTTTCTTTCCTTTGCTCATGACATTTATCATATTGTTGAACAGTTGAATTCTTAATTTGCACATTTATGCCTTACTGGAGGAACTCATATGTGACTAAAATGAATTTGTCACCTACAATTGAATCTCAGAAAACTGTATTTTTAAATTATGCAGGTACGGCCTGTAGTGGAAACTGGATATGAGAATCTGTTACTTGTGAGATTGCTCCTGGAGATTAAGATCCCCTCATTGCGCAAGTCATCAGTGTGTATATAATGACAAACTTTTGCTTGTGTTACCTGATGGCTCAATAGTGTGTTATGCCACCCTTGTGAAATAGTTTAAGCAAGGTTGTTTTAATTTAATGTGCAAGGTGGCAGAAGAACTCACAATTGATGGAATATTGGAGAACTGGTCAAAGATAAAACCAGTCATAATGGAAGAATGGAGTGAAAACAGAGATGAACTTATTGATCTCTTTGGAAAGGTTAGGGACGAATGGATGGAGAAGGACTTGGCTACCTGGGTTGGAGCAAACAGGTGATTTAAGTTTGGTTTTGAGAATTCTTACAACTGAATTGGTTATTAATTATTGAACCATACAGCCCTCTTCTAAATCAAAAATTGAAAACCATACTTAACATTATTCCAACCAAATTTTGAAATTTAAAAATATATAAAAAAATATTATTTTTTCTGCATCTATATATTGGTAATCAATGATAATATGTGTTATCTCTAAGTTTGTTAGATGTAACCAATCTGGATATATTATCTCGAAGTAGTTTTGAGTTTGAAAATAATCAATTAATAGATAATTGGATGACTTTCTCCAGTTATTTTAGTCTTATCCCAAATACAAGGAAATACGAATACCCTTGTATCTAGGGTTTTGTAGAGAGAGAGTGAGAAATCCTTATACGCAATAGAGAATCCTGTCAAAAAGAAGAGAATCCTGTTTTTAAGGACACAGCTGCACTAACCTGCCATTTCCCATAGATTGAATGGTTGAATCATTGTGATTTGTGGACAATAGCTTTCTTGCATTTGGGCCAATGTTTTGGACAGTGGGGATCAGTCATCAGTTTTGGAGGTCCTGAGATTGGGATTTGTGGGATGGACAGCAGCTGTTTTCTGAGGATATTTTCACAATTTTGCTTTTGTTTTGTTATACATGGGTCTTCTCTAGATAAACTAGAGGCATACAATAACTATTTTACACGTGGAACAAATCACATCAAGATGCATGTAATCAAAACAAAAGCAAAGATGAGAAAATATCACTCAGAGGTGTCCAGCCAATGGAATCCTGACCTCCATAACATTGGCCCAGCTGCTGCAAATAATGACGATCTGACCATTCAATCTTCGGGGAAAAAACATATCAGTGCAGTTGAGCACCCAAAAATGGGATTCTCTTCTTTTGATGGCTGACTCTATTGTCTATAAAGATTTCTCTGTACCAAACTCTAAGATACAAGGGTCTTTATTCTTGTATTTGGGCTTTCCTTTATTCTCTCATAATCATATCTATTAAAAAACCCAGCACTTATGAGGAAAGACAATGTGTTTTTAACTCGGGATGGTTTTTGGTGATTGCTAGGAGGGGTGTGCAACAGCACAAAACTGACAACCGGACTGTATGGTTCCGTTACCGGTTTGGTTCGGTTTGTCAGTTTCACAGTTAGTCCAACCTTTTACATTAAACAGATACAAAACCAGAACTAAGGAATTATGAAAGTTGGAGCCAAGAACCATACCATTTGGTATTGGTAACTCAAACTGGATTTCTAATATCCGTCTTCAGGGCATGTTGTTGTGTGGTTTAGGAGCTCACCTTTAACTTCCTTTACAGGTTTTATCCAGGTGTTCCTGACGCGTTGAAGTTTGCCAGTTCACAAGTATATATTGTTACCACAAAACAGGTATCTCTCTATCCATGAATGGCTACATTTTCCTTTGTGGATGTCCATCGTTAATTGCAATGTTACATTATTTCACTTTCTTGGCAAATGTACAAGCTAAATGATCTATAAAGGGTAAAAATCATACAATAGGTGGGTTTGAAGATGACCACACCTAAAGCTGGACGCTGGTTACCATGACTCTTTTTGGGAAAAGAGTACTTACCCCGGTTAATTTTATAAGTGTAAAAGAACCATTTACAAGGAGCTTTTGGAAAAAATGAGAACTCAATGGAAGAGGTGAACCTAAGCTGAAACTCCCACAACAAAAGACGGGGGAGACCGGGCCAAAAAAACCAATCCAACAAAGGCTCAACAGCCAAAACACCCTTTAATCACCTAACTAATTTTCCCTTTGGTTTGGACCAAAAGAAATTGATAACCGCCCTAATTCTACTTTTATAAACAGAAAAGTAACACTATTTTTCCAATCTTCATAAGCAAAGACTCTGCAGTTTATAGGAACATTGAGTGCACAAGGATGGAGAACCGCTTGAAGAGTCTTCCCTTTCAAAACCGTTAGCCTATTGAAATGCTTGGGGCGCTCATCCCGTGTACAAATCCAATAGGATGTGGGAACCAAGTGACCGAGTCTGATCCAAATCAAATAAAGTCTAGCCGAGAAAGAGAAGAAATATCCAACTGAACAAAAATCCAACCAAAGGAGGCCGATCCAAGCTTTTTGTCAACGGCAATAAGAGTCCCAACAGAAAATCTGCAGAACAACCAGTAGCTCATAGCGCTGACCAGAACCAGGAAACCAAAAATTGCCTCCTGTACGTATCCGTTTTGTGATGTATATATCCAATTATCCATCATCAGGAATCTTTTGTCGAGATTGAAGTTTACGGTTGCATCTAAAAGTAGAACATATCTGTCTCGAGTACCAACCAAAGGATTTATAATAACAGACAGCATAGGAGCCAACAGCCACTAAATCGAAAAGCGAATCCAACAGGTCAGCAGCCAAAACAATCCAACAGCAGGCCATAATCGGATTGCCATGACTTTATGACCTTATCTTCTTGTTCAATGAGAGGAACAATTCTATTACATGAAACAATAGCATACATCACAAAAGATTACTTTATTGTAATCGCACTTGAACTAGGGACCTTGTTTAAGATAATTGAAAGGTCATGATCTTAAATCTCTCACTTGTGGGTGGTTCTGTAAATCCCCATGATTGTGTCAATTACTCAATTGACAGACAAACGAAAGTCTTTAAACCACACTCTTTAAGTGAGGCTCCCTGATCTTTAACGAATGTGTAACACGGTAGAAGCTCAAATGCTTTCTGCTTTATAGCTGTATGGCATTGTGCCCAAATTTAGAAGGGAACATATTTATTTCTGCACTTATTTAGATCTGTTGGTACACGTAAATGGATAAAATCAGAATAATCTAGCAGTCGTTCTATTGTTCCCCAACTTTATTTCAATCATGAGTAGTAAATTTTCACAATTCAATTATTTGCACAACCTCCAAACCTGTGACCACAATATTTGTTCTTGTTCATTATTACAAAGTAACTCTTCAGTGTTTCTTATTATGTTCATTTCTACATTTCATCTCATGCTTTCCCTTCCCAGGGCCGTTTCGCCGATGCTTTGCTGCGAGAACTTGCTGGAGTTACCATCCCACCTGAAAGAATCTATGGTCTTGGCACCGGGTATGCACTATTTCGGTATTTCCTATAAGATATATTGATTCCTTTAACCAAATTCCGTTTTTTCATCTGTCTTTCAACTTCCAAAATTAGTCCCAAAGTTGAAGTGCTGAAGATGCTTCAAAAGCAACCTGAACACCAAGGACTCAGCCTACAGTAAGTGACCGTAGAAATAACATTTCCTCCTCTTACCCTCTCCCTTAAGTCTTGGAATGTGTTTCATCTAGTTGACATGATGCGGCGACCCAATCAAATTTGTTATAGATGACAGATCAACTGGAACTACTGGTGTGAGGTAGCCAACAGCATATGTGTCGTAACAATTTGATTGGTTTGTTGCAGATATAAATCGATCGGACCCTTGTGCATATCTATTTTGTTGCATCATGTAATCAGTATCACATGATAAACACCATGTATTTAAGATGGTGATCTTATTTTTCTTTTTTACTTTCTAATATCTCCTACATTTACCAGCTTCGTGGAAGATCGATTAGCAACACTGAAAAATGTCATCAAAGAACCTGAGTTAAATGGATGGAACTTGTATTTAGGTAATATTATCTCTAGACTTGCCTTTATGTTTTGTATCATTCAATGGATTTTCATTTCTACCCGTGGGTGTTTGATCCAGAGCCTGATTTGGATTACGAACCATCACCGTGTAACCAAAATTTGCTTAAAAAAAATCCTTACAAACGAGTTGAACAGTCTGGATGTCAGTCTTCTATCTCATCCTTTATTTTTTGGTTTTCTACCAACTAGTTTCACAAAATATAACAAATTCCTCGCACAGTCTAACCAGTACTGCAAACCATCTTCTCTAACCCCAAAATTTAAAAGAAATTAGTTGATGGTTGAACTGTCAGGATGATTGTCTTCTTGTCTTTTCCTTTTTCTGTCTGTTTCCTTCTTTTAAAGAGTGGTATTCCTTCTACAAAAATCCTGGCAACATATATAATTGTAGGTAACTTGCTTCATCATTTTAACAATTGTTCGTGTTCACGAAGTGCCATGTAGCATATAATTGTTAAATATCAATCCCAACGCTAACCGTTTGGGGTTGACCACGTATTCGGGTTGTTTAATTGTTTTACACAGGTGACTGGGGGTATAACACTCAAAAAGAGAGGGAGGAAGCTGCAACCTATTCCAGAATTCAACTGCTTCAGCTATCTGATTTCAGCAAGAAGTTAAAATGAAGGTAACTTTCCAACTCCAAAATTCTTGATTTCACTTCCATTTCTGATACCTTTTTGATGTAAATGGAACCAATATATTATTTTAAAGTTCAAATCATACTAATAAAACATTGATGGAATTAGATCAACATATGTTTACATGTAAATGAGTTTGATTTGGATTATGCTCTTTTATCTTTATAAGGTTAAACGGGTACAACTAAAAGTTTTAACGAAGTAAAAACAGGTCAAGTATGTCAAACATATTGAAAGTCGTTAAAAACATATCCAAAAGTGTACCGCCATATGAAATCGTTTATCAGAAGAAGAATCAATGATATTGTTTTTGTAATCACATTTATTATATTAGTATGTAATTTTTGGAAAGAAAAAAAAAAAGACAAAAAGTGTTGCAGGTCAATACAGCTCCCCATTTTGATCAAAACTAACAACTAGCCTGTTTTGGTTTTTAACCCATTATCCAGCCCTCCTAGTATTTTCCCATCTTTTAGTTATAACTTATAACTAGGAATTTTTCAAAAAAAAAAAAAAAGAAAAAGATTACCAATAAATTATACGAAGATAAAGAGGGTCGCACTTCATTCTCGCAAGTCGCAACTAATGCATAAAAGAGGGTATATATCTCCAAGCAATGATGGTTAATCCAATATATCTATATCTAATTTTGGACCGTGAAAGTGAAACCACTTGACTGAATTGGAACCGATATGAAATATTTGGTCTTGGTTTCGACCTGGTGTTATGTTCTATCTGTTTCATTATAAAAGTTAGGGGGAAAACAAAGTGACAGTTCGGTTAAACTGCTTAATTTAAAAACATGGAATGAAATGGAGAGAGTAAATCAGTAAATTCGAAAGTTACATAATCAAATAAACGACAAAAGTTGCCAAAACTATTAGGAGAAAGCAAAATGAAAAGATAGAAACTTTGATTTGATTTGATTTGATTTGTGAGCTATAATTCGGTTTTGATGGTGGTCTCATTTGAGGAGATAGCATGCTTTTCGTTGTCTTTGTGGAATTCTCTTAGAAGGTCGTCAAAGGGTGGATCTCCTGGTCTTCGGAAAAATTGTTCTCCAATCTTAATCTCGTATGCTTCCGGCTGACTCAGTAGAAAATCTTTAAACTGAACAAAACAAATGTTAAATTAGTCATCAACATAAGTACATGGTCATGTGGTCTAAAAAGTAGAAAGCGATAGTGCATTAGACATTAGTGTATCACTCCTTGATGAATCCCATGTCAGATGCTTTAGGGATACAACAGTATCTACGTACTGTATTCCTGAATTATTGACCACAATTTTACAAATTTACAGAATTATAAATAAATAATAAAATAGAAAAGCAAACATAAGTTTTGTTATGACTTGGAAAGAGAAATATGAAATTGACATGATTAAGTTGCTTTTTTCTAATAGCTTTGGAGAAGCAAAAGCATAGAATAATGTATTCATCTTGTTATATATTACATGTAGGGATCAAGTATGTTGTATTTTAAGTTGCTTTTAGACCAACCTCGTATCTTCAAACTTGTAAAATCTTGAAATCCTAATTATCCACCTGTCATATTGCTTTCTAATTAATAATTTAAAAACATTATGGAATAAGGGCACCGAGGAATCATAGCCTCGTTTGTTTTGACGATTTCAGATCTTAATTTGTCTTAAACCTTAAAATTCAGATCTTAAGTGATTTAAGATTGTTTGTTACATTTCAGACTTATGTAAATTTCAGATTTTAAGTGATTTCAGACTGTTTGTTACATTTCATACTTGAAGTTTTAAAACCTTTGAAATTAGCATAGTTGTGAACCTGTGACTTCTAATCCTAAAATTTCAACTCGTGATTCGACTCGTAAAAGTCAGGATGTTGAAAAAATTTATAGATAAATATATAATATCCATGTAAAAACAAAATATATAATATACATGTAAAAGCATAATATATATTGATAATTGATGCATGTTTTCTAAAATAACTAATATGGGGTCTTTAAGAAAATAAATATTCTTTTTCAACAAGTAACTTACAGAATTATATTTTTAATAAAAGTAACGTGGCATTTATTAAGGAGACAAACAATATGTCCTTTCAATAAAGTTGTATTATTTTCCAATAAACAACCAGAAGGGTTGTTTCTTCAGAAAGCATATGAAAAGTCTAAGGCATGCACTTAAGCATGAACTATCATGAACGAAGCACTTAGAGTATGAGGAATCATGCAGAGACTCATAAAAATCTTGAGGCACAATACATTGAGAAATTACAGAAGATGAATTGCCATGAGTAGATGGCGATGATGAATAATAGAAGACGAAGAACTAAGGATTATGAAGTACTAACTGCAGAGTTGATGCTTAGTGTTTTGAAGTTAAAATGATGATAGACCTGATGGTTATTGGGTTAGTAGTACTTTTTAGTTCTTTTTTGTTTTAATATTGAAAACTAACGGTTATAAGTCTGTTGGAAATGGCAAAAAAAAAAAAAAAAAAAAAAAAAAAAAAAAAAAAAAAAAAAAAAAAAAAAAAAAAAAAAAAAAAAAAAACCAACTTGGAAGAGTCACGAGTCCACTCGGAACGAGTCAGACCAGGAATTGTGAGTTGCTGTCCGAGTCGGTGTCTATTACGAATTATACAAGCGAGGCAGCTCCTTTTGGGTCTTATGTAACTCGACTCATAAGAGTTGACTCGTGACTCGTACGAGTTTAACAACTATGAAAATTAGGTCCGAAAATTAAGAGGTATACTTTCGTTTGAAATATGATTAAGATATGAAAATTTTGCTTTCTAAATTATACCAATATTCTTATTTAGTTAAAATATTAAATTCAGTTTAATTAATTAAAAATAATTATTTAATTAATTAAAAATATTTATTCAAGTTAATTAATTAACATTTTAAATATATAAATTTATCAAATATAATATATAAATTTAAAACATAAAATTTAATTGATAGTCTTCAATTTTAGAATTCAGAGGTCACCTTTTAATATCCAGGCGTGAGTTTAGATTTCAGGCTTCAAACTTAAGGCCACATCCTAAAGTTCAGACTTCAAATATTTAACATCTTACAAAACAAACAACACTAAGGTGTCTTCTATGTTACAATGGCTATTGAGCATTTATAAAAGATTTTCCCAGTGGTCAAATAAATAAGAGAAAAAGTTTTGGTTGGTGGAATATTTGGCCTCCGTATCAGGGGTACATTGTCGGTATACATGAGTAGATGAAGGTTATATTCGTAACAAAATTGTTGGTTGGTCAGTTTTCCATGAGGTTAGTTTGGTGGTTATTTGGTTTAGGGGTGTGAAAAATAACCGAACCCGAATAACCCACCCGAACCGAATCTTAAACAGGTTATTTGGGTCGGGTTATTCGGTTTTCGGTTTTATTAATCGGGTTAAATGGTACCCGAATAACAATTTCGGTTCGGGTATCGGGTAGGATTCATGCTTATTCGGGTACCCAAATAACCCGAATAACCCGTTTAATTTTTAAATTCCCAATTTTAATTAGAAATAGAATTGCTAATATATAATAATGTAAAGATTTAAATACCCAATTTTAATGGTCAAACCATTTAACCCGTGTACCCAAATCACCCAATCCATTTAACCCGTTTAAACTAATTTGTAAAGTATTTCATTCTTTATATCAAAACCGAATAACCCGTTTAACCCAAATCGATTAACCCGATACCCATTTAACCCGAAACCGATTAACCCATTTCCTTATTTGGTTCGGGTTCGGCCAAAGAACCCACACCCTCAAACCCGAATAACCCGAACCGAATAACCCGATACCCATTTAACCCGCCCGAATAACACCCCTAATTTGGTTGATACGGGATTGGAGAAATTGAATAGCTCATGCCTGCTCGGAGGAAAATAAACTAATCCGACAGCATGATGCTTTTGTTTAATACTTCAATTGCAATGCTGTATTTGATATCAAACAGCTACAAGAAATTGGATTTCAAAGGCTCAGATCTATTCTTAACATAGGATATTTAATGTATTGAAATTTCTTGGTCTCCTTTTGTCATGGAGTTTTTGATAATTGTAATATTGGGTTTTTACTTTTTTGGGATGTGTTTTTGATGATATGCTTTCTTTTATGAAAATATTTTTGTCACTCATGCATCCCTTAATCCTTACGTCTTTATAACCATCTTCTACCAACATAGTTCTTTAGTAAACATCGACTGCGAATGTTTACAAGATTCTAATTCAAAGTCAAATGTTGATCTTTGTTGAGTATGTCTTTTACCCAATCCCACATCAGTAAAATATAGATTTCGATCTCAACACGTCAACTTGGTGAGTTACTCATATAATTATTTGTCAGAATGAAACCCGATTTATACTTAGGCCGTTTGGTTTGTAGATCTTTTTCCCGTGATTTGCATTCTGTCAATGGATTTGCAATTTACAATATTTTTATTTATCAGGATTTTGTCAAAGAATTTGCATTATCTATTAGGAATAATTTGATAATCTAATGAATGTAAGGTATCTAGATTTAAATTCCTAGGAGGAGGCTTAATTTTTAAATAACAAATGACAGAATTTATGAATCGAGGTTTTAAATCCATAATGAAATCTAAATCTGCAAACCAAACACAAAATTTTAAATACAAATCCCAAAAAATCTGCGAACCAAACTTCCATTATGTGTTGGGCTGAAATGTGAGCTATAGAAGATTAATAATTGATTGTAAGACCTTGTTTGATTTAATGTCTAATATCTTACTTGTCTCTAATCTCTAATTTGGTCAATAGAAATTTAACATCATCTCTTTACTATACAGATGCAATAAGACATTAGACGTCTAATCACTTAAATAACAAACGAGCCCTAAGTCTGTCTAGAATTCATGTTAAGAAACCAAAAATGTTACTCACTTTTGTACTTTTGGCTGAGGTGATGTTTGTTTACATCTTAATGGAATCATTAGGTGGTTGTTTAACCTTTGAATGAGCCCATGGTTCAATTGAGAAGTAAACAAACAAACCCTGAGCGTATGTTTAGAGTTATTGTCTAACCTGCATATTCGTGATCACTGAATTTTCCATAATTTAATTAGTCAACCTTTGTTGTGGTTTGATTAACGATCTAATTCAGACCATAAATTAAAATGATTTTGTTTTCCTACTTGTTTGCAGTTCATCAGTAGAATCGAAACAAAGGACAAGCAAATAACATAGAATCTAATAGCCTAATTTGAATGGTTATTTGGAAGGGAACTAACCTCATAAGTGTTTTGGGCATTTTGTAATGCGAACATTACAGTGGAAATATCAAAACCCATGAAAGTGACTCCTAGTGCTCCAGTTCTTGCAAGTTTAGTCCATCTCACTGCAATATCTGATACCATATCCTGTGGAAAATAACATAAATAATTGCATCTTGCCATTACACTTTTTCAATGCATCTTTTAGGTGATAAAAATTGTCCTCTCTGATTTTCTCTTTAAAAAAAATAATCTTTTATAACTTTCTCATCTTTCTATGAAATACACAAATCATGTTTATATTGCCTTAAACCCATAAATATTAAGTTCAATACTTAATACCCTTTTCGTTACTCTCTCCTACCATCTATTTATTCAAATTCACACAATGGATATATCATTACCGAGTTAATTGTATTGCTAGTTAGGGATGTCCAAAACCGGATATCCGAATTTTCGGATAGTGATTTTTGTTATACGAATCTGAATCCAAAATTTTGGATTCGAATATCGGATTATCCGAAAATTCATTTTTTTTAAAAAAATTAATCGAATATTTAAAAATCTAAAATACAAATTCATATATCCAAATACATATTAAAGATAAATATAATACAAACTAAATGTATCCGGAATTATTATACTCAAAACGACCAAAAGAGATTAGAAAAACTAAAATATATAAAATATTAGTTAATAAATCTACAAAATCAAGATAAAACTAAAAAATATACATTAGAATAATAATAATAAACACCCAATATTATGTAAATAATCAATACTAAAGATATGTAAAAATATTTTAAAAAAGTTTTTTTTTTTGGATTTTCGGATACGGAATCGGAAAATCTGGATATCCAAAGTTTCGGATAGTTTCGGATCGGGTTTTCAGATTTTTAATTCGGATGCTTGGATTCGGATTTTTATGAACACCCCTGTTGCACAACATAGATCCTAACATCATCTTTCAGTTAAAATATATGCACATCAATATTGAGTCTTAGGGAGCGTTTGGTACGTTGGAATTGGGAGGAATCGGTGGGGAAAAGAATCTAATTCTAATTGATGATGTATTTTAATTCCTTGACAAAATCCATTTCATTCAGAAACATTCCAACCAACCAAACGCTACCTTAGATATACAACCCCTGAGTTTTAGGATTCAGTTAGATATCAATTAAGGGGTTGTTTGTTTACTTTTTAATGGAAGCCATTGAAAGGTAAAATAACCCCATTAAGAGGGTAAACAAGCCAAAAGCCACTGATTATAACTTCTTAAGCTTTGTGTTGCTCTCTTTTACCATCAAATGATTCAACTTCATACAGTGACATACTATTTTTGAGTGAAATGTGCTATATAACAACATCATAAAATCCAAACCTCCTTTTTCTTGTTGAAAGTATTCAAAGTTAATTTTGAGTTCTAAACATAAGACCATTAAGTTAAACACTGGGTTGAATATATGTTGGACCAAGATCGTATTTTAGTTACAATGCACCTCATGGCTCATATTTATCAATACATCATGTTAATATAAAGGCAGAAAGTGAGTCAATATACAGTTATACACTACTACTTGGATATATAGTAATCACTGTGAGATGCGTTATGGTGAGAATACAGATCCAAACATCATATTTTTAGTTTAAGATATATAAACTTTATCATATTAAAATAGAATAGATAACAAACAATCAAAATGTTTTTGGAGAAATATCGCTCATTGCTGTAATCAATCTAAAAACTAACTATTGTAACTTCATGGTTTTGTTTCACTTTCTATTCAAACGATTTGAATCCATAGCAACAATACATACCCGAACTTCATATGTATGTTAAAATACACAACCGTATCAGTATTGAGTGTTGAACTCTCAACCATTAGATTTTGAGTATTACTTGCAGTAGCCTGTAACTGTCATTTTATCTCTAACCTACCATCGAATGAATTGAATTCATTCAATCAATGTATCATCATCGTGTGAAATGTGTTAATAGCTACAACATAGATCCAAACCTGGAAGCCACTATTACAATTATCAAATTCAGAATCAGATATTAAAATTTAATCTAGATCATATAGACCAGACTACAATTCTATCGATCACTGGCTCACTGCCCCACTCGATTCGTTTAAGATCATGAATATATCTAAATCACCAAATTGCAACAGAAGCTCCAAATACAAAACGGTTCAAACGATTTCGTTATAGTGTTTTAGCGTAGTCATCATTTTCATTTTGTTTTTACTTTCGAACTCAATCCTATTGGATATTTTTTCTTCAAAAAAATTGATAGGAAAGACAAAATCAGGCTTAATTACGTTGAAAAACTAAAAGTGCGACTACCAATTCAGCAATTATAAATCAGAAGAAGAATATAGTTACCGGAGTACGATGATCGGCTAACCGGAGCTTTACGAAGCCATACGATTGTCCAACCTGCCGTTTCAAAACCTCATTCTGCATCTGCGTAAAATCCAAATCGGAAAAATTCTCCGGCGGCGGATCAAACTCTTCGTCTGTCATTCTCTTCTTCTGTCCCCATTCTATCCACGACTTATCCTCCTCGTTATCTTTTACGTCCTCGAGGTCGTCGGGAATGTGAACGCGCTTCTTTGTTCCGCCAACGCCGTCGGAAATTAGAAGGAGAATGAAGAAGAGCAGACGGAAATTCGCTGGCGGAAACAAAGCCGCTGCCACCCTCGCCGTCGCTGCTCTACTGTGAACCGCCATTGATCATGCACTGTGTGTGACTGTATGTTTAACAGCTTTTCATAAATATATTGTTAGCCTACACGTGGTGCATATTAGCGTCAGGCAGTCTATTGACTGTGTAATACATAAGTTTTCTCTAATTTTTTCACTTTTCACTTTTCACTTTTTTCACAAGTAAAGAAAATATATACATCACTACAACTTTCTAGCCAAAAAGGTTACAACCAAAAAAACAAACACCTCAAGATCTCAAAGGAAAAATCATGAAACATATATCAAAGAAACAATTAACTCTATTGGTTTTAGCATATATGCTCTGATTTCCAGATCGAAGAATAATTCTAATGTTTTTCCAGGCAAGTTATGTTAACTCCGTCAGTACATACAGTTTAGGTTGTTGTACATCGGGAAACAAACTCGAATCTGTTTTAAGGGACTGTATTAAACATGAGTGTCAACTTTTCTTTTTTGTATTGTAATTTTAATATCAATTATTTTAATTTCATTGTAATTTACATTCAGTCTTTTATTTTTGTGTTGTAATTTAATTTTTAAAATTGTTATTTTAGTTCAAATTCTTATATTTTATAATTAGTATCGAGAGCTTTATTCCTACACCTATAACTAGGGTTCTTGCTCAAAATGGTGTTCAAATGCTTAAGATGTTAATTGAATGATGTAATAACGTGTATGAAAAAGTGGATCAATATTCTTACTTTAATGCAGATTTTTGAAATGGATAATACAGCAAGGTATGCATGTATGTTCATTTTGATGAAAAATAGGTTTTTAGAATCCTAGGATCAAACCTCGATGATCTTTTTACGACATCATAAGTTTTCATCCATTATAACGCCACACAAAGATTATTTGTTTATTTAAAGTCTAGTAAACCCTCAAATTTCCTTTTCGCTAAAATAGATTTTCATTTTATTGATGTCATTCCTTTACCATCGTCCTTAAACCTTCAAAAAACAACAGACGAAGCCTTGGATGCATGATGTCTATTAAGAAATCTCAGTTAAACGAATCAAAAGCCTAGCTTGATCTTAGTAATGAACTTTGTACTTGATGAATATATAATTTGTCTATCCATCGGCTATGGTAATTTAAATTTTATAAAGCTTACATTTTAATCTTTTTATACGATAAAAAAATCATTCAATCAAACTTATGATAGTATTTATAATTCTATAGCATGCATATTTTATAATTAATGGGATGGCCAAAAACATCCACATCAAATTTGAAATGATGAAAATATATTTTGGTAAACGAGAAGATCATACAACAATTGGAAGAACCTTACGAATAACAAAAAGATAATACCAAACATAGCTAACAATAATAAACATTAAAAACTAAAGAAGACGAATAACATGCATATATCATGAACAAAGACATAGGCTTAAGTCAAGTGATTGAATCATATTAATCCACTAAAATATTGTCTTGAACTATATATTTTTGACTCGGTCTAATCATTATTATTAGAGTAAACTATACACTATAAGGTTTCGTTTGGTTGCACGTACAGACTAGGGGTGAGCGACGGGTACCGAACCGGTACCGGTACCGACCGATACCGAATTAATATATTCGGTTCGGTATTCGGTTTTTAAATTAGCTATAATTCGGTATTCGGTACTTTCGGTTCGGTATTCGGTTCTTAAATTAGCTAAAATTCGGTATTCGGTACCGAACCGGCACCATATAAAATTATACGGTTCGGTATTCGGTTCTTCCAAAACTAATAATTCGGTTCCGGTATTTTCGGGATCGGTACCGGTTCGGTTCGGTACGGTACCGAGCTCACCCCTAGTACAGACTCATAAATGAATGAAATGGACAAGGTAATGGAATGAACAATATTCAATAAATCATTACGGCTCCTTATCATGTTTGTTTATATCATTGGAATGAAATGAGTTATTACTATACGTTGTTTGGTAGGTAAGAATATTAAAAGAAATGAAATGAAATTGAATAAAAAACTTTAAAATTACTAAACTTCCATTCCATTCCCTGAGGGAATGAAAAAAAACAAAAAATAATAATAATAACACCCCACCCTCAAGGAATGAAAATCAAGAGAGATGAAGGAATCATATTCCATTACCACGAGGTTAACAAACAACATTTTTTTTCATTCCGTCATAATAATTCATTCCATTTCATCTCCTATTACGGCATATCAAACATTGCTTAAATGTTTATTTAAATTACATGTTTTTATTTTGATATCTTGTCTACAGTTAATTTATTATATACAGGCATATTTGGCCTCCAAGAAGCAAATCCCATAAAGACACCAAATTGACATTTTTAAAATATTAACATTTTGGATGTTAGAGGTTAATAAATTACAGGTCAAGTATGCCAGTAAATAATAAATTAAGATATCATTTATGTTTCTTTTTTTACAAAATTAAGGATGAGTTTTATAATGTTAAAGAAATACTTAATGCAAGTTTGTTAAGATTGATATTTTATCTATGGTCGTTTTTGTTTTCACAAGATCGAATGGTAAGATCGAGATAAGGCTCCTAAACTCCTAACAAATAACATTGCCTTTTTTATATATATTATAATTACATGAAAAATTAATTTTATGTCAAACTGATAAAATATTTAACATCTAAACATTATAACGTTCGTTTAACACAATTTTTAAGGATTTTGAGAATTTCATCATGGAAAAATGATAGCTAGTTTTCTAATGTGGCTATCATGGCTACTTTTCTTTTACATTGTATTGATATAATAATTATGACAAAAGTACAAGAAGTATAAAAAAGATATGCATGATATTTAAGAAAAGTAACTATCATATCTCCTTTAATTATATCATTAGAAATTTATATTTTTGAGTATTGAATTCCAAGACTATATGAGAATTGTTGTTATGCATAATTAGATAATTATTAACTTATAAGTTTCTATTTAAAAAAATTAACTCATTAATAATTTTTTAATTCTAATTGAATTATAACTCGGATCTAATCGAGATCTCAATTTTTGGAACAGTTGATTGAGAGAGTAGTAGCTGCTGGGAAATCGAAAAAAAAAAAAAAGACAACAATTTTTGGAATCCGTTGTTGGGGTGTGATTTGGTTCATTTGGAAAGCTAAAAATAAGAAAGTTTTCAACAATTTGAGACCAGATGTTGATTCGATCAAAGATGAATTGCAGGCAAATCTATTCTCTTGGATTAAATTTAAAGCTAATTGGAATTTTCTTTTGTGGTCGTTATGGGTGGTTTATCCGTCATCCTTCTTTTAATTTGTTTCGGTATTGTATCTTTTTTGCTAGTTTCTTGCTAGCTGTCTTGTTATTAATAAAATTTTGGGTGTTTCTCTCGGGGGTGATGGCAATGCCGTAGCTCCTGTTTGGTTTTACCTTTTGTCGTTCAAAAAAAAATCTAATCGAGATCTTATAGTAGATCTTAAGATCCTGATCAAAATCTTATCCACAAAATCGATTTGCTTTTGTAAATGATGATCATAAAGTTGTAAGATTTTAAGATCAAGATTGAGTTTTTAAGAATCATGTCATAGGATGAATTTATCAATATAATTCTTAAACTTTAAAATATAATGTAAATCTGAAACTTGTGCAACACCGAATTTGTCATGTGCCACTCAAATGGTTGTGAAATTTCTTTCTAACTATTTAGATATTTTTCAAATAACACCCTTCATGTTAGTGTTAATTTTAAAAGAGCACTCTTTGTTTTTGAGTTAATTATAAAAATGGTCCTTGTGTTTTGTGTTTGTATCAAACTTTGGATTTGGTCCCTGGACTTTCAATTTTGCAAAATCGGTTATTATCAAGGTTTAGTTTCAAATTAGTACATCATCCATTAACTTTAATTGAAATACTCATTTTGTCATTGTTTATATTTACGCATTTGACTCTTTTAATTACAAATTATTATCAACTCTTTATTTTAATAAAACAAAATAATAAAAGAAATAATAAAAATATTAGTACTTTTAATTGATTAAAGCCAAATACGACAATTTTATCTTTATTTTTTTAGTTTTAATTTTTGTATGTTATATGTATGTATGTGTGTGTATGTATATCTTTTAATCGGTTTGCGTCATTTTGTTTTATTATATATAGTTTTAATAATTATTAAATTTTTAACATGTTTTATAACTTTAATAAGCTTTTGCAATTTTATTTTTTGTTCCGAAAAATAAGTTTTTATTTGGTTTGCGTAATTTTATATATTCGGTTAAATTGAAAATCTAAATGATTTATTGTTCCATTCGTTCAAAAAAATTAAAAATTGAAATAATTCGTCATTTTTTTAATTGGAAAATGTTATAGATTTTGTTTTTTCCGTTTAAATTAAATTAAAAATCGGAGTTTGTGTTTTTTTCGAAGCGAAAACATTTAAAACTAAATTAGTTGGCGTTATTTTCAACGGTTAAATTTAAAATTGTAACACCCTCAAACTAATCCACAATGTCACATAAATACCACGTCAGCAATGATATAATATAATAATCCCTATACTATTCCCAATACATACATGCAGAAACCCGATAGTTTTAAAACTTTAATCACATAAGTAAGTCACGGAAGTCCCTGAATATATTACCCACTATCCGAAGTACGCATAAATATTCTCCAAAATATAACTACCTCTGAAATAGGCAGCTAACTCCTCGAAGATGTCACAGTAACTCTACTTGGGTCCAGCAGGCCTACTAAATCTCTGATCACCTGAGGCACACACACACACACACAACACACTGGGTCAGCTAACGCTGGTGAGAATGCAAGGGTTAGTGTATGATTATAAATCTCAATAAAAAGTAAGCTCAATAATAAAACGTTCAGCGTTCTCTACTGAACAAGTATATGAGATCCCACATGATACTCAAATAGGTACTCAACTCGTGTGGACGAATCCACGTACCCAAATCCCTAGACCGCACAAAGCAGTCGTCAGGACTCAAAAGGGAATCGGGAGCGACCCGACCCCTGCCCAGCCGTACGGTTTAGTAACTCGATAGCTCGTGTGTCCCAAATCTCATATAGTAAGACACAGTTCACAATAAAACTCGATAATACATGCATGATAATATCTCGATAAAAAGCTCGTAATAAAACTCATAATATCTCGTAAGAAAGCTCAGTAAAAGATCATGCAAGTATTAAATAAACAATCGTACAAGTATCTCAGAAAAACATGCAAACTCACCTGCCCTGGAGTCTCACTACTCGGTCTCAGTTCCCTGCCCTTTCCCTACCCTGTCAACTCGAGACCCTGGAATCACAACACAATGATTCTATATCACAATCACAACTCAATGACTCAATCACAACCCGAACACTCGAACACAAGATCCCAACCAACTCACACAGCTCGAACACTCAAACACGCGATCCCAACCAACTCACACAATCCCAGATACCCAAAAGACGCATTCTCAATATCACAATCTCAACCCAGCAGCTTTATATACAATTCTCAATAACTCACGAGACCCTAAAGACCCAAACATATGATCCACAGAACCCGAAAACCTGACCCGAAACCCTAGCCGCATCGCGGCCGAACTCAACCAATCGCGGCCGCACTGACCCTATCGCGGTCGCGGCCGCGCTGACCTCAAACTCGGCCGAGCTCACATCGCGGTCCGAGCTCGGGCTCAAACCGCCTGCGATCATCTCAAGAACATCGCGGCCCGCGATCACGGGATCGCGGTCGCGCTCACGGACGAACAGAACCAGCTATGCTCTGTTTTATCACAGACCAGGGGATTAATCCCCAATCACTATTTCCACTCGATTTTTGCCACAATTATGAACTCGAATTTGCTCCGAAACATACACAAACTTAATTGAACTCCTTTCATCACAACTAACATTACCAATCCAAGAATTGAAGCTCAAACTTACCTCAAACGATCAAGAAGGAAGGTGATGACTAAATTGGAGCTTTAATCCACACTTAAATCTTCAATTCTTGATATCTTCTGCTGGAACCCAATTTCACACACAACACACACTTTAGGAATCTGATTTTGGAAGATGAAGTAATGAAATCACAAGAAGGGAGCTCAAACTTATATACGTTTTGGGTTTAACTCGGTCCGATACCCAAAATCCGATCCCGATACCCCCAAAATACAAACTTTATATCACCGGGTCTTAATTTAACTAATAATTCCCAAAATTATAATCTTTTATTAAAACTTAACCCCGACACCCGGTTAACCCAAAATCTTATCACGTGACACTTCCACGTAAAACTCAATAATTGGCTCAACTCATTTATAATATTATAATCAACCCAATCACATAATTCCACGTCCCCGTCCCAAAAGTGGGATGTTACAAGTCTCCCCTCCTTATAAAGATTCTGTCCTCAGAATCTAGCTCAACACTAATAACCGAAAACACATTACTTGTCCCTAAGCCAAACCTACAATCTGACACTGCCTCAAACACAAGCAACCACTTTACCTCTTTACATCAGCACGCCTTCCCAACCCTACAACAAGACTCACATTACAACACAAAGAAATCCTCTGAACTTCTATCAATGTTCACATCAAAACTCTATTTAACTAATCCTTTAACCCTATGAGGCACTCCCTTATTCCTCAACCCATACAACCAACACAGACTAACACGTCAACATCGTCACGGATCTCACAATGCGCGAGAATGTCTCTATGAATCATCTCTAACTCCTCAACTAAGCCCAAGAAACACTAAACTCAAACACGGACGTAACCAACTCCAATTCTCAATAACCTCAATTCTCACTGGACCCCTTCTCATCCCTTCTTTACTCGTCATCGCTCACTCTAAAATTGTCTCTTTCATGGCCAAATACTCATACCTCAAGAACTCCACACATAACCTCTCTCACCAAAAGATACTCAAAACCTCCCTCAAACACTGGTTATAGTCCTCACTGCTCTTCGAATAGCTCGAATGGCCTCGGAAAGTACCATCACAAGACGATCAACATCAATCTATACCGCTACACATCAACCCTCAACCAGGGATAACGGTTCCTCGCCGTTACTCTATTAATCTCCCTATAACCTCCACATTTCTACATCAAAACTACTAATCCTCATAAGCATCAGATTTACTGAAACTTAACGACCACAAATCTCTAATGCACCATCACTCTAAACTCTATTCACTAATGCGGCTTTACTATCTACTCACTTGACAGTCACAAGGCAGATAACTCAGATGAAAACACAGAGTTAATCACAGAAACACGTCAACATTTATTCTGATCCACTAATATAGAAGGTATTCCCATCCACTCATAACATCATAAAGAACCTCCATCAAGTCACTAAACGCAAAATCACAGATGTGGACAAACACACACTATGGAACAATCCACGGGAGTCTCACTATAAAGCCCATGGTGATATCATACCACTTTCACTCTGGAACCTCTAATGGCTGAAGTCTACCATGTAGCTTCTATTGCTCATTCTTAACTCTCAAACACGTTATACACGCCTCTATCCACTTTCCCACATCCCTCTTTATCCCTGGCCACCAATGAAGAACTCGCAGATCTAGGTACATCTTCGTGCTACCTGAATGGATCGGCAATATAGACTTATGGGAATCATCTAGAATCAGCTATCTCAATTTCCCTACCCGAGGGACCCATACTTGACCACGAAGGGTCATCAATCCTTGATCATCCCTATTCAATAACCTGACTGACCAACTAACCTCTCTCTTTACACATTCTCGCCTTTCAGCCCCTCCTCCTGAGCTAACCGCAGATCATCAATCAAGGTCGACATGACCTCTAATCGAGAAGTACTCCATTATCAGAAGGATCAATCCACTAACATATCACAAACACATTCACAATGATTGCCTATATAGGTTGAAAGCCCAATAACTCAGCTTGCCACAATATATATATTCTTCACTTTCACACATATACTAAAACATCACAGTCCCATACATAACAACTCTGCCCCCCATATCATTAAATCCCATAGTCACAGACATAAAGAAGCAATCATATGCAACAAAACGCCTACACTTATCACAAACATAGGTCAATAACCCACCTCACAACTGATAAACACTCAAGCGAGTTCAAAAAGGCATACCCAAAATCACATCAACAGTATCCCGAGCTCCCTCTACAGTCACTTGAAAGATCCGACCCCGCGCTCTAATATCATAACAATCGGGTGACAATGGCTCTACTCTGGCTCTACTAGAATTCTCGCTCTACACCGCTAATCTCGGCTCTGAACAGACTCGCACCCTATTTCCCGGCCTCCCACAACAAGGCACAACAGCTCATGAATAATACACATGGCGGCAGCATACCCTCGCTGGCCGCATCAATAACATCTGCACACACACATGGCCCACTATGACAACGGTGGCACCTCCCAATTGAAGGAACATAGCCTCAACAAAGATACCAGATACAACATTATGTGGCTCCCCACCTCCTCAGCTATAATCTGAAACAAATACTCTACCTCTGACCCTCTGTACTCCATCTCCTCCACGAGGCGTTAACGACAACTCTGACGCCCCGACCCCACTCGAACTCACCCCCGGGAATCCCATCCCTAGACTCGGGCAATCTCATGATATATGTTCCAGCTTCCTACATCGGTAGCACAATGACTCCTATGATGAACATGCAACAGCAGTGTGACCAAACTGGCCACAACGAAAACATCTCAAGTGCTCCGGGGCACACGGCCCGGCATGGCGGTGATGACACCGCTGACAATCTCTTACTCCAAACACCAAGCTCTAAACTCTGCTACCCGAATCCCTAGATCCTCTATTAACACTTCCCTAACCCTGGCCCCGACTCTGACTCAATCTCTGGCTTTACCCCAATTATCTCGGACCCTGATCCCGACCTCGACTCTAACTCTGACTAATCTCAGACCTCCTCCCATCTCAACCCTGATCCTGTTGATCCACCGAAATCTGGCCTCTCTGCTCAAAGCATCCATCCTGTCGACTTTCTCAGCATCCCCTCGATAACCCAGTACTCTACCTCGGCCCAATGACTCAATTCGCTGTTTATGGGAAGCCAGCTGTTCTCTCTGCCTCTCCATCTTCCTCTTTCTACGTCCCGCACACTCCACATCCAATGCAAAAGTGGGGTCACGCAACATCCCCACAATTTCCCAAACATCATATCTCAAACCCTCAATAACATACTGGCCATCCGCTCAATAGCCACCTGATGTGTCACCAACTAAACTCTATGATTAAACACATTAATATACTTCTAGACTGACATGGATTCTTATTACAAGAAGATAAACTCATACTCCAACTCTCACCTCGCATCCTAGGGGCAACACTATAGCTCAAACTCCACTCGGAACTCCTCCCATGTCATCAAGTACGCATCATCAATCCTTCAAGCACTCTCCACAGAATCTCACCATCGCAACGCTCCGCCCTTAAGCAAATAAAACGCATCACTTACTCTATCAGCTCGATCTACATACACTATCCAAAAAGCAACTTCAACCTCTCACAACCAATCCAGTGCCTTCAAGGCACCGATTCCTCCAAAGAACTCAAAAATATGACCCGACATAAAGTCCTTAAGGATCCCCACGATAGCTGGCTAGAAGAAGCACCAGCCCCTGATCTCTGGCCTCCCTCAGGCGGAGGCATCACTCCCCAATCCCAACCCGATCACTGTACCGGAAAACGCTCATCCAATATCGGACTCAATACCGAACACAACTCAAACTTACACACAAACTCATTACCCCTAAAATCATAACCCTGAGGCCTGCTGCCCTCACAATCCATAACTAACCCGCTCATTAAGAACAACAACACATATTAACTCTATACCCTACTCGTTTATCACTTAGTACTCTACTTCGGATTACAATCCAAGGATCTAGACTCTGTGGTTTAAGCTTAAGCATCCACTAGATACTTAATCTCTTAAACCTAGGCTCTGATACCAAGCTTGTAACACCCTCAAACTAATCCACAATGTCACATAAATACCACGTCAGCAATGATATAATATAATAATCCCTATACTATTCCCAATACATACATGCAGAAACCCGATAGTTTTAAAACTTTAATCACATAAGTAAGTCACGGAAGTCCCTGAATATATTACCCACTATCCGAAGTACGCATAAATATTCTCCAAAATATAACTACCTCTGAAATAGGCAGCTAACTCCTCGAAGATGTCACAGTAACTCTACTTGGGTCCAGCAGGCCTACTAAATCTCTGATCACCTGAGGCACACACACACACACACAACACACTGGGTCAGCTAACGCTGGTGAGAATGCAAGGGTTAGTGTATGATTATAAATCTCAATAAAAAGTAAGCTCAATAATAAAACGTTCAGCGTTCTCTACTGAACAAGTATATGAGATCCCACATGATACTCAAATAGGTACTCAACTCGTGTGGACGAATCCACGTACCCAAATCCCTAGACCGCACAAAGCAGTCGTCAGGACTCAAAAGGGAATCGGGAGCGACCCGACCCCTGCCCAGCCGTACGGTTTAGTAACTCGATAGCTCGTGTGTCCCAAATCTCATATAGTAAGACACAGTTCACAATAAAACTCGATAATACATGCATGATAATATCTCGATAAAAAGCTCGTAATAAAACTCATAATATCTCGTAAGAAAGCTCAGTAAAAGATCATGCAAGTATTAAATAAACAATCGTACAAGTATCTCAGAAAAACATGCAAACTCACCTGCCCTGGAGTCTCACTACTCGGTCTCAGTTCCCTGCCCTTTCCCTACCCTGTCAACTCGAGACCCTGGAATCACAACACAATGATTCTATATCACAATCACAACTCAATGACTCAATCACAACCCGAACACTCGAACACAAGATCCCAACCAACTCACACAGCTCGAACACTCAAACACGCGATCCCAACCAACTCACACAATCCCAGATACCCAAAAGACGCATTCTCAATATCACAATCTCAACCCAGCAGCTTTATATACAATTCTCAATAACTCACGAGACCCTAAAGACCCAAACATATGATCCACAGAACCCGAAAACCTGACCCGAAACCCTAGCCACATCGCGGCCGAACTCAACCAATCGCGGCCGCACTGACCCTATCGCGGTCGCGGCCGCGCTGACCTCAAACTCGGCCGAGCTCACATCGCGGTCCGAGCTCGGGCTCAAACCGCCTGCGATCATCTCAAGAACATCGCGGCCCGCGATCACGGGATCGCGGTCGCGCTCACGGACGAACAGAACCAGCTATGCTCTGTTTTATCACAGACCAGGGGATTAATCCCCAATCACTATTTCCACTCGATTTTTGCCACAATTATGAACTCGAATTTGCTCCGAAACATACACAAACTTAATTGAACTCCTTTCATCACAACTAACATTACCAATCCAAGAATTGAAGCTCAAACTTACCTCAAACGATCAAGAAGGAAGGTGATGACTAAATTGGAGCTTTAATCCACACTTAAATCTTCAATTCTTGATATCTTCTGCTGGAACCCAATTTCACACACAACACACACTTTAGGAATCTGATTTTGGAAGATGAAGTAATGAAATCACAAGAAGGGAGCTCAAACTTATATACGTTTTGGGTTTAACTCGGTCCGATACCCAAAATCCGATCCCGATACCCCCAAAATACAAACTTTATATCACCGGGTCTTAATTTAACTAATAATTCCCAAAATTATAATCTTTTATTAAAACTTAACCCCGACACCCGGTTAACCCAAAATCTTATCACGTGACACTTCCACGAAAAACTCAATAATTGGCTCAACTCATTTATAATATTATAATCAACCCAATCACATAATTCCACGTCCCCGTCCCAAAAGTGGGATGTTACAAAAATCGAAATGGTTCGTCGTTTTTTCCGAGCGAAAATATTTAAATCTAAACTGTTTGGCAGTTTTTTCGTTTGGTTAAATTAAAAATCGAAAATTTTAATTGTTTTAATTGATAAAAACCATTAAATACTAGATTAAGTGGTTGTTTTTTCCATTTACTTAAATTGACGACCTAAATAAATTGTCATTTTTTCCAAACAAAAACATTTAAAATTAAAAAATGATGAATCATTTCAATTTTTTAAGCGAAATGGTTAACTAAATGGGAAAACGGATCAATCAATCTAATTTTAAGTGTTTTTTATGAAAAAAACGAACAACCATTTCCATTTTAAATTTAACCAAACGTAATAAACAAACAATCTAATTTTTAATGCTTTTAGCAGAAAAATAACTAACAATTTCGATTTCCGTTTTAACGAAACAGAAAATGATGAACCAATGTAATTTGAAATGTTCAAAAAAAATGGTGTGTGTGTGTATAATCAGGTTCATGAGCGTACCTATTAGATTCAAGCGTACCCAACGTACCCTGAATGATCATTCACATATATTTTTTTTAATAGGCATGTATAAGACAACATTATAAAAACTTTTTTTCAAAAGGAGCAATATCATAAAATCTTGAGAATGATAAAAAAAATTCATGTGAATTGTGTGAATGATCATCCACATAAATATCCATTGAACATTCACATAATTTTTAAGGACACAAAAAATGTGAATGTATGTGAAATTCACATATATCATGCGTATAACATTAACTTAGACATGGTTATGAAAAAAAAATTAAAAAAAAAAGTTTTTTAAGGTTGGTACCTTCGGGTGCACTTGATTTCGAGAGGTACTTTTTTAAACTTGACAATGCGCGCACACACACACACACACACAAAGTATAAAGTATAAAATTATGCGAAACGAAATTAAAATAATTCAGAATGTTCTATTGTATTTGTTTTTTGTTTCTAATTGATTAATAACGTTAATTCTTTTATTATATTTTTATATCTATCTATTTTATTAAAATAAGAGTTGTTAATAATTTGTAACTAAAAGGCTCAAATGTATAAATATAAACAAGGGCAAAATGAGTATTTTAATTAAGGGAGAATTTCATATATACCGTTTCAAAACTTCATAATATCATATATACCCAACCTAAAATTTTAATATCATATATATCCCTCCTGTATCATATATACCCAATTTTAATTATTAATATCACATATATCCCTCTTAAACATTATTAGTATCATATATATACCCAAATTCATTAATTTAATTATCTTTATAGCATTTAAAACTCATAATTAATATTTTTTATTAATTAATGACTATTATACTCTTACTCATTTCTTCTTTCAACTAAACTTCAAAATATCATATTTATCCAACTTTTAAATTAAAATATCATTATCCCTTTTAATATTTTTATATAATTTATTTTTGTAAACTTTTCTAACTAAATTATTCAAACTAAAACAAATTAACATAAAAAATAAAAAAAATTGTGTCATGTTTTTATTTTTATTTTTAAATAAATATGTATCGAAAATGAAATAAAAAGTAGATTACAGGAGCTCAAAAAATATTAAGTTTTTATTATGTAATAAACCATATCGTGTAATATCAATCTTGAATATATGCTACTTTTTTTTTGTATGGAGTATTTTATAGAATTTTCAATTTAACCACGATGATAAACATAAAACTTTAAGAATATAAAAACACATTTTTTTGAACAACAAAATAATTAGGGTTTATTATGAAATAATCCAACATGTTTTCACGTTTATTGCGTTTTCGTCCCTCCACGTTATTTTTTTTTTCATTAAAGTCATCAAGTTAATTTTTTTATTTTGGTTTAAGAAAAATGAATATTGAAACCCGGTTATTCAGTCTTTAGAAATCCAGTTTAATAATTAGAACCAGGGTCTAATAGTCAGATTTCACAAAACTAAAAAAATAACATTGAGGGATGAAAACGTAAAACCGTAAAACATGTTGGTTCTATTTTTAATGTTAATTTGTTTTAGTTTGAATACTTTATTTAGTAAAATTTACAAACATAAATTATATAAAATTATTAAAAGGGGTATGATATTTTAATTTATGTTGGATAAATATGATATTTTGAAGTTTAGTTGAAAGAAGAAATGAGTAAGGGTATAATGGTCATTAATTAATAAACAATATTAATTATGAGTTTTAAATGATATAAAAATAATTAAATTAATGAATTTGGGTATATATGATATTAGTTATGTTTAAGAGGGATATATGTGATATTATTAATTAAAATTGGGTATATATGATATTATGATGTTTAGGAGGGATATATGATATTAAAATTTTAGGTTGGGTATATATGATATTATGATGTTTTGTAAGGGTATATATGAAATTCTCCCTTTAATTAAAGTTAATGGATAAAGGACCAGTGTTGAAAGTAAATCTTGATGATAATGACCAATTTTGCAAAATTATAGGTCAAAAACCAAATTCAAAATTTGATACAAACCACAGTGACCATTTTTTGTAATTAACTCTTTGTTTTTTAAAGTTTTATTTGGCTCCTATTTAACAATTATTATTACAATACTTTTATTACACAATGTTTGCTTTTAGTTACAGGTATATTTTTTTGTTCAACACAATCTACTAAGAGGGTGTTTGGTATTGCTTATTAATGCAACTTATTTGATTATTACGTTACAATACCACAAATAAGTAATTTGAAGTGTTTGGATAGTCATTCTTAAAAAGTGCTTATTTGCGGTAGGTTACCATCTTACCACTCTTTTCTAACAGCAGGTAATTGTTGCTGTAGAGATACAACAATTCTTTTTATTTGTGAAATGACAATTTTACCCCCATTTTTAACCTAAACAAACTTAACATCTATTGTGTCCACTGCTTCTTCATTCACGCCTCCACTGTACAGCAGTTTCGTCGTCTTCTTCAGCGCAGACCAGCATCGCAGACCAACCTAATATCCATTGTGTTGTCCAGCAGCTTCGTCTTCTTCATTCACCGCAGACCACCGCGGCCACTGGAGCGCAATATTCAGCGGCTACTCATCACACAGGTCAGCCACCATCGACTATTCTGAAGTCTAGATAAAGCTTTGTGTTCTCTAAATTGGTGGTTTTTATGACTTTTGAGGAAATTTTCTAATTTTCAAACTACAACAAGATGGATTTTTTTTTCATTCCAATTTTAAACCAAATACTTGTTATTCTTCGGCATACCATGTGTTTTGAAAATTACATATCAGAATAGTCTGTCCATTTGACTAGAAAAACCCATAATAATTGTAGGAAAGCATTCTGTGTTATTTCAAAGTACATCATTGATTCTAAGTCTGAATTTATTGCAGTAGCAAAAGATCTTCTCTTAACTATATACATGCTTTGAATGTATATATTTATGTATTGTTCTAAATGTGTGTGTGTGTGTGTGTGTGTGTGTATATATATATATATATATATATATATATATATATATATATATATATATATGTGTGTGTGTGTGTGTGTGTGTGTGTGTGTGTGTGTGTGTGTGTGTGGATAAAACCATGCTGTAAGAGTGCTATAGGTTACAACATCACCATCAATCCCATTTATAGACATATCCTTAAAGAGATTCAAGGGTTCATATAGCATTTCACACTTACCGTACCCATTAATTTTGTTATGTTATTATATTTTTCTTATAATTTTTGGTTTTTGAAATTGTACTTTTATTAGCTTAGAATTCCATTTATAAATTATTATATTTAAATTTTTATTTTTTTTAATGAAAAACTTATTAAAATGTTTATTGATAAATAATTATAAATAAAAATATTATATTATAAGCTAAAATACTTATTAAATTAAGAAAATTCATAATGATATACAAATGTCCTTTTTGGTAATTTTACAAGTTTTAAACGCAAATCCAAACACTTAAAAACTGATTATCTTATAATTGTGATAACCAACAGCATAAGCAAATCCAAACACTAGACTTTCAACAACACTTTTTGTTACAACAATAATATGATTATTAGGAGGGTGTTTGGTTTTGCGTTATAAAGGTGATTATTAGCTTATTACGTTACAATAACGCAAATAATTGGTTTAAAGTGTTTGGATTGCATACGTTAATAAGTGATTATTTGCGTTTAGCGTTTGTCTTACCACACTATTTCATAAGTTAAAAATTGTAGCTTATTTGATTAATAAGTGATTATTTGGTCATTTTACAAGTAAAAACGCAAATTCAAACACTTTAAAAACTGATTATTTGATAATTATGATATCAAACAGCAGAAGCTAAACCAAACACTACATTTCCTGCAGCACTTTTTGTTACAACAATTATCTGATTATTAATTTCCAAAACGCTACAGCACTTTTCAAACGCAAATCCAAACACCCTCTAGGTATCAGAACGCTGCAGCACTTTTTCAAACGCAAAACCAAACACACTCTAAAACTGCATTAAATTTTATAGATCTCATTAACACATAACAAAGATATATTAAAATTTTGTTTCACTTCTTTAGTTGCTACCAAATATAATATATATTTTTATTAATTCATTTTTTGAATTTACATTTATTAAAATATTTGTGTTTCTATGGTCGTAATGTGCGGGTAAAATTAGCATATATTAAGATTTAAAATGAATATATACATATAACATACACTTTACTCTAAGGGTGCGTTTGGTTCCCGAATTTCCTGGTAAAATCATGTGTTTGGTTCGCAGATTTCAGAAAGGTTTCTTAAATCTCTTTCTTATTTTGTTATTTAAAAACTCAGCGCCCCCTACGATTTTAAATCTCAGTTAACTTTCATTTTTCTTATTAGCAAACTTTTTATGTAAGTTTTTTTGACAAAATCCTGAGAAATGCAAATATAATGTAAATTTTTTGATAAAATGCAAATCTCAACCAAATGTCTCCTAAGATAAATATAATTATATAATTTATAAAAAGGGAAGATCGAAATTTGACCCGTTTTTGTATCCTCTATTTGTTGTTTCTTGAATTTTAATCTTTTGAACCCCCACACGGGTCCAAGACAAATTATATGCTCGAGTAGCCGGCCATGATTAAAATGCCTTATGTTCTCCGTAGTCCGTAATAGTTTATGATTTACATTTCGAACTACTTTTTATATACGTACAATTGTACATTGTGATAATGATATGAAACCTAAAAAAGCCATATATTTAAAATATTTTATTCCAAAAAAATATTTCAACTACTTAAAAATAATATATTTAAAAAATCCTTTTAATTAATGTTTCTATATGATTAAAATTCAAATATAGCAATAAATTAATGTTAAATTAATAAATACGTATTAAATTTGGCAAATTATTAATTAATAGTAATAACTTACATAATTATTTATAACTATAATTAAACTAGGTATAAATGTCTCGAGTTATGGGGTAAAGGCATGCACCATCTGTGAATTCGAGTGAAAATTTAATAAAAATAAAACCTTTTTTTTGAACGACAATCTAACGAACTTCTACTCTTAAACTACTCATTTGCCCAAATGGAGACTTCGAAACTTATTTTCACAACTTAATAGTTAAATTCAAACTTTGACCTCTCACTTGCATATCACTTCTCACACCAAATGGGCTAAAGGCCTAAACCCAACTGGTAATAAATAAAATAAGAACTGACAAAATTTATTGGATATTAATTGCAAAGCAAACATGTGACCATAAAAAAGAATGATCCAAAATAGTTCAGACGGTAATAAATAATAATGCAACAACACATGATGAAAAATCTAAAATTTATAGAGCAAACCGTATTAACCAACATTTTAACTTAAAATGTCATATCATAATTTCTAGTCAATCACAATATTATAATCCATACACATCAATTACACCATATATATATATATATATATATATATATATATATATATATATATATATATATATATATATATATATATATATATATATATATATATATGCGTATCCAAAAAAATTATGCTAAATGTCACGATTACATCAAAAGAGATATCAAACACCATAATAACAAGCCTCCAACATACATACGAGTGTATCTCTACTTCTTCTCATGAGGTGTGGAACTACCTTTGCCTTTTATCTACAAAGATGCAAAATAGTAATGAAAACAAGTCATCACGAACACTTGTAAGAATACAGTTTTAGTAACATCTTTTGTAAAATTATAGTTTGAAACATCATATCATCAATTAGAACACCATATATTATGTATCTCAATAGTTATATGTATTCTGGTATGGGGACAGGCATAGTCCTCAACGTTCGATACATTGGGTGAACAACATAAAGACGTTAATACTCAATATGGTTGTTAGGAGCTACCCAACTACAAATGACGATTAAATGGACCAATGAGTAAGTCAACTTCTTGTTTTACACCAATGCTTAAACAGGACACCTATCCTTTAGCAATATTTATCCAATCCTTTAAAATGGCCTATCGGTTAGACGCCGGACATGAAATCCATTATCATACCGAGCAAATTATGAGCATTCACATTTCGGTCAATTGGAACTGTCCGTGATTCTCTCATGAATTATCTTCAACAAGATAGGTATTTAAGGTCTTAACCCACGGATAAATCTTTCAGATACAAGACATTCATTTCTACTAAAAAGATCTTCACTCATGGGTGTCAATAGATGTTTTTGATTTTTCAGTCAATCCTTACTTCCCAAAGCAAACATTGTTGATATATATAATCAATCGAGTTGTTTTATTCGTATATATTACGGTTGAGGGATAAAGTATTTGTCTTTTAAAAAAATTATTATAATTAAATAATTAAATAACTATAAACTAGATAAAATTTAATAAGGGGTTGTCTAATTGGACCCATTAAAATCTCATTGGACCCTATGGATGTGTGTGCTGGTTGTTCAAAAGATGTGTGTAGGGCAAAGAATCCAAAGAGTATAACCCTTTAATAATTGTTTATCTTCATACGTAACTAGAAACTGATTAATTAACCTTTATTTATTCTATAAAACGCAGATCCAATGAACCTCACATCACAAGGTTCTTTCACTTTATACAAGCATACAACCTATGAACCTAATATTTAGTTTGTTTTTCAATTCAGTCAAATGGGTCAATTTTGACCCGTTGAGTGACGTCACCAATGAACTTTACTGACCACATCCACATGCTTAATATCCAATAGCAAACTTCAAGGCCCTATAAATATAACCATCCTTTTTCTTCTTTAATCTACACACTCCAGTACACACACACACACACACAAACTCGCTTTCTCTTTCTCTCTCTCTTCCATTAATGGCGGCATTGGCAAATCTCATATTCAAGAGAAGAAGCTTCTTCGTCTCCGGAGAATTATTTTCCGGAGCTAAATTCTACACATCTCAACCGTTGCCGGAATCTTCATTTGCTCAGAGAATCAGAGATCTGCCGAAAAACCTACCTGGTACTAACATCAAAAGAGACGCATCTCAGGTTAAGTCTACCTCTCTTTCTTTTTTACGAAGCTTATCCGATGGCGTATAATATTCATAATGATTGCTAATTAGCTTTCTGTTTTCAAATTAAACAGAGGCATTTCATGCGATTTGAGTTTCAGTTTCAATCATGTGTGACTGTTATATCTGTTTACTTCGTTAGCTCTTCGATTTCTGAAACTCACTCGCATTTTTTAATGGTGACTGATGCATGATGATAGGTAGCTTAATTTATTATCGATTTCACCATTAACAAATTTGATTATGTTGACTTGTTTAACACTTCCATTTTTTAAGTGATGGCGCTGCGCATGAATCGATTTCCAATGGTGAAAAGATGGATTGATCATGTCAATAAAAATTAGGCTATTATACACCACCTCTATACATTTGACATATATCTTATGATTGGACAAAAGTGTGTAAACAAATAAACTATAATGATGAGTTATGAAAAAAGACATATTTTAAGTCAATTATAGGATGCAGATGTGGTGCATAAAGTAACACGTTAAAAATTATTGGTAGCGTAACATATTATCAACCATACATTAAGAAAAATCATAGAAATGCTGTCACACTCTTCTTTTTTTTTTTTTTTTAAACAACATTTTATTATAAAAAACCCCACTAGCAAAGTAGCAAGTGTTCAAGTTATAGAATTACATAACTTATAATACCAATTTTAAGCTTTTTTTTGTTTTTTTTTTTTTTACTTTCAAACGGTTTAATTATATAAAAAAAATTAAATAAATATTTTCTCTATAAATATTCACTTTCATATTCATTTTTCAAACCTTTCAATTTATACACTTTCAAATTTCTTTTTTTAAATCTAAATTCCTATGCACCTCTCAACTTTATATTTTAATCTTTTTTACAATTTTATTTTTATTGTGATGAAACCGTATACGTTTTGTCATACCGAATTAAAAAAATGAAAAAATACATAAAAATGACGACAAAGACGTATTACAACGCTGGGAGTAGTAGTTTTAATATGGGGTGGTCTCATTGAACCCCATAGATGTGTGTGGTGTTTGTTCGTGTGGGGCAAAGGCTCCAAAAGTATAACCCTTTAATATTTATGAAATTACTTATTCTATATTTGATTATTTTAATAATTAAAATGAATTTAATTAATTGTTCTAACTGCTGAGTCTAATGGGCCCACTAGTGTATTTCTTGTGTGCATTTAATTAATCTTCACCACCATTTCATAAGGAAAAGTAAGATTGTTATTTGTGTTTGCTTTTACGTTATTAACAAGATTATTAGTTTATTACGTTACAATAACGTTAAATAATTGGTTTAAAGTGTAGATTACATACATTAATAAGTAATTATTTACGTTTAAAGTTAATCCTACCATATTTTTTCATAAGTTAAAAAATGTAGCTTATTTGTTTAATAAGTGATTATTTAGTTATTTTACAAGTTAAAACGTAAATCCAAACACTCTAAAAATTGATTATTTTGATAATTATTATAGCATACAGAAGCCATTGAGTATTATGCATACATGTTTAGACTAAACAAAATATAAATTTATAATTTTAATCAAAATTTAATATTGCAGATATGTTGAAATATTTAAAATAAATTTTAAATATTAAAAATATATAGTTTCTAATCTTTAGTATATGACTTAGACGATATAATGAAACATAAATCTCACACACACATATATATGTATGTATGTATACACACACATAGACACACATAACAAACTTTTATAATATAATATTCTTATTATGTATTACAATCATTTATATTCCGCTACGACGTGTAAATCATTACTAGTGTGTGTGTGCGCGAGTGTATGCATTTATGTAAATGATTTTACGACTATTTAAAGGATCAATCTTTAATGTAATCCAATTTTAGTTATTAGGTTTTTTTTGTTTTTCAGTACGTATTTTTACTAATTAATTTGGCTCACCCAGTAATTAAATCATGGCTACGTCACTGGCAGAAGCTAAACCAAATACTATATTTCTGACAGCACTTTTGTTACAACCATTATCTGATTATCAGTTATTAAAACGCTACAACACTTTTTCAAATACAAATCCAAACAACCATGTAAGATCCCTCAAGGCTCAAGCTATTGATGTGATGTTGCATTTCCAAATAATTCACTATTTACATACTTATTAGAAAGGGTTAAAACCGTACAATGGTTATGTACTTTTTAACGTGTATCGATCAGGGGTGGCAATCTTGACCCAACGGGCCAAACGTGTCAAACAATTAAATGGACTCATTGTAAAAAATTAAAATAAAACATAATTTTTTAAAAAAAATGAAAACTTATAAAACGGTATATTAAAAAAATTGTTCTTTGAAAAAAATTTCAAAATCATATAAAATTTATGACTTTTTGTCGTCAACCCGTTTGACCCATTTGCTTGAATGGGCTCAAAATGCCACCCTTTATTGATATAGTACGTGTATAATTTTAATTATTCATATTATACATATACTTTCTGAATCGTTCAAATATGATACTTATACTTGTCTTATGACCAACTATTTTGTAATATAAGCTGACATGACATATGATTATCTAATTTGACAAATAAAATTTAATTTAATGTTGCTTTCTTTGTATCACATGAATTGCCAACTCAAGTAATTGTTAAAATCTACATCAGATTTGTCTTGCCAACTCATATCCTGAAACTGAAAAACCTTGTCCAAATAATCTTTTTAAACCGGTATAGCCGGTAACTAGTAACCCTAGGGATCATATTTTGAACGATTCAGAAAGTACATATACACTATGAATAATTGAAAAAGCGTATGTACCATATCGATACACTTTAAAAAATTACACAAGTATTGTACGACTCTAGCCCTATTAGAAACGACGCAAATAAGCCAATTGAAGACTATGCTATCATCCATGACATGTTATATTTTGTTTTTGTTCTAAAAAATATATTTAGTTAAATAAAAAAAATTGCCACTGATCCACTTGCTAGTGCTAGTGTGCATGCTTTTTAAAGAACAAAAAGGACAACGTCATAATATACGCCCTTTGTATCAATTTAATGCAATATTTTTTTTGTTTGTTTTCAATCATTTAGATTTTTGTTTCAGGATTTATGTTATTATTTACTTAATACAATTTATTTATTTATTTTAGTTAAAAACCTGTCCCGAATTAGTATCAAATATAAAGTATCACATGTAAAACTATAACCAAAAAGTGATTGTTAATATATACTAAACACAGTAAAATGATGATACGAGAAAAGAAAATACCATTATCAAGTAAGACAAACGAACACAAATCAACTTCATAATGTATAACTGAGTAACTGTTTTGTATTTTTTTTAACAACTAGTCAGTTAGTTTGAACTTTTAATACTATAAATAACTATCAAATTATTAATTAACATATTTAATTTAATATCTATCTACATATAAATACTAATAAATAAATAATGTATCCATTACTCGTGATGCCACATGACATCGCCACTAATTAACATGTGATAGTTACATTTATAAAAAATCGAACAATCTATTTATTACTCTTAATATTCTAATAATTAATAATTACAATATAATAATTAATAATTACAATATAATATAATAAAAGCATTAATAGCATGATAAAATAATATTTCATTCACATTCACATTCACATTCACACACACACACACACACACACACACACACACACACACACACACACACACACACACACACACACACACACACACCACACACACACATATATATATATATATATATATATATATATATATATATAGGGGTTCAATGGAAAACCACCATACACCTGAAAACTTGTGAAAATCGCACTGCACCACCACAAATGCATCAAATTCCCCGCGTGATGCATCTCCTTATTTACGATCATGCCACCGCGTTTTTCATGAAATGCACGAAATCGGACGGTATGCGTAGGTTTCCATAGTTTTCAGGTGCATAGTGGTTTTCCATTGAACCCACCCCTATATATATATATATATATATATATATATATATATATATATATATATATATATATATATATATATATATATCAGATTCATCAGCCTACCCATGAGATTCCAGCGTACCCAGTTGTGAATGATCATTCACATATATTTTTTTCTGCATAAACATGTATAAAACAACATTACACCTTTATACATTATCCACTAATGAAATCACTATTCATAAGTGGGTTTTGCTATTTTGCTCCTCTCACATAATCAAAGAAAAATAATTTATAAATGAGTTTTGCTAAAATGTGCTAGAGAAGAAAATCTAAGTACTAATTATATTTTATTGTGCTAAAATGCACTAGAAGAAACTTTTCTAAAACACTATTTGTTGGTGGGGTTTGCTAAAGTGTGCTTATATATATATATATATATATAGATTTAGGTTCAAGTGAGTACCACCCATTATGCAGCGCACCAGAAGGTACCACCCTTAAAAGTAATTTTTTTGAAAAAATTTTTCATGAACATGTTTTAATTAACATTACACAGATCATATGTGAATTTCACGCAAATCCGAACACTCTAAGTGCATGAAAACACGCATCACATAAATGCATGTTCACATGTCTTCAAAATTATGTAAGTGTGTGTTCACATCCTTTTTTAGGAGCTAGGAGATGTGAATGTATGTGCAATTTACATATGATCTTCATAATGTTAATTAAAACATGTTTATGAAAAAAAATTTCAAAAAAAGTTTTTTTAAAGGTGGTACCTTCTGGTGCGCTGCATAAGGGGTGGTACTCTCTTGAACCATATTCTATATATATATATATATATATATATATATATATATATATATATATATATATATATATATATATATATATATATATATATATATATATATATATATATATATATATATATATATATATATATATATATATATATATATATATATGTATATATTTATATGTATTATATAATAATGAGAATGCTTACATGTTCTTATATTTTTTTAATTTAAAATTTAATTTATTTAAATACTAATTTATTTTGGTTAATAATAATTTAGTGTTTTATAGTGTCTTATTTTGGTATCTTTGTGTTTACTTAAAAATCAACTTTATTTTATATTCAGTTTAACATAATGTTTGACTATTTCTAATTAGTTTGTAATGTTTAGTTTATTAAATATTTTTTATATTTATAACATTATTATTTCAAGTATTGACCACACCAATAAAAATTTAAGAAAATAGTTTGCTTACTATATTATTAGTTTATCATCATTTTCGGTTCGTCATTTTGTATTTATAACATTATTATTTCAAGTGTTGACCACACCGATAAAAAATATTTAAGAAAAATATTTTGCTTACTATATTATTAGTTTATCGTCATTTTCGGTTATTATTTCATAACTTTTGTTTATTGTAATAACTAAGATAGATGATAAATGTTTGTTTTGTAGCTAATGTCATGTGCTTTATATATATATATATATATATATATATATATATATATATATATATATATATATATATATATATATATATATATATATATATTATTTGATTGGTGATTTGTTTTTTCTCCAACCTATTCAACCTATTTAATTTGTTTATTTTAATTAGTATAATTTTAATAGATCTTTCTATCTTTTATGTTAAATTCTGATTATTAATTAAGTTATAAATAAAGTAATTTTATATTTTAAACTGTATCTATTAAAATACATAAAGTACATAGCTATACATCCGTCGCAACGCGCGGGCCACCACATTACTTGTTATAAAACATTTTATCAAAATGAGAAACATCATAAATCTTGTGAATTATAAAAAAATCATGTGAATGGTGTGGATAACTATTTACATAAATTTGTTTTGAACATTCACATAGTTTTTAAGAACACAGCAGAGAGTGAATGTAATATAAAATTCACATATCATGTCTATAACGTTAATTTATGCATGGTTATGAAAAAAAAATTAAAAAGTTTTTTAAGATTGGTACCTTCGGATACATTTGATTTCGAGAGATATCTTTTTGAACCTGACTATATATGTATGTATGTATGTTGGTGGGTTCACTGAAAAATCACATGCATCAGATAACCTCAGGAAACCACATGATGCCTCATGCATCTGGTTATGCAATGTATCGTATACATTTAGTGAAGGTGGTTTGGGTAAAAAAAAAACATAATTACTTAAAATCAATTTAATATGTATATTAATTGAATATTCCATCAATAATTAAATAATAAATGTTAAAATAAATTTAATTAATATATTTCTAAATTTAACAAACTTTATACTATAAAAAAGATGTATTTTCGTTCATCTTCATAAATTTTCATCAGAATTCGACATTGCATCAATGCATCATGTGTATGCCATCATGTTGACCTTCGTGTTCATCGTCGGTTTAAATATTTCCAGCCATTATTCACCCATGTTCATCCGGATTTAAAACTAATCGTCATCATGTTCATTCGGATTCTAACATTTTCGATCATGCGTCATCCTCAATTTTAAACATCAATATCAATTTACTGATTGACGAGATACACATCTTTGTTCATCTTCTTCAAATCGGTGACACCCATCTTCGTTCGTAACCAATTAACATATAATGATTTGATTTTAAGTTTACACACATTTTATATAACCAATTAACATATAATTTTACCTAAATTGATTTATTTTAAATTATTTTATGTAATTTTAATATTTTCTTTACCTTGCGATCTTACCCTGTAAAAGATATTTTTATCATGAACATTTATTATATCAATTAGGATATAACAAAATTTTCATACTTCCTATATTTTAATCATTTTTTAGTTTTATAATAATATTTTAATGTTATATACTTATATATTATAAAAAATAATTATTTATTAAATATACCCGATATAGGGTTGATAAATGGCTATTGAAGTATTGGTGTACATTTAATTATACACTAAAACAGGAAGTGGATAAGGATAAGGGTTAAGTTGGTATTTGAATTGAAGCTCTCATTCGACCTTTCACACAAAAGACTTGTGGATATGTGAGATTGAGAGTATGAAACCCAGAGGGCCAGATCTCTGTGTCCTATTATACCTTTCTTTCTCATTTAATTTTTTTTATAAATAAAGTATACGATATCATGAATTTTCTAATAATATAAGATGCTTTACACGACGTAAAATAAAGATATTTCTCGATTTAGTGGATAATATAAGATGCCCTATTATTGTATCATTTTAGGTTTATTATAAAAAAACCAACATGTTTTTACGGTTTTTACGTTTTCGCATTTCAATGTTATTTTTTTTAGTTTTGTGAAATTTGACTATTAGACTCCGGTTTTAATTATTAAACATTAAACCGGGTTTTTGGAGACTGAAAAACCGGGTTCTAATATTCATTTTACACTAAACCAAAACTAAAAGTTAACTTGAAGACTTTTATGAAAAAAATAACAAGGATTGACGAAAACATAAAAAACGTGAGAACGTGTTGGTTTAATTCATAATAAACTCTTATCATTTATTGATTAAACCATTATATGCTTTTTTTATCCATTAAATGATTTAAATCAATATATTTTGACTTCAAGCCATTATGAAAATGCACGTCAATTGCATATTTGCATATAATTGTTTTGGTCCTATTTAATAATAAGTAATAATTACATATTCAATGATGGATCTAGGAAAAATTTTCACAAGTAGCACAATGTATTATAGTTGTATATATTATAAATACTATATTATATACCCATGTAAAGCATGGATTGAAATAAAAATATAATTATTCATAAAAAGATATAAAAAATTTGAGTTTATTATATTTGATATAATTAATTACATATTTAACCTTGAAATATCAGATAATTGGAAAAACGCCCCTTGTGTATCTCAACAAAGTCACAGAGGGTTGTGGTGCTTATGTAGCAGTTAAGCAAGAAATGTTTCAACCAACTTCTAGCATCAAAGACAGGTCTCCTCTCTCTCTATTTTATTTCACTTGTAAAAAAGCTCAACGTACCTGTTGACCTTAGAATGTTAAATTAATCTTTTTTTTTTTCGCTGCAAATTTGACAAAAACAAATTATCTGTACGTGTATTTTGTTAAACGATATTTGATTATATTGTTGCAACATAAATGATAATACCTTTGCGATTGTTAAATTTTTTAACTTGAATTGTTGATATGAGGAATTTAAATTGAACTTTTACATTGTGTTCTGAAGAAAGGTAGAAAAAGTGAAAAGAAACAAAAAGTTGTTGTGTTCTTTAAACATTTTAAAATGAAAGAAGGGAAAAGATTGAAAAGAAAAAATCATGAAAATCTTTCTCTCCAAAAGTAGGAAGAAAGTGAAAAAAAATAAAGGAACAATAAATTTGTGTTCTTTTAAAAACCTATTTTATTGTTTTCTCTTCGTTTCCTCTTCATTTCTTTCATTCATCTTCTTTCCCGTTCACTTTTCTTTTTCTTTAAAATTGAAGAACAGAGTGTTAAGCCAGAAGTGACTCTTTTTTATGATCTGCATTTCACTAAACTTGCTTAAATTGGTCATTAGGCCGGCACTTTCCATGATGAACGATGCTGAAGAGAAAAAACTAATCACACCCGGAAAGGTAAACTAATTTCGAAATAAACAAAGCGATGGATCTCCTGAATTGAGATCATCGAAAATACAAATGAGCTAATATATACGATTAACATGTGTATATTGTATGCATTGCACTAGACGGTGTTGATTGAACCCACGTCAGGGAACATGGGAATTAGCATGGCATTCATGGCCGCTTTAAAAGGGTACAAGATGGTGTTGACGATGCCTTCGTACACGAGCTTAGAAAGGAGAGTGACGATGCGAGCATTCGGAGCCGAGTTAATCCTTACTGATCCGACTAAAGGGATGGGAGGTACTGTTAAGAAAGCCTACGATCTTTTGGAAAAGACACCCGATGCTTTCATGCTTCAACAATTCGCTAACCCTGCAAATACTAAGGTAACTCTCTCTTCTCGTTGAAAACTAATCATTGTGTTTGTATAATGCAAATATATCGATCTTATAGCTTGCAAAAAAAATAATAATAAACAATTTTATGTGACATGTTTTTTTCTTGGGCTAAGGTCATACAAATGCAACGTATTTTTCTGAATTTGTCTAAATGACTAATTAACTTTTTTTTACCGGATGGTAGTTGTACTCCAAAATAACTTGTTGATATAGTACGTGTAACCAGTAACTATATGTTGATATGACAGTTTTTGCTTATTCAAATGACAACGTGGCAGGTTTTTAATGACATGATACTTACGTGGATTTACTATATCAACATAGTTACTGGTTACACGTACTATATCAACAAGTTATTTTGGAGTACAACGTGGATTTATGTGGATTTTGATCTATATAAAAAATTTAGAAAATCTACATAAACATATATATAGATCCTTTTCATACTTTTAAAAACACAAATATAAGATCATTACTGGTAGAACCGATAATCAAAAGTATCATCTCAACAATGAATTTTAAGTACAAGTACCGATTGAATAAAAAAATAACTAGATTATTTATTTGAGTAATTTCAGTAAAGTTGTACGACGTTAACCCTTTTTTCTTTGCAGTTTTCCAAAAACAATGATTAGTTTTTATCTTGTAATAAAAGTACTCACGCCTCATGGTTATTGCTTTCACGTCATGTGATGCATGATGAAAATAGGTGCATTTCGAGACAACCGGTCCAGAGATATGGGAGGACACCAACGGGAAAGTCGACATCTTTGTGATGGGGATAGGTAGCGGAGGCACTGTATCGGGTGTTGGACAGTACCTTAAATCGAAAAATCCTGATGTTAAGGTAAAAGCAGGTTTAAAATTTCACACCTTGGTTTAGAGAATTGTTACATGGGCAAATTACCAAGAAATGTAACATAAAATACAAAAATTGACAATAAAGATAATGTGAAACTTTTTAAGTCAAGAAAGATAACATCAAATACAAATTTGACAAGAAAAAGGTATTGATGGCCAAATAAGAAAGTTAATTTTTAATTTTATGCTCCCTTTTTGTATAATTGACTATTTTTTTTGGCCTAAAATTTGAAACTGCCCTAAATCTAGTAAAAAGCCTATTCCGAAAGTACTATCAAACGAAGCTCAGTTCAATGCTGTTTTCATGTCCTTTATCGGCCAAAATACAATTTTACATTACCTTTTTTTTGCCAAAAAAAATTTACAATACCTTTAGTGTCAAATTTTGTAATCTATATTACTTTTTTTGGTAACTTTCCGTTGTTACATGGCCTTAAATTCGTTATTCTTATAGATTTATGGACTCGAACCGGAGGAAAGTAATGTACTAAATGGTGGCAAACCAGGTAAGGTTTATATCATCATTTTTCTCTGTTTATAGTGATTATTGCATAATGTATGTTATATATATGTTCATCCTGTATTATACAAAAACTTGGTGTCCCCTCCAACAGGACCTCACCAAATAACAGGAAATGGGGTTGGATTCAAGCCAGATATCTTGGACATGGACATAATGGAGGAGGTTCTTATGGTAATTTACCAAAAATTTCTGTAATTTGTCAAACTATTTTATTTTATTTTTCTTTTAAGAATTGACTAACTCATCTCTAATCAATCATTAATTACAGGTATCTAGTGAAGATGCAGTAAATATGGCCAGAGAACTAGCCGTCAAAGAAGGGCTTATGGTAAGAATTTTCATTTCCTTTAATAAAAGACTAATTTATTAGTCACGATAAATGTTTTTTTTTAAATTCGCATAAATCTAAAAAAATCATTATTGAAACAACCAATAAAATATCAAGTTGCACCATGTATTCAAAAGTTTTAAATAATTAATAATTAAATTAGTTAAAGTTAGATTTCTAATGTAATAGATTTAGTTAAATTGAATTGAATATAAAATTAGATATTAACAAATTACATGACAAATTAAGAATTCCACAAGTGACAAAATAAAGAAGAATTTTGTTACTAATTTAATAGTTGATTGTCCTATAAATTATTATAAACCAACTTTAGTAATCTCACATCATAAATTGTTATGTCATGTTATTTTAAAAAGATTGATATCAATTATAAATTAATTTCTCCAATTCTTCTGTAAAGTTTATTGACATCCTTCTAAAAAGTTACCTCTTCCGTTAAATTAGTATATTGATTAGACAAAAAGGACTAACTTTTAATATTATAAAATTTGATAAATTTGCTTTAAAGAACTCAAATGTGTTCTTTTGGTGTACAACAAACCATCCATTTATACTTGTGTTTTTTGTTGTGAAACTGTGTATGTGGCCATGGAAGAATGGTGAGAACGACAAGTACATATGCCCTAACTAATTTTTTTGTTCTACAACATTTTTATTTTTATTATAATTTATAAATACTTAAGTACATCAAAGCGTTCTTTAATCTATTTTTAAACAAATATTAATCAAATTGGTTATTCACTTTTAATTTATTATTGTTTGTGGACAATAAGATCTGAGTGTCTGATATTATATTTGTTTTTGTGTAATTCATCCTAATTTATGCATGTTAACTGGATTTTTCATTAAAAAATATGAAAAATAAGATGGTGGTTTTGATGATTTCTTTCTTTTTGAAGGTTGGAATATCATCAGGAGCAAATACGGTTGCAGCATTAAGGCTTGCTCAAAGGCCAGAAAACAAAGGCAAACTTATTGTGGTAACTAATACATTCCCTTTAATTTGAAAAACATTTAAAATAACTAACAAATAATTCTTTTAATTGAATAATGAGAATATGATATACTCCGTAACATCTTTAATGATAAAGAAAAGAACCCCCCACATCAGGGGAAGTGGCAAACACTTGCATATTGTTTTCACATTTTTGCCAAACAACAAAATGATTTTACTATAAACAAAATATTTTTTTAAATTTATATATCTATATCATTAAATGAATAACTAAATTGACACGTGTCGACTTCTCATTTAATTTGTCACATGTTAAAACTTTCTTTTGCCACATATTAATTACCAAAATTTAATTTAAGTTCAATTCAAATCAAATCAAATTCAGTTCATTCTATTTTAATCTAATATAACTAACCAAATAAGTAATTAACCCAATTTTTATACATTTTTATGAATATTTATAATCTAAATATGTTTTTTTCAACCATGTAATACATGGATATATAAACTAGTTGCTTATAATTTATCACATGTTGAAACTTCCTTTTGCCATATATTAATTACCAAATTTTAATTTAAGTTCAAATCAGATTCAGTTTATTCTATTTTAATTTAATCTAACTAATCAAATAAATAATCAACCCAATTTTTATACATTTTTTTGAATATTTATAATTTAAATATGTTTTTTTCACCCATGTAATACATGGATATATAAACTAGTTGTTTATAATTTGTCTATCCTACCTATCTTATCTATGAACCGAAGTTAATAACATTGTTTATTTTAGTATAAACATCAAAATATCAAAGCATCAAAGTTAACTATTGATTATTTATGTATTTTTATTTGCCAGACTGTTCATGCAAGCTTTGGAGAGAGGTATCTATCGTCTGTTTTGTTTGAGAAATTGAGGAAAGAGGCTGAAGAAATGCAACCGGTTACGGTTGATTAGTAAAATTTTAAAATGATAAGAATGAATTGAAAGTCAGTCATTTATTGTACTTCTTAAACTATCAAAGTCAACACTATATTTATATAAACTTTGATACATTATGTTTAAATTTTTAGAGTTCAAATAGAAGTGATGACGTTGAACAAAGATGTCTTTGTTTATAGAAATGCACAAGTTCTAGTTTAAATTTATCACGTTTAATTTGGATTTATTATTGAAAGTAAAAAAATATGGTAGCTCACCTTTTAGGAGGCTCCTACCGACCGGTTTCACGACCAATGTGGAAGAGGTAAATCACGTAACACATGAGTTGAGGGACATGTGTAGGATTTAAACACTGAATTTACATTATGGATTTTCATGTCTCTTACCACTAGCAAAATACAGGTCATGGATACGATGAAAACAACATGGTTAAGTTTGTTAAAACTTTAAATATGTTATTATGCATTAGTTAGTGCATTGACGACTTTGTAGTTAGTTAGTTACTACAAAATAGTGGGATTGTGTTATTTTGCATTAATTTGTGTTGAAGTTAGTGGCTTGAACCATTAAGCATTTGCACAAGAATTCTATATGTAGGTCTCAAACTTGGATCTAAAAATATTCGAAATTGATTTTAGAGCTCGACTTCAAAAATATATGCTTGATTCGAGAGCTCTTGTAGGTTATATATATAAGTTAAAATTATGTTGGTTTATTATTTAAAAAACCAACATACTTTCATATTTTTTATGGTCTCGTCTCTTCATGTTGTTGTGTTTTGGTTTTTTCCGTAATCAACCTTTTTTTTCAAAAATCTCAAACATTTTTTACTTGTTATTTTCTCGAAAAGTCCTAAAACTCAAAGCCTTTTTTGAAAAAAAAATTCAAAAATTCTAATAACTTGAGAATTTTATCGGTTAATACGAAATGACTAAATTGTAATAATGTAAAAACCTTATTGTTTTTTTATTATAAACCCAATTATGTTTGATAAAACGAGGTTTGATTCTACAACAATTAAAACATATTTAAGATTTCAATTAACTTTTTTGTTATTAAAATGCAAACTTAATAAAATTTTATTATACATCCCAAATCCAAGTTATCTATGATTTCTTATGTTTCTTTATAAAATATTATATAATTTTGGACATTCACCTTGAGAATTCTTTACATTTCAACTTGTTCTCAAATCCAATCGACAGTGAATAGTCCATTTCAAATCCAAATGATACCAACATAATTCCAAACCATTTCAGGTCATTCTTATGATTATTTACATATTAATGTACACCCCTCAAAAATAGATACAACCAATTTAAGTATTACATATATACAATACATATCTTCATATCTTGTTTTTTCATCTATCCCGATACACACCTTGCCTTTTCACCTACCCTATCCACCCAACCACCACCACCTTATCCCATCCTACCACACCTGTACACTATCCTTTATTAGATAGACCAGTTAGTGTAAATGGCCTAGTCTAATTGTCTTGATAAGTTTATGGTCCATCAAGGTTTCTAGTGTTCATATCTTGTGCCCCATAAATATTTGTGATTGTAATACATTATTACATTATGACCTATGAGTTTTTCATTATTCTGCGTTGTATTAGAGTCTTAGGGTTCTTGCATTCTTCTCCCTTCTTATCATTTCCATGTTGCCGCTGCCAATGCCAAATCACCATTATGCTATCACCGCCTTCCTTCACCATCGTTTCCTTTAAGTGATGTGTTTCCCTCTTTCCTTACTCCTCTCGTCCTACCCCGAATAGGCATGCAAATAATTAGATTAGTTATAGTTTTATATTCAAGTCGAATATATGGTTGCCCTTGTCGTTCCGCTTGCATACTTGTAAGCTTCTGCCATGACAATTGTAGTTCCTGTCGTTGCTGTCAAGTGGTCGCACCTCTTGCTGCCGTTGAGGAGCCAACCTTTTCCTTCAAGGCTGTTATCTTGCAGTCGCGTTGGTAAAAAATCAATCGCCACATTTTTTCCATTCTATTACATTAAATAATTTGTACACTTCTAATATGTTGGCTACGTACTTTATTATTACATGCTCCAGTTAAGCGTCTGATTTCCTCTCACTCTAACTGCAAGGGAGTATTAAATAAATGAGAGTTAATATAAATGACCTAGCCCAATTGTATTCATGAGCTTAGTGTTTCTAGTGTTCATCTTGTACTCTATTAATATTTGTGACCGTAAGACATTATGATTACGGGGTTTTCATTATTCTACACCTTACTACCCACTCATACACTTACCCAACTCTACGCCTACATTTCTGCTTACCTACCCCCAGTGGCGGACCCAGCCATCAAGGGGACCCGTTGCACAAATTTTCATCGCGCACGGTTAGAAAATTCAAATGAGTATATTGGTCGAACCGAGTTAACAAATAAATCGTTATAATTTGGAATAAAAATATAATCTAATATTCTCTTTAGTTCGCTTAATAATTTAAATTCATGGTCTACCAGAATGATAACAAAGGAAATCGTGCATGCCAATTATAATTGAGTTTAAGTTTGAAAGTTATGATTGTGTTTGTGGTTGTGTGATGTTATCAGATTCATTAAAATTATTTAGTTGATCGGGCTAACAAATAAATGTTTATAATTTAAGATAGAAAATATAATCTAATATTCTCTTTAGTTTGTTTAATAATTTAAAATTCATGATCTACCGGAATGGTACCAAATGATATCGTGCATGTCAGTTTTAATTGGGTTGAATTTATAATTTAAAATAGAAAATATAATCTAATATTTCTCTTTAGTTTGCTTAATAATTTAAAATTCGTGATGTACTGAAATGATACCAAAGGAGATTGTGCATGTCAGTTATAATTGAGTTGAAAGATTTGAAGGTTATGATTGTGATTGTGGTTTTGTGATGTTATCAGATTCGTAAAAATTATTTAAGTGATCTTCATTACTATCACTTTCTAGTAAACTCATTTTGAAACTTTTATCCATCGATAGATTTTATAAAACATATTATTAACAATTAACAATTAAAGTGTAATTAAACCAAATAAATACAAACTTTCTAGGCTCAAATATATATCATTGGGATTTTGTTTAATTTTAGCTAAAAATATTATTGGTTTTAATTTGGATAAAAGTATTTGGTTACATTTGTTATATTTTTATTACGTATTTAGTTATTTAGACATTAAACTTTTAATTTTTTTGCTTCATTTGAGATATACATTTTTTAATCAAGTTGCACACTTAGATTTTTTATTTTATTTTAATAATATAAGTTGCACAATTAAATTTTCGCCGGTTGCACCCATTAAATTTCAAAAAAAATTACACTACGAAACGAGATTATTAGGGAAGGGACCCGTTGCACGGGCAACCCCTCCCCTTAACATAGGTCCGCATGTGCCTACCCCACCCTACATTGTTTTTACTTTACTTCTATCTTGTCCTATCCACTTACCAAGCCTATTATACCTCACTTTACCCTACTTATCCCACTGTACTTTATCTTACGTTTTCACTACCCTCATCATTCTTTATCTTATCCACACATTCTAATCTACCATGCGTCCATACATTGATGATTCCTTAGTATTTTCAATAACTATAATGATTCATTAGTTCCAACTAAACAAGAACAATACATTAATAACATATTCTTTTAAACAACAGAACACATTAGCATTCCTTTTCCCAATCCCTTTCCATTCATTGGTTTCAACCAAGCACCCGTTAGGTTCATAAAGTTTTCAAACCGATATATTCGGTTAATCATCCGAAACACATTTTGGTTTGGTTAACCATCCATGAACACCCCTAAATGTAAAGGGTTGAGTTAAGATTTTGTAATAAAGGAATATAAGAATTACGAAATCCTAAAAATTTAATCTTTATTAAAATTTATAAATCAGGGGAAATCACAAAAGTTCTAATGAATCCGTGCACCAAATTCCCCTTACCCGCTACAAAATTATAAAAACATACATACAAAATAGTTTAACCTAAAGTATACTGATATGATACTGAAGTTAAATTATATAAAGATATATGTATACTAAATAAATGTTTAAAAATGTATACATTTTTATATTTTTCTATAAGATAATAAACATGAATAATTTTTGAAGTTTTTGTGATTCATTTAGGGTGCTTTATAGAAAAACAATGTTTTCACGTTTTTTTGTATTTTCATCTCTCTATGTTATTTTTTTAGAAAAAAACCCCAAGTTAATTTTTGAGTAAATTACAATAATGGTCCTTCTGATTTGCATAAATTTTAGATTCGGTCCCTATGCTTTTAATTTTGCACAACCGGTTCTTATTTACACTGTTTACTTGCAGAATTGGTCATTGTGTATCATAATTCTTTTTAAATGACGTATATCATTTTACTCAATGACATTTTTGGTTCCTTCCTTTTACTAAATTTTGTTTTTGTTCTTAGATTTAAATGTTAATTTAATAATGATGATTTAATTAAGAGTAAATTACAGAAATAGACCTTGTGGTTTGCTCAAAATTATGGAAATGGTCACTGGTCTTTAAAAATTACATAAATGGTCCCTCAAAACACTATTTACTTGCAGAAGTGGTCCCTCCATCTCTTGACTTTTTCTAAATGACGATTTTGCTCTTATTCTCAAAATCAATTTTGGTCCCTATAGTATATAATTAGTTTTGGTTTTGGTAATTTTATAGTTTTTGTTTTTGTTTTTGAATTTTAAATGCTAATTTAATAAAATGTGATTTAATTAGTAATAATTTATTTATTTATTTTAATTCTGTTTTATATATTCAATTTATTTATTTACATTTCATTTGTTAAAATATTTTTACGTTTTTATATTTTTATACGTTACCAACTAACTATTTCATTATGTTAACATATTTTGATTTGATTATAATTTTAAAAAAGAAATATATAAATCTAGGGTTTTATTTGTTTTGATTAAAATATTTGTTACCTTAATACATTTCGATTTAAATTTAGTCTTTTATTAGTTTTGATTTACATATTATGTTACATTGTTCTGTTTCAATTAAACTTATTATTTTGTTTGTTCTATTCTAATTATTTTGTTCTATTAATACATTTTGATTTAATTATAATTTTTAATAAAACTATGTCGACTTGACATTTTATTCATTTTGATTTAAATATATTTTAGTGTTAATACATTTCAATTAAGTATAACTTCTAAAGATAATTATAAATTAGCGTTTTATTTGCTTTTTGCTTAAATATTTTGTCACGTTAATACCTATCAATTTAATAGTAATTTTTAGCGTTTTGGTTTGTATATTTTGTTTATAGGCTTTGAAATGCGTATATGTGTTTCGTTACATACGTTTCGAAACCTATATAATGAAATATACAAACCAAAATGTATAGAAAGAAATATACAAACCAAAACGCTAAAAATCATAATCAAATCGATAGGTATTAACGTGACTATTTTCGCAAAAACAAATAAAATGATAAGTTTATTTTTTTTAATATAATAATTAAATTGTAACGTATTAAAATAAAAAAATAATTAAATCATAACGAATCAAATGTCAATTCGACATAGTTTTGTTAAAAGATACAATTAACTCAGAACGTATTAATGTAACAAAGTAGTTAAAATACAATAAATAAAATACTAAGTTTAATCGAATCAGATTAATGTAGCAAAATATATAAATCAAAATGAGAAAAGATAAATTTCAATCGAAATGTATTAATGTAACAAAATATGTTGATCAAAACAAATAAAATTCTAGATCTATATAGTTTTAGTAAATATATAATTAAATCGAAATATGTTAACACAATGAAATTGTTAGTTACTAACGTATAAAAATATAAAAATCTATAAACATGTTAAAAAATGAAATGTACAATAAATTGAATATATACAAGAGAATTAAATAAAATAATTAAATCGTATTTTATTAAATTAGCATTTAAAATTCAAAAACAAAAACAAAAAATAATGAAAATGAGTAAAACGATAACTAATTAAATACTAGAGGGACCAAATTTAAATTTGAGAATAAAGGCAAAATCGTCGTTTAGAAAAATTCAATAGACGGAGTGACCAATTCTGCAAGTAAATAGTGTTTTGAGGGACCATTTATGTAATTTTTAAAGACCAGGGACCATTTCCATAATTTTGAGCAAACCACATGAACCATTTATGTAATTTACTCTTTAATTAATTAATTAATATCTATATTATTATTGTTTTGAGTAAATTACATAAATGGTCCCTGTGGTTTGCTCAAAATTATGGAAATGATCCATAGTCTTTAAAAATTGCATAAATTGTCCCTCAAAACACTATTTACTTGCAAAAATGGTCCCTTCATCTCTTGAATTTTTCTAAATGACGATTTTGCCCTTATTCTCAAAATCAATTTTGGTCCCTATAGTATCCAATTAGTTTTGGTTTTAGTCATTTTTATAATTTTTTGTTTTTGTTTTGAATTTTAAATGCTAATTTAATAAAATGTGATTTTAGTTATTTTATTTAATTAATTAATTTTTTTTTTGAAAGGCTAGTTAGTTGTTAGTATTACACCCAAAGTTAGATTAAAATTACCAATGTCAGGGATTGAACCCATGACCTCTCCTAGAGGCAAGCCTCCCCACCTTTGGTGGTGGCCACCAGGGCAAGCCCTGATGGTTATATAATTAATTAATTTTAATTCTATTTTATATATTCAATGTATTTATTTTCATTTCATTTGTTAAAATATTTATACGTTTTTATACTTTTATACGTTATCAACTTACTATTTCATTACGTTAACATATTTTGATTTGATTATAGTTTTAGAAAAAAATTATATAAATCTTGGGTTTTATTTGTTTTGATTAAAATTTTTTGTTACGTTAATACATTTCGATTTAAATTTACTCTTTTTTCGTTTCGATTTACATATTTTGCTACATTAATCCGTTTTAATTAAACTTAGTATTTTGTTTGTTTTATTCTAATTATTTTGTTGTATTAATACATTTTGATTTAATTATAATTTTTTATAAAACCATGCCGACTTGACATTTTATTCGTTTTGATTTAAATATATTTTAGTGTTAATACATTTCAATTAAATATAACTTCTAAAAATAATATATAAATTTAGCGTTTTATTTGTTTTTTGCTTAAATATTTTGTCACGTTAATACCTATCGATTTAATTGTAATTTTTAGCGTTTTGGTTTGTATATATGTTTTTAAACGCACATATATTTATACGTATATATGTTTTGAATAAAATGTATATATATTTCATTACATACGTTTCGAAACTTATATAATGAAATATACAAACCAAAACGTATAGAAAGAAATATACAAACCAAAATGTTAAAAATTATAATTAAATAGATAGGTAATAACGTGACTATTTACGCAAAAACAAATAAAATGCTAAGTTTATATATTTTTTTTAAAAATTATAATTAAATTGTAACGTATTAAAATAAAAAAACTATTTAAATTAAAACGAATCAAATGTCAAGTCGACAAAGTTTTGTTAAAAGATACAACTAACTCAGAACGTATTAATGTAACAAAGTATTTACAATAAAATAAATAAAATACTAAGTTTAATTGAAACAGATTAATGTAGCAAAATATGTAAATCCAAACGAAAAAAAGAAAAAAATTTAATTCGAAAAGTATTAATGTTACAAAATATCTTAATCAAAATAAATGTGATCCTAGATTTATATATTTTTAGTAAAATTATAATTAAATCAAAATATGTTAACACAATGACATTGTTAGTTGCTAACGTATGAAAATATAAAAATATAAACATGTTAAAAAAATGAGATATAAAATAAATAAATTGAATATATACAATAAATTTAAAATAAACTAAATAAATAATTAAAACAAATTAATTAAATTAACATTTAAAATTCAAAAACAAAAACAAAAAATAATGAAAAATGATTAAAACAATAACTAATTAAAAACTACAGGGACCAAAGTTGAATTTGAGAATAAGGGCAAAATCGTCATTTAGAAAAATTCAATAGATGGAGGGACCAATTCTGCAAATAAATAGTGTTTTTAGGGACCATTTATGTAATTTTTAAAGACCAGAGACCATTTCCATAATTTTGAGTAAACCACAGGGACCATTTTTGTAATTTACTCTATTGTTTTTAATACATATATTTATCATTTTATTTATAATATTCTCCCTATTTATATATTTAATTAACTTATTGTATGTTTCTATGATATATTTAACTTATCCATTAAAATTTTATCTATATTAATATTCATTTATTATAATATTTATATGTTTTTATATTTTATACGTTTTCCTCTATTTATTTCATTACGTTAAACTCTTTTGATTTTATCATACCATTTTAAGAAAAATATATAAACTTAGGATTTCATCGTTTGATTTAGATATTTGTAACGTTAATTTTTAGATTTAGATTTAGTATTCTATTCGTTTTCATTTACATGTTTTGTTACATTAAAACATTTAAGTCATAACAAATAAAATGTTAATTATATGGGGTTTTCGTGCAAATTTTAATTAAACAAAAATATATTAATAACAAAATATTTATATCATTAAAAATATAAAGTTAAGTTCATATATTTTACTTGAAAGTTATAACTATATTAAAACATATTAACTTGAAAAAATATTTAAATCAAAATAAATAAAATATAAGTTTATACTTTTTTCTTCCAAATTATGATTAAATCGAAATGTATTAAGGTAACACCACAATTATAATAAAATTAAAAGAAACACTAATTTAAATTGAAACATATTAATGTAACAAAATATTTAAATCAAAACAAATAGAATACTAAATTTAAATAAAAAGTATTAACATAACAAGATATTTATATCAAATTGAATAAAACCTTAAGTTTATATATTTTTTTAATTTTATAATGAAATCAAAATATATCAACAAAATGAAACTATATGAAAACACAGATATCAATTTTATTTATTTTACGTTTCATTTATTAGTTTTATTATAATTATGATGTTACATTAATAAGTTTCGATTTAATCATAAAATTTAAGAAAAGAAAAATATAAATTTAGCATTTTATATATTTTGATTTAAGTATTTTGTTAAGTTAATACTGTAACACCCATAATTCTCACACAAATGCCACGTCAATACAATACACAGGTGGCAATAACGCAATCATCTCATAAAGCACATGTCACAGGATTAGCGGAAAACACTGATAATTTAAAACTTTAATACAAAGTTAACACGTCTCAAGTCACATGCTGATTCAGATGCATACACGACTGAATTATCTGATAAACACGGATTTGTGAGAGCTAACTCAATACAGATCCAGTATAAGATACATACAACAGCTTTAAAGTCTAACAACAGCAATCACCAATACCCTAGACCTCTGAATCACTTCGGCTGCTGCGGCTGTGACTACGGTCCCACAGAATGGCTGCCTGAGACACGGAAGACTCGAAAACATAAGCTGGACAGCTCGTGAGTACGCGAGGGTTAGACACTGCAGGTAAGAACACATAGCATACACAACACATATATCTCAGCACACATATGCAACTCGATGCATAACACATATCTCTGCTCAAAAGGGGGACCACATTCCCCAGCTAACAGGCCGCACACAGCAGCGGTTAGCTACTCAATAGGCACAGGAGCGACATGGCAATATCACTGCCGTATATATACATCCTCATATCTCGTGACTGGTTAGGGACAGTCAGCCTGCGCGATCACATATCGCGGACACCTGCAATTCAAACACATATAGCACGTATAGGGTAGAGAAGCTCATACCTGCGCGCTATCACAGTCTCATACACATATATATCACAACCACATAGGCGACTCGAAAGAATGCACGTGCGTTTGAAAAGAACTCGAGTACTCACCGACTACCCGATTCGACTTGAAACCCGAAACTCTTAATGCGGCTCGGCACGTGCTCGGCTAGGACCTGTAATCGTCACAATCCCACATATCAATACAAGTCCCAACAATCAACAATTCAAATCAAACATAATTATCGCGATCAATCTAAACCCGAAACAGATTTCCGAACGGATAATCGACCCCCGAATTGCTTTACGAGACCCCCAACGAGACTCAAAACCCAATTAATTTAACCCAACAATATCTCAAAGAAGCACAACCAAATAACAACCCAAGACTCCCTCACATGGATCAAACCAACTTTCTCCCACAGACTGCAGGCTGCGGCTCGCGCCGCGCTCCCCTGCACTCGCGTCGCGTCCATGATCTTCTGCGCGTCGCGCCGCGGTCCCCTGCGCGTCGCGCCGCGACCAGGCGCCTGCTCCCAGTTCTGCTCTTCGATGACCATGGCCGAACCAGGAGTAACTCACACCCCCAGCCAATTTCAGAAGCAATAACATACAAGAAACCCAAATACCACAACTCATAGACTCTGGAAATCAATATTCTCAACATAATACATACATATCACAAGAATTAGCCACCAAAACTCACAATCCTTACCTCAAACACCTTCAAGGCACAAGGAGAAGATGAACAACACAAATTCCTGCACTCAATTTCAACTTGGCTTCCTTCTTGCTGGAGCTCCACACAAACGCACACACTCACACCCTTTTGGGGTTTTCTCTGGGTTTTGGAAAAAGGAGAAATGAAGGAAGATAAGGGATAAGGCCATTTATGTTTATCTCTAATTTGGCCGGTTCCGCACCCATTAAATCCGAACCCGATATCACTTTTTCAACATTAATATCAAATTAACCCATTTAACTCCATGAACTCAAGGAGATAATTAATCCGCTAATTATTAGCTCGGAGACACGTATCACTCAATCTTGACACGTTAAATCCACGAAATGGAATTTAATTGGAACACGCAATAATTATTAAAATAATGAGCCAATAAATTAAATCCACGTACCAGGCTCAAATCCGGGATGTTACGAATACGTTTTAAGTTAGTTACAACATTCAAATAAAATATTATAATTGCAGGAAAACTATATAAATTTAATATTTTATTTATTTTAACTTAAATGTTTTAATGTAATAAAATATTTAAATCAAAACGAATAGAACACTAAATTTAAATCATGATAACGACGTAACAAATATCTAAATCAAAATAAATGAAACTCTAAGTTTATATATAATGAAATCAAAATATATTAACGTATAAAATGAATGGATTGAAACATATAAATTACAAAGAACGTATAAAGTTATAACGTAAGATAATATAAATAAAATTTTAATAAATAAATTAAATATATAACTAATTAATTAATTAAAAGGGATAATTTAATAAAAAAATAAATATATCTTACATAATAATACTAAAAATAAATTATTAATTATATAATATTTTATTACATTAAGATTTAAATTTTAAAAACAAAACAAATATAATAAAAAGAACGAGACCAAAAATGCTATTGAGGAAAAATGTATAATTGTATTTTATAAAAACATGATACAGATAGACCATTACTTCAAATAAATAGTGTAAATAAGGGCTGCTTATGCAAAATTGAAACCACAAGGATTTGATCCAAAATTTTATGCAAACCACATGGACCATTTTTATAAGGGATAATTGCGCAAAAAATCACTAATTTGTCAGTTTTTTGTGATTAAAACTCAAACCATTTTCTGTTGCATAAAAAATCTCGAACTAACTAAAAATCAGTAAATCAAGGTTTTAGCAATGGGTCACCGGTTGAAACCGGTTTTTAAATCCTACGTGGACCGGTAAATAAATTACGTGAAATAAATTTTAATTGTTGAAACCGGTTGCCAAGTATTACACATCATTTTAACATTCGTTGATGATGTATTCTCGTTTAAAAAGTACAATTAAAAGTTATCAACGAGAGTTTTAATGATTTGTAATCTTTGACAACCGGTTTCAACAATTAAAATTTATTCTACGTATGTTATTTACCGGTCCACGTAGGTCTAATAACCGGTTACCCATTGATAAAACCTTAATTCACGGATTTTTAGTTAGTTCGGGGTTTTCTATGCAACGAAAAATGGTTTGGGGTTTTAATCACAAAAAACTGACAACTTCGAGGTTTTTTACGTAGTTATCCATTTTTATAATTTACTCCTATTACTAATTATAACTGGATTTTAATACTCAAATTTCATAAAATAGAAAAAAAATTAACTTAAGAATTTTTTTAGAAAAAAAATAAGGTTTAATATAAAAAAAGCCAACATGTTTTTTCACGTTTTTGCAGTTTAGTCCCTCCGTATTATTTTGCAAATAAATTCATTGAGTATGTTTGTGATTTTTGGAATATTTTTATGAATTCAAAAAAGTATCCAAATTTGTGGAATTTTCAAAAAAAAAAATAGTAAAACCATGTTGGTTTTTTGTAGAAAAAGATAGGGTTGATTATGAAAAAATAAACTTTTTTCTAAAAACCGGATTAAAAACAATAACTTGAGAACTTTTTAGGAAAAATTAACACGGTGGACTAAATCACAAAAAAAATATGAAAACACTCTTGTTTTTTTCTTCATATAAACCCAAAAAAAAAGGACTAAAAAGAAAAATAACGTAATTTTTTATATTTTTTTAAGTCGATGATTTTCCTCACACGTTACATCCATTCGGGTTAACCCAACTTCCGTCGGATCCATGTCATTTCAGAAGGAAATTACAAAAGTATCGGGTGTAGAAACGGAGCCAGTTCTAGGGTTTGACTGATGAAATTGCACAAAAGTTGGTGTGTGAAACTCAATGCATACACCAAAACACACACTTGTAGGTGAGAGAGAAACATGATCAGTGTTGAAATCAGATGATTTTTACGATACCTTCGGACTCGCCGTCGTCAAGATCCATCGCCACTTGTGACCCCACACACAATTTGATTTAGAAACATTTAAACCCCCATTTCTGAATTCCTCCAAAAATATCCGCTTTATTTGGGAAAAATGGGAAATTTTGATTGGTGGTAAGAGAAATTTGTTGGAGGGGATCGTGAGATTTTAAACATTAGCTGTTGAATATTTGGAGGGATATGGATTAGTTTTCAATTTTGGAATTTTCTTAAAAAAAATATAAAAATTTCCGCATGCAATCCGGTGGCGGGGTCCAGCACGGAGGAGGTGCGCACGGGCGAAACATGGTGCCCGGACCACCGTCCTCCTCCGCATCGCCGTCGTCTTCATCCTCAGCCGTCTCCACTCCTCAATTGGGGTTTGATCCAATGCAGCAGCAACAGCAGCAGCAGCAGCAGAGGCAGGTTAGGGTTTTTTTATTTTATAGTTACTGAATTTTCACTGTCTTTATAAATTGTTTGATTTAGCTACAGCTAATTTAGTTTATTTATGATATCATTTGAATGAATTTTGTACTTATTTTCTTCAGTTTTGTATGTTCTAATTGTATAATCTTCTATAAATTTTTTAAATTAACATCATTGTTCATTTGGCCACGATATATGAGCTTTTTGGGCTGTGAAACTTTATTGTAACAAAAACCATCATACTTGCTTTTGCCCAATATATTTGTTTCAAGTAAATTATAGTTGTTTCAATTAAAGCTAGGGATAGTTAGGTATATTTACTTTTATCTTAATAAATAGGTTTTCTTAGTTTGGCCCATTTATTATTCCAAATTTCCATTAAGTTGAATTGAGGGTTTGAGTACTCCTCCTAGTGGTTGTTTGGATGTGCATTTTCTAAGTGGTAATTGTTGATTAGACTAAAAGGTTAGGGATAATTGGGTATTATTGCTTTTTTTAGTGTGATAATTGCTGATTAGATTAATTTAGGGATAATTGGGTAATTTTAAATTTAAATTAATGATCAATTTTCTTACTTTGACCCCATTTATTGTTGCAATATGCCAATAAGTTGATCAGGGTTTGAGCACACATGATTTCTATGTTGATATGTTCACAATCAGATACTAATTTCACAGTGTATTGCATACTGTAATCTTGCAGGTTTTTGAATGTGTGTTTTTAAAGTGATTATTGCGACTTGAAAATCAGCTTAGATAGTTGGATAATCTGTTGATTAAAGTTAGGATAGCTAGGTAATTTTTACTTCTATTTCACCAATCAGTTTTATATAACTACTCCACATATGCTTCTCCAAATTTGTTAAATTAGACTCTAAACCCCAAAATCATAATCATAGTTGGTTTTTGCCAAACACTTGAAACTGAAACACACATCCAAACATCCCCTTGTTTATATTCCCTCATTTGTCTAGTCTCATGTTGTTAACAATGTGCACCTTTCTGTATATACTATTGCAATTTTTTTGGATATTCGATTTAGCTAATGTGTTGACAATTTGTAACCGTTTTTATTCGATTTGCATTTGGCATTGTTGCCTTAAGTTAGGTCGGATGCCAGTATGCCACCAAGGTCTTGGTTTTGCATAAAGTTCAAAGCTTTATAAGTATTAGAAGCACAGTAATCACAATAATAATTAAAATGGAATAGTGTAGGTATACTGGCACTGTTGTTATTTATTAGTCTGTTAAAGAGGATCAAAACTATTAAAGAACGAAATCATGAAATAAGCACGATTCTATAGGCGAAACCTTTCAGGATTTCCGCATCCTCTCAGGAAAGATGAAGTATTTATGGTCAAACTAATATGTTTATGATGTCACATATATTTTACAGTTATGTGTATAACTATTGCACTATTGCACAATTTGGTACTAAAGTTCATTGAGACAGTTAATGAACATGGTATAAGGTCAATCTATAGTTAAATTGTAGTTAGAATGGCACACATGCATGTTTCTTGATCTGTAAAAGGGTGGGAAAAAAGTTCAGAGAACAAGACAAATTATTTATTAAATTGTATACTGAAAATCATAGATATCATATGCATAAATGAGGTGTGCAACAAAAAAAAGAAAAGAAAAAGATGACTCGTTATTTCATCGAACAATTTTCTCAATGCATTTAAGATTACAAATTTAGGCTTCTTTTAGGGGAAACCGGTGGTTCGTGTTGAGAAACGGTGCAAGAGAAAAGTAAACACAAACAAAATTTGAAAGCAAAGAACATATTATATATGTAGCTCAGTGCCTCGGTCCAAGGATGACCTATATAACTGCTGCGTCGGTTTTCTCCCACTGCACATGTCTGGTTTGTTTATGACAAATATTTGATTCCGATGGTTGGAAAACTTATTTCTTCCTTGAATGCTGCATGATTATAAATCTGTACTTTTTTTTTTTGTTTTTGTTTTTGGCCCATTTGCTTCCATCAAATATGCCATTGCATGAATGGGATTCTAAATATATTTGTTTAATTTTGTTTTTCTAGTCATTGCAACAACAATTACTACGAAATCCTGAGGGGAGAGAAGCAATGTTAGCCTATCAGTCTCTGCAAGGAGGCTTTGGTGGTGGTGTTGCATCAAGTCCTGGTTCTATGCAAATGCAGCGCATTGCTCAGCAGCAAGGTCGAGAGGAGGGGCAAAATCGGAATCAGGGTTTTGATCAACACATGATGAACCCCATCCAGCAGGCTTACGCTCAGTATGCTTTCCAAAACCAACAGAAATCGGCTCTAGGAATGCAAGCGCAGCAGCAAATGAGAATGGGAGCTGCTGGGCCTTCGTCAAAAGACCAAGACCCAAGAATCGGAAACGCAAAACTCCAAGATCTTGTCTCGTTTCACGCTGGTGGACAGGCGCAGACATCACTGTCGAAGAAACCAGTGGATGAAGGGCATATGGCGGTTTCTGATCAAAGTCAAAATCAAAATCAAAACCAGAAACAGTTTGCCATGCCGACATCACTTGGCCAATTAATGCAGGGTAATAATAGTATGCGGCCTATGCAGGCCCCTCAAGCTCCTCAAAACATGACGATGGCGGCTCAATTGCAGGCGATGCAGGCGTTGGCTCTTGAGCGTAACATTGATCTCTCACTTCCGCAAAACGCTAATTTGGTTGCACAACTAATCCCACTCATGCAGGCTAGAATGCAAAAAGCAAATGAAAGCAGCATGAGCCCACAATCTGTGCCAAAGCAACAGGTCACAAACGAAAGCTCTCCGAGGGGAAATTCGTCAAATGATGTATCGGGGTCTACGAAAGCACGGATGACGTTACCACCCGGCCATCTTGGTTCAACGTCCAATCCGTTGCTAATTAACAACTCAAGTGGCAGCCAGAGTCAGGGCCAACAGCTTCCTCCTAGGCAGCCGACTCCAATTGGCAGTGGGGTGTCGTCCATGCATCCTCCACAGTCATCCATGAACATGAACCAGGGTGCCGATCATTCATCGCTTGCTAAAAGCACGTTATCCACTCCTGAGACACTGCAAATGCAACATGCAAGGCAGCAGATAAATCGATCTTCTCCACAACCGACAGCTTTGTCTAACACTGCCGGGTCTGCAAACCCTTCACCGCCTCTAAAGGGACAAGCGCCACAACGGCAACTACCTTCGGCCTTTACAAAACAGCAACTGCATGTTCTTAAAGCACAAATACTAGCTTTTAGGCGCATTAAGGTGATTTCCCAGTTACATATTTGAGTGACTGACTTTTTGAACCATCGTTCTTGCTAAAAATGACAAGAAAAAAAAGTAAAATGGAAGAATGCCATAGTGTGAAGTGTAGTGTTCTTTTTTGTATAATTATAAGTACGGTGGTTCAAGAAGTCAATCATTCTTGATTTTTTTTTGGTTGATAATCTTTTTCCCCTTTCTTGTGAACTTATTGATATGGTTTGATGGCAGAAAGGTGATAAAACTCTACCGAACGAACTGCTTCAAGCCATTGCCCCACCTCCCCTCGAAGCACAAATTCAACAATCGGCAGCTCCTGCTGGAACCATAAATGTGAAAAGTCAACCTGATGACCATACGAGGCATTCAGAATCAAATGAAAAGGATCTTCAATCTGCAACATCTTCAGGTGGATTGAATAATATAAAAAGAGAAGTTTATGAGGAGAATGCAGCAACAGCTAATGTGCAAGGTACAACATCAATGCCGAAGGAAACTCCACCGGTTCTTCCTGCTAAACAGGAGCAGGAGGTCGAACTTGGGATTCAGAAAACTACTCATGTAAGTGAAGGAACTGTGGACAAGGGTAAATCAGTCGTGTCAGAGCCGGTTGTTTCCGACAACGCTCAAGGTAAAAGACCGTCACAAGCAGGAAATCCACCTCAACCGAAAGATTCCGGTCCTAAAAAGTACCATGGTCCGTTGTTTGACTTTCCGTTCTTCACTCGAAAGCATGATGCTTTCGGCTCAAGCTTGATGCTAAACAACAACAATAATCTTACGCTGGCGTACGACCTGAAGGATCTGATTGCCGAAGAGACTGAATTGGTTAACAAAAGGAGGAGTCAAACCATTGAGAAGATTAGCAGTTTACTATCTGTTAATTTGGAGAGAAGAAGAATTCGGCCCGATCTCATTCTTAGGTTGCAAATCGAAGAAAAGAAGTTAAAACTTCAGGATCTACAGAAACGTGTAAGGGACGAAGTTGATCAGCAGCAACAAGAGATAATGGCAATGCCCGACAGGCCGTATCGTAAATTTGTGCGGTTATGTGAACGTCAACGGATGGAGCTCAATAGGCATGTACAGGCTGCTCAGAGAGCGATTCGAGAAAAGCAACTGAAATTGATTTTTCAGTGGCGTAAAAAGCTTCTAGAGTCCCATTGGGCGATTCGGGATGCACGAACCCAACGGAATAGGGGAGTTGCGAAGTATCATGAGAAGATGCTGAGGGAGTTCTCCAAGAAAAAAGATGATGATCGTAGTAAACGAATGGAGGCTTTGAAGAATAATGACGTGGAGAGGTATAGAGAGATTTTGTTAGAGCAACAAACGAGCATGCCTGGTGAGGCTGCTGAGAGATATGAGGTTCTTTCTTCGTTTTTATCCCAGACGGAAGATTATCTTCATAAACTCGGAAGCAAAATAACTTCCGCAAAGAACCAACAGGAGGTAGAAGAGGCAGCAAATGCTGCTGCTGCTGCTGCAAGGGCTCAGGTACTTTCTGCCTCACTATCTTTACGAAACTCATTTTTTAGTGAACTTAAATGTGTACAAACTATTTGGTAGAGGTGGCAAATTTGGCAGGTTGGATAGCAGGTTTCGGGTACTTTTTAATGCGGGTCAAAACACGTCGTATAGGGTTGACCCACCACCCCTTTTGACATTTTTCTGGAATTGTTTAAATAATTAATGTATCACAACAGTTATTATTAAATAATAATCTGAATGACTTTGGAGGTAGTAAGCATCCAATACAGTTTCCATTTCCTTTTTAGCTAATTACTTTTATTCAATCCATTTTAATATATCAAAGACAAATTATAATCGGATCAACCCAGTTCTTGTCAAACAAGGTCAAACTTGCTGGTTGCTGCCTCTATGTAGAGGTGTTACATTTCTACAACTCGTATGTGATATTGCCATTTTCGAATGTGTGTGTATACGAGGGGTTGACCTTTCAATATTTTTTTTTACTTTGGCCTTCATTACAAGCTATCTTTCATGTGTCTATCCTTGAAGGAAAATTGTAGTTTATAAGAATGAGTGATTAGAGACAAGTTTTGGAGCATTGAATGCGAATAACATAATTGTACTTGGGGACTTATTGTTCATACTTGCTCAACAAAAAGCCAAATACGATCATTCAAAAAATCAATTTCATATACAGGGGTAGTTTGGATGTGCATATAGAAACTAGTTATAGCAAATATTCAAAATTAGTAATTAAAATCATCTGTTGATTATAACTAGAGATAATTAGGGGATATCTCAATAATCAGTTTTCTTACACCATCTTGCCTTCTTTTTCAATTTTAATCATCTTGACCTAAAATATTGAGGTATAATTGCTTTTACCCAAACACATGAAGTTGATTATTGATTTGTCAAAACTCAAAATAATGAGTTATCCAACCATCCCATATACACTTGTACGTACGTATATATACTTTTATATGTATATGTACGTATGTGTATGTATCCACACACACACTCACACACATATATAAGCAACATTAGTTTCAAAAAACCGTTCTCATATGAACCTATCGAAACCGGACGATTTGGTCAACAACCGGATGAAGAGGTGCACGAACCGAAAGCGGCTCAACCGGATAAGTATTTGTTGGTATTTTCTGGCGACATGAAACCCATCCGTGGAGAGAGGGAAACTGAGAGAAATGGGTCTCCCTGGCATCTTCCAGACAGGGCATGGCAATGGGGCGGGGTGGGACGTAGATCTCAGTTCCCATCCCCGGCCCCATCCCCGTCAGGGAATGAGTTTCTATCCCCATCCCCGGCCCAAACGGGGATCCCCGTCGGAGAATCGGGTTTTTCAAGTTCCTAAAAGATTATTAAGTTTAAACTATATAAATAGTAATTTAGTAGAAAAATTTATGTAAATAAACTTTAAACAAATCAATTCAAACATATTTGAGTTATTTACATATATAATTTATAATGAAATTAAAACAAAGAAATATTTGCAAAAGATTTATAAAACCACTATAACGAGAAAAACAATAGTATTTTAAACTATAGAAAAGTCATATACAATAATATTTAATATATTATATAAAATGTAATGAAGAATTCACATTGTAAAGTTAAATATATATAATAATCTATATTAAAACATAAAACATAATTGGGGTCGGGGATTAAAGTGTCTCCCATCCTCGCCCCATCCCCATTCTTTTAAATCGGGGATTCCCCGTCCCCATCCCCGGTCAACTCGGGGATTCCCTGGTCAAATCGGGGTCGAGTTACGGGTTCCCTGTCGGGTATGAGTTTTTTTTGCCATGCCTCCAGTCACTGGTTCTGGTGCTTCTCCACCTTTGGAGTTGTCAGGCACTCCAGTCACATGCAAAAAAAAGGGATCGATTGTGCTTTGAGTTTGAGGCGATAGTGTTGGTATCGGTTTCTGGTTTGAGTAATCAAGTCTTCAAATCTACAACAAAAGTTAGGGGGCGTTTGGTTTGTGTATTTCTTGGACCGATTAAACTGGTTGAACCATTTTGGTTTTTAAAATTGTTGGTTGACCGGTTTGACGTCCGGTCCGGTTTTCAAAACCATGATATGCAATGTGGCAATATGCTAATAAAGAAATTCAATATTACACTCATATTAAAGGTCACCCCACAAGATCTTTGTAATGGTATATATTGTGTAGAATATTATTATTTTATATATTTAACAAATTATGTTATATGTATCATAGTATGTAAGACGTAAATATTTAAGAGTGCAGTCTAATAAAGGTAATTGAACTTTTTATGAAAGGTGACCTGATTAAGCATGGATCACAATTTAAAAGGAATGGCATGATTGAAGAGAGGAAATGGATGGATCGGATTAAGTTTATACTTACAATTCAATGTATCACACATGCTTTATAATTGTGTTTTTGTGTGCAAGTACGTATGCATGCATGCAACATTCATGATGCATTGTATGTATGTATGTCTTTTTTTTTGTCATGTATGTGTGGGTATTGTTTAATGTTTTTCATTTGTTGCTAAAGGGTCTATCCGAAGAAGAAGTGAGAGCTGCAGCTGCTTGTGCTGGAGAAGAAGTTACAATAAGAAATCGTTTCTCGGAAATGAATGCACCCCAGGATGGTTCATCTGTTAGCAAGTAAGCTCTTCATCATTTCTACTAGGTGGCTATAAGTCTATAACTTGGTTGTCTACAATATACTCGGAAAGTAGGAAACATAGTTTTTTTTTGCTTGTGACTTTACTGAAATTTGTGGTGGGGATGAAAAAGAACAAAAAAAAGTTGAAAGGTTTACAATGCCCCCCACACCCAAAAAAAAAAAAAAAGAAATTCACTGTTACACTATAAGCTGAAGTCGTCTCTTTGTGATGTCATGATCAGCTGCAACATGTTTTTAACAGGAATTGTCATAGTAAGACCAATTTACGCTTATGTGCACGTCGGTCCTTCGTGATGTCATATAGAGTGGTGTCTTTATATTATTGAATTTGAAGACACAATCAATTTTTGGTGGTTAGATAAAACCGTTTATGGTTTTAATTTTTTCGTTACTTGTGATCAAGATATCTAGATTTGGAGAAGCAGGCAAGAAGCAGCTGTAAGAAAACTGATTTTGGAAATTAATTTTTATATCACCTACTTATCCTTAGGTTTAAGGGGTGTTTGGATGTGTGATTATGATAGTAATTAAAATCAGATAGTTGTAACAAAATAGGTGTTTGAGTGTCTGACAAATTTTGATTATTTAAAGAATTGATAGGTACAATGACATAAAGATCAGAAAACAAGTTTCGTTCCGGTTGGTCATAAACTAGTTATCAAATATTGATTATTTAATCCTCAAGTAATTAACAAATCAGAGTCAGTTTCTGTGTTTTAAAAGGTGCCCCTCAGGCGAAGTGAGGTGTGAGGCTCAAGGCCCTGCACAATACATGCCTGTTGCGCGGGCCTCTTTGTCGTTTAATTAATTCTAGTCTTCAAAAACGAATATAAGCGCCTAACTGATTAATCTTTTAAGTAATTCAGATTTTGTAATTCAGACTCTGTATTATATATATTTTGGCATTTTATATTTCGATAATTTAGTCTATCAGTTGTTAAAGTAGTATTAATGTGTTAATTTATATAAAATATGATACCAAAACAAGTGCACCTCGCGTACGTGATGCACGTGCTTTGCCTTGCGCTCCAGGATCCATTTTACAAGGTTGCGCCTCTTAAAGCTGTCAGTTACCCAGACACTAAAACTGATATTCAGGGACTTGAAATTTCAATAATCTAATAGTTCGGTGAAATCACACATCCAAACACACCCGTACTTAAATGATTATCCATGTTGAAAATCATATCCAACCACCCCCTAATTTTAGGATCTTAAATATATGGAACTTCAGAAAACTTATAGGCAAACATTTATCATACGACAGAGTTGTTCCAATGCAAAAAAAAAAAAAAAGATCAAACCAATGTTTCTCATAATATTTTTTGGTTGTGGTTTTCAACAGGTATTATACTCTTGCGCATGCTGTGAATGAAAGGGTCATAAGGCAACCCTCAATGTTACGAGCTGGAACTTTGCGGGATTATCAGCTTGTATGTCATTTTATCTTATGCATCAATGGTTTCAGGATTAGGCACATTGATTCAATGTGGCTTAGATTCATGTATATTCTGTTCCGGTTGAATGCATCTTCATATTTAATTCGATTGGTCAATCTTTCAGGTTGGTTTACAATGGATGCTTTCGTTGTACAACAATAAATTGAATGGAATATTGGCTGACGAAATGGGTCTTGGGAAAACAGTGCAGGTATGATGTTGCTGTCCTTATGGCGACCAAATGTCAAGTCAAATTGCCTAGTAAATTTAGTTATTTTCTTACATCATCTATGTGGATCTTGTCATGCTGTGAGGACTTCAGATAAACAAGACTGGTAGTTAAATTCGATTTATACTAGATCTTTAGAACGCCTTTGTTAATTACAAATTTGGAGGGGGGGACTGTGCCTGCTAGCTAGTCTTGAGTAGGGCTGCAAACGAGTAAAGCTTTTATCGAGCAACTTGAGCTCGGCTTGAACGAGCTGAGCTTTTATCGATCTCAAGCCCGAGCCCAAAACTCGAGCTCGAAAAAATTAACGAGCCGATCTGGAGCTTTAAATGACTCGGCTTAGTTTTTATCGAGCTTCCCGTGCCTTCTATATATGTATGTAACATGTCAAGCTTATCAAGTAATTTGAGTATCAAGCCTTATATATATACATATCGAGTCAAGCTTTTATTACGCAATTCGAGCTTTTCAAGTATCGAGCTGAGATTTTATGGAGTTCAAGCTCAAGCTATATACCAAAAAAACGATCTCAAATATTATTTAAAGAAATTCGAGCTTTTCGAGCCGAGCTCGAGCCTTATTCAAGTACTTTTGAGCCGAGCTCCATCCTACATTTTAAAAGCTCGTTGAGCTATCAAGCCGAGCTCGAGCCTAACCAAAACGATCGAGCCGAGCTCGAGCTCGAGCTTGACTTGGCTCGTTTGCAGCCCTAGTCTTGAGGCCCACAAAATGGAGACTAGAAGTAAATGGAAAATCAAAATCAACTATTGTATTTTGTTATTCCTGGTAAAAGCCTGCATATATATATATATATATATATATATATATATATATATTTCTTTTGGTGCTAGCTAATCAATCAAGATATGCTGATGTAGTGATGTCCTCTTTCTACAGGTGATGGCGTTGATTGCTTATTTGATGGAGTTCAAAAGCAATTATGGCCCACATCTTATTATTGTTCCAAACGCTGTTTTGGTGAATTGGAAGGTTCGTTAACGTTTATTTCATATTAATGAATTTCTGCATTTTTTTAATACCTTTCTAACTTTGTTTACAACAGAGTGAGCTGCATAATTGGTTGCCGAATGTATCCTGCATTTACTATGTCGGTAACAAGGACCAACGATCAAAATTATTCTCTCAAGTAAAGACTTACGCTTGTCTTCTTTTACCTTTCCGAGTTATGATGGTGTGATGTTTTGATGACTGTGGAAGTCTTGCTTTCTTTTTGTATGTTTAATAAATTTAGGAGGTCTGTGCCATGAAATTCAATGTTCTCGTGACAACGTATGAATTCATCATGTATGATCGTTCAAAACTTTCAAGAGTCGATTGGAAGTATATTGTTATTGATGAAGCACAAAGAATGAAGGACAGAGAGTCAGTTTTAGCTCGTGATCTGGACAAATATCGGTGCCAAAGACGGCTGCTCCTTACTGGGACCCCCTTGCAGGTACGTAGTAATTTTCCAAAACAATTTCTTTCACAATATAATCTTATCTTGTTTTTTAACTTTAACAAGATTATCCATGCTTGCACAAATATACATCTACCTGCATTCTAGACCGCCATTTGGTAATGATTACTAATTAGTATAGGTGGCAAAATGGGTGGGTTGTCTACTGAGTAAAAAAAATGTTTAAGTTATTAGGAGCGGTCAAAATGAGTTGGGTCGTGGGTTGATATGATTTGATCGACCAACACTTTCATTTGTCCATTTATTATTTTTGTAGATAATTCCTAATTTAAATATGACTAAATGCAAAAGAATTTTGGTACTTGACGTATCATGTGCAAAATCACTTGTTCTTGCAAACTGTAGACATCTGTTTTTCTATCCCTTTTTTTTTTTTTTTTTCATTTTTACAATAGTAGTTTGTTTGCATCCAAAAGCCAAGTATGGTTCAAACTTCAAAAAGCATGGCAAATATTTTCTATACACCTATAATGAACTAAAATATTCCTTTAGCAGGTATCCAATTTTTAAATTTTTTTGAGAAAATGTCACTTTGCTATTTGAATAGAACTATTGTTAGTTTAAAAGCAAGGGTCAAACCATGAAGTAATTTTACAAACCATGAACTATTGTTATTATAGAGGGTGTTTGGGTGTGCATTTTCAAAGTGATTATTGCGACCTTGAGAACCAGAATCAGATAATTAGATATCATTTGGGTAAAATTCTGAATAGTTTAGGTAATTTTACATTTGTTAGTGATATACAGGTTTTTTGCACTAATACCTAACGTGCATTTCCAAATTTGAATATTTTAGCCATAAAAGATCCAAAAATAATAATCAGTCTTGCCACACTAAACTCATTATTGCAACTTGAGTTTCACAGCACCTCCAAACAAACCCATATATGTGTGTGTCGCAAGATACCTACTAAATTCATTTATGCTTACTTTTTTTAATCATGTTGTGCTAGTTGATGAATGATGAGTGGTTATTTGCTTCTGCAGAATGATCTTAAAGAACTTTGGTCGTTATTGAACCTACTACTTCCGGAAGTATTCGATAATCGAAAAGCTTTTCATGATTGGTTCTCAAAGCCTTTTCAAAAAGAAGTCACACACACTGCTGAAGATGATTGGCTAGAAACTGAGAAAAAGGTTATCATCATACATCGACTTCATCAAATATTAGAGCCTTTCATGCTCAGACGTCGTGTTGAAGATGTCGAAGGTTCGCTTCCTCCAAAGGTATGCTTACTTTTGCAGCGGAGTTGTTCCATGTTTTCTTATAAGCGATCAACTTTCGATATGAACAACCCTTTGATTTTAATAGATTGAAGAAAAACAACAGTTCATATGAATGGCCATTTTAGACAAAAAAAAAAAAAAGGAGTCGCGTATATCAATTTCTCTAGGACCACTTTATCTAATGTCTATAACGAAAATGGTGTTTGGATGTGAATTTTGAAAGTGATGATCTGATTATAATGTGTTTCTAGTGTATGGGTCACCTAATTCTGCTTTTTATGCTTATGATTATCAGATTATTTAGGGATCAAATAACCAGCTTCAGCGTAGCTGAATCGTGAATTGTTTATCAAATTGCAGACTAAAATTACTCATATACATTGTTTAACTCTTTCCTCAAAAAACTTATAATGGCAAAGGAAAATATGCATCTATTTTTGCGATGATTGATAATGAAAATTGTATCTGGATTTATAGAAAAATTTTCAAATTAAAAGTTATACTCATATAAATTCTTTATATTAAAGACTTTACATTTCATTTTATACTATGTCCATATTATGGTTTATTAATGTTTATCTTAACACCCTATGAGAGGATTTTCAGAAAGTCAAGCCACTTGTTCTTTAAATCGATGTCTGAAATATGATTTTAAATCTGATTATTGCAGATTCCCATCATTTTGCGATGTAAAATGTCGGCAATTCAGGGCGCTATATATGATTGGATCAAAGCTACTGGTACAATTCGAGTTGATCCTGAAGATGAGAAACGTAAGGTTCAAAGAAATCCGATGTACCAGGCAAAAACATACAAACCATTGAATAACAGATGTATGGAGCTTCGGAAAACATGCAATCATCCTTTGCTTAACTACCCATATTTTAATGATTTTTCCAAGGATTTTCTTGTTCGGTCATGTGGGAAATTATGGATTCTCGATAGGATTTTGATAAAGCTTCAAACAACGGGGCATCGAGTACTGCTTTTCAGTACGATGACAAAACTTTTAGATATCTTGGAGGAATATTTACAGTGGCGGAGACTGGTCTATCGTAGGATCGATGGTACAACAAGCTTGGAAGACCGTGAGTCGGCTATTGTAGACTTCAATAGCCCCAATACAGACTGCTTTATCTTCTTGCTTAGTATTCGTGCAGCCGGACGAGGTTTAAATCTTCAGACAGCTGACACTGTTATCATTTACGACCCTGATCCAAACCCCAAAAATGAAGAGCAGGCGGTTGCTCGAGCTCATCGTATTGGGCAGACAAGAGAAGTGAGAGTCATCTACATGGAAGCCGTGGTTGAAAAAGTTTCGAGCCATGAGAAAGAAGATAACTTTAGGAATGGAGGTACGATTGATTCTGATGATGATCTTGCTGGTAAGGATCGGTATATAGGTTCAATTGAGAGCCTCATACGGAATAATATCCAACAGTATAAGATTGATATGGCCGATGAAGTTATCAATGCTGGGAGGTTTGATCAGAGAACAACACATGAAGAGAGGCGTTCGACCTTGGAGACATTGTTACGCGATGAAGAAAGGTACCAAGAAACTGTTCATGATGTTCCATCACTTCAAGAGGTAAACCGCATGATCGCTAGAAGTGAAGAAGAAGTCGAACTTTTCGACCAGATGGATGAAGAATTCGATTGGGCTGACGAGATGACAAGATACGACCAAGTTCCAAAGTGGCTTCGTGCCGGGACTCGTGAGGTAAATGGTACCATTGCAAGTTTGTCCAAGAAACCGCAAAAGAACATGATATTTACGGAAAACATCGAAGGTGAATTGGCATCGGATATTACCGACAAAAGAAGGGGACGGTATAAAGACAAGAAGTTCCCGAATTATGCTGAATTGGATGACGACATTGAGGAATTCTCCGAAGCTAGCTCCGAAGAGGGAGAAGTTGGGGAACTTGAAGATGATGAAACCGTTGATGCTAACGAGACACCGGCAACTGATAGAGGCCAATCAGAAGATGATGTTCCAGTTTCCGTTAAATATGAGTATCCTCGCGCACCTATTCCTATCAAACTTCAAGAAGCTGGTTCTTCAGGATCATCCTCTGATAGCCGACGATTGGCTCCTATAGCAACTCCTTCTATATCTTCTCAAAAGTTTGGTTCACTTTCAGCACTAGACGGTAGGCCAGGTTCTCGTTCGAAAAGGCTGGTACGTATTCTTTTTTCTCAATAGGCCAAAATTCGATGTGTTTCTTTACTTGTATCTAATTTCTAATCCGGTAACGAATTAAACTAGCATGATGATCTAGAGGAAGGCGAGATTGCATTTTCAGGAGATTCCCATGTGGATCTTCAGCGATCTGGCAGCGCAAACCACGATCGTGACGAAGGTGAAGATGAACAAAGTTTGCAACCTAAAATAAAACGGAAACGTAGTATTCGTCTTCGACCAAGGCATGCTGCAGAGAGGGTAGAAGAGAAGCCTAATCTCCTCCGGGGTGAGACATCTCATTTACCCTTTCAAGCTGACCGTAAACCACATGTGAAAATAGAACCTGACCAAAAATTAGTCATAGAACCCAAGAGAACTCCACCTACTCGAAAAAACTCAAATAAGGCGAATGCTCATGTTGCGGGGAGACCAACGAGAGCAAATTCTAATTACGCCCCTTCAAAAGATGCTGCCGAGCACCCTAAAGAAAGTTTGGATACTAAAGTAATTGGCGGGATCAAGATGTCCGAGGCTATCCAAAGAAGGGTACGTACCATTATCAAAAGTCGCCTTCGATATTTTGTGGATTTACTAAAATGCGCTTTTGTTAGATGTATTGTTTTTTTTTTCATTGTTTGATTTGCTTTTGTTTGGTTTTAGCGTAAATAAGGTATTGATGAATCGGTTGAATGAACAATAAAAAAGAAGTCACTGAAAACCGATATATGTTGGATTTACATTTGAAACCCGGGCCACTATATAATGCTGTCAGTTTATGCACTACGATGTTTGAATATGCGTTTTGAAAGTGATTATTGCGACTTAAACAATCAGAATCAGAATCGAAATCAGATAATCATTCGATAAATTTAGGGATAGCTATGTAAGTTTACATTTGTTGCCTTTTGCTTTGGGGTTTCCTATTTGGTAGGCATTGTTCTTTAATTGTTTGCTTTTGGTGGTCTATTACTCTATTTTTTTTAACAACTTATGCATTAAGTTTATTGTTCCTTGCAGTGCAAAAATGTAATAACCAAGATCCAACGCAGAATCGACAAGGAAGGGCAACAGATCATTCCGCTGCTAGCTGATCTATGGAAGAGAACCGAAAGTCATGGGACTAGTGGTGCGAATAGTCTTCTTGATCTACGGAAGATTGAACTTCGTGTTGATCGACTCGAGTACAATGCGGTCCCGGAATTGATTGCTGATGTGCAAACTATGTTGAAAGGTGGAATGCACTATTTTGGATTTTCGCACGAGGTAATGATTCGTTTCGATTTGTTATATACTTCAATATTAAGTAGACTCGGTGCATAATCCAGAAAATGTTGACTGTTTTAATTAGTCAAATGTCTGAAATACCCTTTTAACTAGGGGTGTAAACGAGCCGAGCCCGAGTCTGAGCTTGTTTAAGCTCGAGCTCGGCTTGTGAATAATTTTCCAAGCTCGGGCTCGGCTCGTTTATTATATATTTTAATTTTTTAGTTAATTTTAAATAATCTTTTAATATAAGTAACTTGTTATTTTAATATATTTATATTTATTTAATCTATATATTATATATTTATTAATCTAAAAATAAATTTATATATAGGCTCGTTTAAGCTCGTTTAGGCTCATGAGCTCGATATGTGAAGCTCGGGCTCGAGCTCGTTTATTAAATGAGCTCGAATTTAGGCTTGAGCTCGGCTCGGGCTCGTTTAATTTGAGCTTTTTTCGAGCTTTTAGCGAGTCGAGCTCGAGTAGCTCATGAGTAGCTTGGCTCATTTACACCCCTACTTTAACTAGTACTCCCTCTGTTCTTACAAAAACATATTCATCTTGTAATGCCCCTGAAAGAATCTTTGCTTCTTCTTTTTGGTAATTTTTTAATCATGAAATACCTTTTTGCCCTTTTGTAATTTGATTTTGGCTCATTAGGTTTCCTATAGCTTGTCCTACTGATTACCTGAATTTTTATAATTATCTGATTCTGATTGTTCATCCCCAGTAATCAATCATTCTAAAATGCACTTTTGAGGAACACCCTGAATAGGATAGTATTGGTTTTTTTGTTCGCCTTTCGAAGATGGATTGTAGTTCGTTAAAAAGAAAATTTGCATGCTTTATTATGGATCTTTGATTGTATTCTTCCGATTAACAGGTGAGATCTGAGGCAAGAAAAGTCAATGATCTGTTTTTCGATATATTGAAGATTGCATTTCCCGACACAGACTTCCGAGAAGCCAGAGGTGCACTCCCGTTCTCCGCAGCAGGAGCTGCTGCTGCATGCATGTCATCTCCAAGAGGCGTACTACCTTTAGGTCAACCCAAGCGACAAAAACAGGTACTCGAGGTCGACCCTCAACCTAGCCCTACCCCAAAGTCACATTCTCGTGGGTCTGGTCCTATGGCTCATAGAGAAACAAGGTTAGGGAATAGCAGCACCAGAGAGTTAGCCAACACTCAAGATGAACCCAGACCGTTCACCCATCCAGGCGAGCTTGTAATCTGCAAGAAGAAACGAAAAGACAGGGAAAAATCGTTGGTTAAATCAGGGAACCGGTCAACAGGTTCTGTTTCTCCTACTGGTGTTGGTCGTGAAATTCGGAGCCCGGGTCAAACTCGATTGAGTCAAGGTCAACAAGGGTGGTCTAATAATCAGTCTCCACAGCAGGGAAGTGTGAACGGGGGCGGAGTTGGTTGGGCCAACCCTGTTAAGCGAATGAGGACTGATGCAGGGAAAAGGCGACCAAGTCACCCGTGAACGTTTTTAAGTCAGCATCTCGACTTGTAACTTACTATGGTCACTTGTTAATTTATAATGGTTTGCCCGTGTATGGGGCTGTATCGCCGGGCGCCCCTAAGTACTAGTGTTGAAGCAGAATGTAACGTACACATGGGCAGGGCGATAGCGTTGAACCTTTGTCCCAGATTAATATCGGTATGTAAACATAATCGCTCTTCTGCTAGGAGATTTCCGTTTACGATGAATATGTAATGATGATCATGTTCTAGGTCTTCTATGTGATTTTTTTTTGAACGGCAAACTAACTTACTCCTACTCCTAAACTACTCTACTCGTTTGCCCCAAGCGGGGACTTCAGAACTTACTTCCATCACTTAAACTCCAATTTGCCTTTAACGGGAGTCGAACCCGTAACCTCACACTTACATCACAGCCCTCTTACAAAATGAGCTAAACCCTATTGATTCTGTTAGAGTTTTAGTTGCATAAAAGGATCCATCTGATTCATTTCTTGTGCTCACTTGGGTTGTGCAATGCTATAAAACCCAACTGCATTGGAACCCATAACTTAAAGTTACAAAAATTGGTGTTACACTATTTGCGTGGACCCATGGTTTCGGTTTTTTTCTAACACTTCACAATGAATAGAAAACACTGTTTGGTACTGTTAATTGCTTGTACTGTTTGGAATCAAAAGTTTTAAGTTATATGTGTAACTATTATCAGTTAAAATCGTTTCATTCCGACGTACCAAACGTCCCCTCATAGGCAGAGCTATGTGTATGGGAGTGGTAGCCTGTGCAACGGGTTTCTTCCCCAATCATCTCATTCAGTAGGGTTAATTTTTTGGGCAAAAATTTAATTGTGCAACCTATATAATTAATAAAAAATAAAAAAAAAATCTGAGCGTGCAATTTGATTATAAAAATGTATACCTCAAATGAAACAAAAAGTTAAAAGTTTAGTGTCTAAATAAGTAATAAAAATAAAACAACAAATAAAACCGAATACTTTTATCCAAAATTAGAACTAATGATATTTTTAACTTAAATTAAAACCAAAACCCAATGATATTTGAGACTAGAAAGTTTGTATTTATTTAGTTTAATTACTCTTTAATTGTTAATCGTTAATCTATGTTTTATAATATCTATCGATGGATAAAAATTTCAACTGATTCCAACTACTCTTTACGGTTTATAACACATTTAGTATCCATCGCCATGTATTTGTAATGTTTATGGACATGGAGAGTGGAGTTGCTTGCATTCTTTCGTGACATCATTAAGAAAGGGTAATTCTAATGTGTGCAAGGGGCGTGTGATTAGTAAAAATTAAAGAGAAAGATGTAAATATAGCAATACCCTTGAAAAAAATGAAGTGGACCTAATATAATCTAGTTAGAGGATTTGATTTAAGCAATTGTAGGCTTTTCAATATCTTGAGGGTTTAACAAATTTCGAAATTTTATTTGGTGGATGGATGATGTTTAAAGGCGTGTTGAAAAATGAAAGCTGGTTTCGAATTTATAATTCACGAAAAGGTTAAGAAGTTTCACGATCCTAGTTGCAAGTCCTTGGAACCCTCACGTCCGTTCCTAATTAATGAGAATAAACAATGTTCAGCTAGCTAGCAGCCTGTTACAAAAGAATTAGCAATGATGATTGAACTTGAGTTCTTTCACAAATTCCCCCATTTGCAAGCCTTTGGAATCCTCGTTGGGATCCTTCTCAATAAATCAAAATAAACAATGTTCAGCTGGCTAACGGTCCGTTAAAAAAGATTTGACTATGGTGATTGAACTTGAGTTCTTTCACAAAAATTTTCTTTTGCAAGCCCTTTGAATCCTCATTGGGATCCTTCTTAATAAATCAAAATAAACAATGTTCAGCTGGTTAGCAGTCCGTTAAAGAAGAATTGACCGTGGTGATTAAACTTGAGTTCTTTCACAAATTTCTTTCTTTTGCAAGCCCTTTAAATCCAATTTTATTTCATCAAATACAACGTTAGATTAAATAAATCTCCAAGATATAGTTAATTGTAGTATTAAGATGTGACATATGAGTTGTAAAATGTTGGACTTTGCTTTATAAATTGTTATAAAACGCAAATTTCATTAAGGATGTCATTTAAATGAATTTCACTTCTTTTTATATAAAATTTCAAATGCATTAAAAGAGTATTTAAATTCTTATAAATTTTATTTCACCACACAAACTAAAAGTTGTATCATTACAATGCAAAATTAGCATTTAAAATATATTTTTTACTTATTATTTCTCTGATTAGAATTTATTGTATAATATTTAACTAGTTAATTATTACAACTTCAAACACGATACCATATTACAAACTATCTTTTGTAGAAAACAAAAAAGTAATGATCAAATAGCAAAAAAAAATTGAGTGTTTGATTTTGCGTTTAAAAAAATGCTATGACGTTTTAAAAATGAATAGTCAAATAATAACTCTTATAAAGCATACCGTAGGAACTTTAATGTTTGGATTTGCTTCTACTAAACACTGTATTATATTATAATAATTGTATAATCAGTTTTGAAGTGTTTGAATTTACGTTTTGAGATAAGTAATTTACCAAAAAGGACATTTGTGTCTAATAATCATTTTAATTTGATTTTTACTAATAAAAATATTTTAATTTATGAATAAATAATCTAAAAAAATATAATAGCCATAATTCTGTCACTACTTTTTGTTAATATAACTAATCGAAGTGTCTAATCATGTATTGTTAAGTTATTTATTTTTATTACTTACAACAATATTTTTAAATATAAGTTATTTATGAATTTATGTACAAAATATTACAAATATGCCAATAATTATTATTTTTTCTAAACATAAAAGTAAAATAATATAATAGTAGTAATGATCCCTTTCGACAGTTCCACAAAAAATAAAATCAAACTATCAAAGGTACACCATACTTTCAATTAATGCATTTATATTATATATTATATTAAAATATAAATTAATTAAGAAAAATATAAAAGAGATAAGTGTGACTGGGGCAGTGAAGCTGTGGGTAAAAACAAAGGAATGTGTGGTTAAAAATTGAGAGCATAATCGTAAATATTAATTGGAGTTGAGTACTGCTATTATTTCGAGCTGTGGAAAAGAGCACCAAGTAACATTTATTCATAACGCAGAAAAATAAATTAATCACTCCTTCCTTCCAAACACAATCATTAGTTTTTTTATGTTACGAAAACATAATAATCTAATAGCGGGTCTGAAAATGGTCTGAAGTCTGAATTTCAGATGTTAACCTAAATTGTACTGTTTGTTTAAATTCAGACTTAAAATGTTCTATCTTCTGAATTTGGCTTTAAATTTTAAGAAAAAGAGAGTTGTCTGAATTAAAATTAAAAAAACTCTTAGTTTCAGATATTAAGGTCTTCTCTTAATTTCAGACGTGGTTTTCAAACTTCAGACATTTAACCTTTTAAAAAAACAAACGTTACCTAATAGTCTTCCTCTTAATGCAGAACGAAACACCCGCTAAGATACCTTACTTTCAAAATCAAATTGAGTACTGGGAATTTCATGGCATTTTCAATAAAATAGTAAAAATACTATTTGATAAATAATTAGAAGTATATAAATCTTCCAAATTACTAATTATCAAATAGTTAAAACACATATACCATTTATTTATGGGGTACATACAAAACTCCCATGCAATTCCATGTTTTCATAATTGGTTCACATCAACGGCCAACATAGAATCCAAATAACATAATAGACTGACTATTCTTTCGGTAATTCAGCCACACACTTCACATCATCAACCATACCATACCAATTATCAAAGGATGATTCCATAGGTACACCCTTAATCGTTAATCTCACACTTCCCTTCTTAACGTGAAAGAAGATTAACTTTTAATTATTGGGTTTCATGTTATTAACAAAATTCATGTGAGTAAGGAGGTGTCTGATTAGTAAAAATTAAGGATACGATGACGTACACAGAACAATGCGTTTATCAAAGTAATACATTCCTTTTGGTAACTCGTTAAAATGCTAGAAATGCTATCATATTTTCTCTGTCTTATTATTTAATTTATGTTTATTATAAAAAAGCTCAACATGTTTTTACGTTTTTCGTCCATTCATATTATTATTTTTTTAGAAAAATCCTCAACTTCAAATTTTTTTCCTCTCATTTTATAAAATTTGACTATTCGAGCCCGGTATTAATTTGTAAACCGGGTTTTAAAAAAAACATGTTTTAATAGCCAAATTTCACTAAACCAAGAATAATTTGATGACTTTTCTAGAAATAAAAATATCATGAAATAACAAAAAAAAAAAACAAAACAAAAGAAAAACATGAAAACATGTTACTGTTTTTCATAATAAACCCTCTAATTTCTTTAAGGTTTTGCACGATTCTAATCTATGTAGGTAGCTTTATTCCCAACTTCTTGTATCACCTTGAGTTTAAAAATTATGTTTTTTTTAAAAAAAAAAAATTAGCAAGTAGCTATGAACTTGAAAAATCAATAGATCACATTCAAAAAAGCAATGGTGTTTGCAATTCAACAAATGTACCAAAAACATGCAACCATCTATATTTCTTTTCCCATTTACACCCCCAAACTTTAAGACTTCAAAATTTTGCCCCTAAATTCTTTCGACTCAGAAAACGATCGACAGAGGTCCATCAGTAACCTTCAAAACTGATAAGAACGAAGCAAAACAGAGCAACTCACAACGATCTTGTCATGTAAAGTTTTGATGCTCTTTCTTCGCAGAGCAAAAGATGGATCCTGTGGCCGTGGACTTGCTTAGCTCACGCCCAACTTTCTCGAGTTCATCATCATCGCTATCGATGTTACTTGGATCACAACGGTTTTGGTGAGCCCTGCGTCTCAGAAGGTAGACGTTGAAATAGTAGCTCACAAGGACCGGGCTGGTTTTGTACTTGAAATAGGCCGTAAGTTCATACCAGAAACTTATACCTGAAGACTCGGGATTCAACTTTATTATTTTCGCAAACTTCTTTTCTTCGTGTCGAGTCCATTTGAGAGAGACGTCTTCACCCATCGTATCGAATTTCCATTTAGAAAACGCCGAACCCAGTTCAAGCTTCACCCTGGATCTTTTCTCGGCAACATGAAATCGAACACATTCTAAAGAACCCGTGAATTGGCAGCCACAAGAGTCATGTCTTCCTTTTCCCATTCGTTCTCTTTCAATCAGAACGCTTCGCTTTTCAGTGTTTTCTAGAGGCCAAACACGAGTACCAAGCCATCTACTTTCGCTTTCAAAAGTCTCTCCAGTCCACTCGGGTACTTCCGCTTGAAAAAACCGACCCAATGGAATTCGTTTTTTCTTATAATTGCAAGCCCAGAAAGAATCATCATCCTCTATGTCACTCCGGCTGCCAGTAGACGACGACTCAGAAGAATATCGAACCTGTGGTCTTCTAGAAAAAAGGATAGCCCGAGTCTCTTTGGCAGAAATGAGCCTCTGGCTGCATCTTGGCGACAATTTCTTGGTTTGATCATCGTACATATCTGGATGCATCTTTAGTTTTTTCTACAAAAAAAGAAAAAAAAGCTTTCTTCACCTTCAAATCCAAATACAACACAATCTGATATTTGCATCCGAACTGTGTATATCACCAAGGAAACAGTCTCTAACGCTGTGTTCTCGAGGGTGGAAAGAAAATAAAATAAAGGAAAGGAAGAGAAAGAAGATTGATAATTTCTTTCCTTTGGTTTCTCTTTATTTTTGGGAGGAAAACGTTTAGAGGCAAAAACACTATAATTTCTTTCCTTTTCATTTTCTTTCCATCCTAAAAAACCAAAAAGAACACAAACTAATTTTACTTCTCTTGGTTTCCTTTTATTTCTATTCTTTTCCACCGTTAAAAAAGTTTCGAGAACACAGCGTAAAGATGTTGGTATGAACTACCAGCATGTTCAATGCTCAAACAACTAGAAGCCAAGAAAGAAAAGGGCAACGAGGCAAAAGGACACGCGAAGTAAAATGTTATTTCGTATTTTAAATAAAGATAATTTTTTGTTTGCAAAAACTACATACGTATTGTTTCACATGAAGATACAACATAGACAACAAGCTTAAAAAGTGTTAACAATGAAATGCATAATTCTACTCAAAACACTTGCTAACAAAATAGCATTTCATCTGATGTTCATAAACTTCAGCTTGCAAATGAGCATAGCCGAAACATTTTTTGTATCAAGTTCCACACAAAATATAGCGGTTTGTTTACAAAATGTAGTGGACTTCGACTGCTATAAAACAATGAACTAATTTCGGTTGAACAGAATAAGTTAGAGAAGGAACCCCGATATCCATCCTCGCTACCACCAAAAATAATGACAAAGTTAAGAAACACGAAACTCATCTTTCATGAAAAAAGACCATAAAAAAAGAACACGAAAGAATAAATATCGTCCATTTTTTTATATATGTAAATAACTAATGTATTAAGTATGATTATAAGGCTATACTATTAAAACATAACTTTTTTTTTTTAAATAATGTGATCCAGGAGGTTGTAAGCATAGGGATAATTGCGCAAAAAACCCTCAACTTGTCAGTTTTTTGTGATTCAAACCCCAAACTATTTTTCGTTGCATAGAAAACCCCGAACAAACTAAAAATCAGTAAATCAATGATTTATCAATGGGTAACAGGTTGAAACCAGTTATTAATCCTACGTGGACAGGTAAATAACTTACGTTGAATAAATTTTAATTGTTGAAACCGGTTGCCAAGTATTACACATCATTTAAACCTCCGTTGATGATGTAATCCCGTTAAAAAACTACAATTATAAATTATCAACGAGGTTTAAATGATGTGTAATACTTAGCAACCGGTTTTAACAATTAAAATTTATTCCACGTAGGTTATTTACCGGTCCACGTAGGATTAATAACCGGTTCCAACCGGTTACCCATTGATAAAACCTTGATTTACTGATTTTTAGTTAGTTTGGTGTTTTCCATGCAACGAAAAATAGTTTGGGATTTAATCACAAAAAACAGACAAGTCGAAGGTTTTTTGCGCAATTATCCTGTAAGCATTTAAATACATTTTGGCCGCTTTTTTAACTTGCTTGATCCATTTGACCATTTCGTTATTATCCATGGTTTTTATTATTACCCATTAGATTTGTTGGAGATAAATTACGTGCAAATTGCCAAGAAAGGTAACATTTAACTAAATTTTTGACGATGAAGGTATCGTAAAAATTTTTAGGTCAAGAAAGGTAACATAAAATTTAATTTTGACAAAACAGGATATCGATGACCAATTAGGAAGGTACAAAATTATTTTTATGTTCCCCTTTTCAGCAATAAACAACATTTTACAATCTTTTTTGGGCCTAAAAATTGAATTATGTATCCTTTCTTGGCCTAAAAAATTTCAGGATACCTTTATTGTCAAAATTCGTATGTTATGTTACCTTTCTTGGCAATTTGCCAATAATGTATTACCCAAATAACCCTATTTTTGGTACTTGGATCAAAATCATCACATCTAGCTTGCACAGAAGGTTGATGCGACATGTGACTATAGAAAAGAATTAAACAGAAACATTTTGTAGATAACCAAAAAATCATGTCAGTTTTCAAAGATAATGATCGTAGTACACCCTCTAAGATAAATGTAATGTTCAACTAAAACAAAAATGAAAAGATCCTGTGAACTCAAATCAATGCCATTGATCTATTATTAAATGTAACGTTCCACTAAGCTCATCATTTTGTGAATGTATTTAGCTATTAGTCAATTATCTTAAATACCCTTCAATTAGATCAAAATAAAACAGATCTTGCGAACCCAAATCAATTCGCTGATCATTTAATGATGATAGTACCATGCCCTCTAAGAAAATTTTATTAACTGGAAATATGGTTTAATCAAAGTATTTTGCTATTAGCCTATGAGTCAATTACCTAATATACCCTTCAACTAGAAAAATTACAAAAAAAAAAAAAATCATGTGAATCCAAATTAGTTCTATCAATCTATTAGTAACAATAATAGTACGTACAACATGTAACTTTTAGATTCAAACTTTCCGAAAACAGTTGCATTCTATGGGACAAAGGGAGTAAGAGTCACTACACAATACAAGAACTACATATAAATCAATGAAAACATGAATCAAGTTTAATGCAATTGGATATGCCTCTTGCTAGGTTTTTTGTACCGGCTATAGGGGTGGCAATTTTGACCCAACGGGCCGAATAGTTAAATGGACGGATTGCAAAAAACTAAGATAGAACATAACTTTTTTCTAAAATGAAAAATTTATAAAACGTTGTATTAAAAAAATAGTTCTTTGAACTCAAATTCATGTAAAATTTAAGACTTTTGGTCGTCAACTCGTTTGCTTGAATAGGCTGAAATTGTCACCCTTAACCGGCTATTTGGTTTGTACTTTCTATTTTATTTAATTAATTTACCCGGGCAACCCATTACCAAATTTTTTTAATGAAATTGGATATGCACAAAAGTTAACCAAAACTTACAAATTTAACAAATGGCTAGAACATAATTGATAAATTTAAAGGGAATTTGGAATACCTTCCAAATAGATTGCTTCGTATTCAAATCACCGTTAACATTCAAACGCATTGCCTCTTTCGCCAATATAACCTGCTTCCATACATGCTCACCTCCGTAAGCCTTCCATTTAGACCTTTCGGGCAACGATCCAATTGCAGGATCACAAGGATTTATAGCCAATCTTTTCACCCAATCCAACAATGGTAAATAACACTCTTTCTTCCTCTTTCGAATCAATTCTTTCTCATCTTCAATGCCTACACATAATTCACTAAGAACACCACCAAAATTTTCACCAACATCCTTGAAACTCACAAGCTTATTATGTTCAATTATATCAACATCCTTTAAAAACTGCTCAATATCCAGTTCCAGATCCATTAAAATCCCTAAATTTTTATCTTCAATAAGCCAATAGTCTTCAAATAAAAGCTTCAAATTCGTGAAAACAATCGAATCATCCCTAGATTTTTTAGCAACCAAATACCTAAAATGACTACTATAACAGAACTCTTGTAAATATATAAGGTGATTGAACAATGTAGTAAACTTATTGTTAAATTCAACGCATTTTACAGAAACCTCGATATTGTGAAGCTTTTGTAGGGTTTTAAAACAATCCAATGCAGAGCCGTTTGTTTGCTTTGACGATCCTGCCATTAATTCAAAGTTATTATTAAACCCTAAACACAAATTATACAATACACAGTTGATCTAACACCAACCGAGCAAAAATCTGAAAAAAAAAAACAAGCTACGTAACATAAATCACGACACAATTAAGGATTTTCATGGGCTTTTTGGCGGGAAGATGAAATTGATTCTGGCGATGGAAATAGTTAGGTTAACTTTTGAAGTCCCCACCCCTCTCTCTCTCTCTCTCTCTCTCTCTCTCTCTCTCTCTCTCTCTTACACACACACTCTAATAAAACCTGTGTGTGTAGGTAAGAGACTTTTCAAGATTTTTCAACAGTTTTTGACTAAGATTAAAGAATCATATATAATCAATCAATTTGAGAGAGAGAGAGAGAGAGAGAGAGAGAGAGAGAGAGATTACCAGTATTTTGTGGGGCGAGGGGGCTTGTCCTCTTGCCCTCTCTATCCCATTCCTTTTGGCCCCCCTTTAGATTTTATTTATTGAAGAATGTATGTGTGTATTTGTAAGGATGGGAGAATGGGAAGATTAGGGGTTTTTTCCTGTATGTACATAGGATACTTATAATTGAAAGATGTTAACTCTAACCATGGTTTATGTTAACTAAGATTATGGGTCGGGTCGGGTTGGATTTATGATAAATAACAACAGATTTGTATTACGTGTTGAGAGTGTTTGGTTTTGCATATTAAGGTTGCTTATTTGAATTTCACGTTACAATACCACAAAAGTTGTTTGAAGTGTTTGGATAACAATTTATAGTAAAGGCTTATTTACGGTAAGTGATATACTTACCCTTTTTTTCTACAGCATTTTTCTTGTTGTAAGGATACGACAATTATTTTTAATTGTAAATTTACAATGTTACCCTCATGTTTAACCTCAAACCTAATACCCCTTTGTTATTATTTCAGTCCGCCTCCTTCCCTTCATCGCTCATCACCGTCTCATGTTTTTGTGATAACTCATCAGCGCATTCATCCTCCTTCATCACTCATCAAATTTGCAATCTTCTGACCATCAACAACCACCATTAGAGTTGATCGAGAACAGCACTGACCACCAGCAACTCATCGCTGGAGCTGATCGAGAACGGCAGCACCTCGATCTTGAACGAAATTAACCACGCAGGTCAGTTATCTTTCTTTGGGGATTTGATTTTTTTTTTTTAGAGATGATGAGGAATGAGGTTGGATAGTGGTGGGAATGAAATAGATTTACTAAAAGAATCCAAGAAAAAGCAAATGTTTTTGTACTACTTTCTTGTATGAGCATAACCGTTGTTTGCTTATTTTTCATGATAAGTCCCATACACCGGCACACACGCATAATGCTTGTACAACACAATACAAGTATTCTTAGCTATGACCATCATTCAATACATGGCTTCCTCTGTTCATAAATTTAGAGCAACTGGCTTCTTTCTCTTCATCTAGGCTGCTAAGTACTACTAATTTGTGATCTTGCATCACATACGTTGCCCTTTGTTCTGAGTTGGTCACAATTCTATTTGATTCAAGGTCTCGTTTTTCAGAAACTTTGATATTCTGGTTTGCATTATTGCCATCGGGATCCCACTGTTCACATATTTGTTTGTAGAAATTGTCTAGCTGTTGCATCTTTGTTATGCTATTGTATTTTTCTTATAACTTTTTGTTTTTTAAATTGTACTTTTATTAACTTAGAATTCAATTTATAAATTATTATATTTAAAAATTTATTTTTGATCAAAAACTTATTAAAATGTTTATTGATAGATAATTATAAAATATTATATTATAAGCTAAAATACATATTATATTAAGGAAATTCATAATTACATACAAATGTCCTTTTTTGTAATTTTTACAAGTTTAAAACGCAAATCCAAACACTTAAAATTTAATTATTGATAATTATGATAATCAACAGCATAAGCTATTCCAAACACTCAACTTTCAGCAACACTTTTTGTTACAACAATAATCTGATTATTAGGCATCAAAACGCTGCAGCACTTTTCCAAACGTAAAACCAAACACCCTCTAAAATTTTCACAATTTTGTTAAAGAATTTGTATCATATTATAAGGAAAAATTATTAATCTGAAGAATACAAAGTAACCATGATTTAAAATCCCAAAATGGAAATTGAGTTTTTAAATAACAAAGAAGGATTAAGAAATCTTATGATTTTAAATCTTTACTTAAATCTGTCAAACAAATACAAGATTTTAAATGCAAATCCTAATGAATCTCAGGAACTTCGTGAACCGAACGCCCCATTATATATAGTTAATAATCATGGTTGTGTATTTGTAGAGAAAAATAAAAGGTAAATTTTGTAATGAGCCCATAATTTGGTAGTGATCAGCCAAATTCTAGATCAACTGAATATAGAATTTTAGGATTTTGGATAAAGATGATAGGCGGCTTGTTAATTGCTATAGTCGAAATCGGATGATAGATTTACAGTAGCTTATTGTTTGATTACTTATTAATGAAATTATTACAAGATTATCAATGATTAAGATGTTATTTAAGAATAAAATAATACGTAATGATTTATTAAAGAGATAATTGCGCAAAAAACCCCAACTTGACAGTTTTATATGATTAAAACCCCAAACCATTTTTCGTTGCATGGAAAACCCCGAACTAATTAAAAATCAGTAAATCAATATTTTATCAATGGGTAACCGGTTGAAACCGGTAATTAATTTCACAATAAAAACCTGCAACAAAATAAAATAAAAAAATTTAATCAGTAAATAAAAACACACCTTTAAATGATATCCATAAAAAAAAAAAAAAATTTATTCAAAACACTATGAATATAATTAATTATAAGCATGAAGGGTTTGTTTGGGATATAACAATAGAAACCTGCAACAAAATTAAATAAATAAACCGAATATGCAGATTCGTAAAAAACCACAGTACAGTTAAATTAAATGTACATCGTTTTACTTTTTATGGAATCAAGAAGAACACCACAAAAAAGACGTCTTTGGTGTCTACCGATGATGACGTCATTGAATGTGATGCTAGTTTTTTTATCCGTACAATTAATTCAATTCCAAAATCACGTCTTTAACTATAACAAAAAAGAAAAACATAAAAATATATCATTACATAGGTGCTACAAATAAAAATCATGACATTTCTGTCATGTCTAACATTGCTAGTACATCAAAGTTTCAATGGAAACTGCCTGCCACCCATACTCAAATACGATTTATTCAATCCAACAATATTTGATCTGTTTTGGATATTGAATATTTTGTTTTATAAACCAAACCAAACCAAACCAAATTCTAATTCGGTTTATGGTTTGGTTTATGTAGCTTTGAATTTGGTTTGGTTTTTGGTTTAGGACTAAAAAAATTATAAACCGAGAAAAACCAACAAGCCCATAAACCAATCTGTTGATCACCATAGTACCAGCGATGTTCTTGCCTCTACCTGAAATAAAAAAAATCAACAATTGTAAGCGGACTTGGTGAGTTAGCAGAGAATATAGTTACAATGATGCAATATATATTTATGTCAATGCATGGCAACGATGGCCGTCGCCATTACGTGTACGTCTCGTAAGGCGGTATCGTAAGTCAGACTACGAGTACACATTGCATGATTGAAAACTGCCGCTGCATACTACCCGGTAATTGCAGGTCTCACTGATGCCTTCTCGATTTCTCGGAGCCGGAGGAAGATCTCTCATCCGATCATCCTGAACAAAGCCGAAGGGGTGAACGAGCGCTGCGGTAACGAGCTTTCCTTCGAATAGCGACTCTAGACTCGGAGGCGCTAGTTCCTCCCCTTAATCTACGCCGCATTCTTCCATGTCTCTCTTTGCGACCTTCAACTCCCAGTAGATGGCAGAATACGAGAATAGGCTTTGTTCCAATAGTATCCCGGGGAAAGAAGAAAATGGCACATTGACATTCATCTTCCTCTCGAAGGGCTTTGAGAAAACATGGAAAATTTCATTGAGAGGAATCAGCAAAGAAAAGATAAAGGGTCAACATCTTAATGTGTATTTGAGCAAGAAAGGAGAGAGAGGCACGCTCAAATACAAATTAAATTCATGCTCAGTTCAAGTCAGTAGGATCTATCTCTTATGCAAGGTTTATTGATGAAGGTTACCTATTATTGTAAATCTATATTTTTTATATAAAGTAAAAAAGGCGCTCTCATGCAATCTAATTGCCGGCTTCCTTCTCTTTAAGACTAAGACCAAGGGCTCTTACAGAGTGAACACCTCGCTCTTGTGACATGCTATGTTTCCCCTCTCTATTCCCAAGTAAAGGGTGAGTCCCATGCGTCAGTTTGTGGATCGCGGTCTCACACACTAATGAAGTTTTCATATTTATACCTTTTCTTGTTGGAGTTGTTTGGATGGGTGTTTACCCCAAAGTGTACCAGTGTTTGGTGCAGCACCTGCATTTTGGTGCATTCTTCTTTCTTTCCTTGGTCTTCCGTTCCGTCATATTCCTAATAACTTATCCAATGACAACGAATTAACCGCGAATGCACCTTTCTCTTTTTTCTTCAGCTTGTTGTTATTCCTTCTCCGAGCAAACCTTCTCTGAGCCAAAGCCCGATCCAGGTTTACTTCTTTTGTTAGGTCTCGACTTTTTCGCTATGATCTTCCCAGTAGTTCATATAGGAGCTATAGCCGTTTTGGTCGCCTCGTTCCCTTGCTTTTCCATTGCTTTGATCCTCTGTCTCTGAAACCTTCCTTAATTCAGTGGAGAATTCCTTCGTACTTGAGTGTCCCAATGAGCCCGTAGGCAAGGTTTCTGAATACCATTCTTCAGGCACTAGACCCATACTCATTACGAATGTGTTCACCAGACATCTGACTTAGCAACCTTCTGCTTAGACCGTAGGGCTGATCTCCTCAACGCATCCGCTGTTCAATCATCTGCTGCTGCTGATGGTCTTGTTGTCGCAGACGGTCTTCTGTTGGCAATTGAATCAACTCTTACTGCTCGAGTAGACGGTCTTCTTAGGAAATGAAAAGTCGTACTCCAACAACTGAAAACATTCCCTCCCCGCTCTGACTTTGATCTACTTGCCCGCACAGCGTCTTTTTTGAGAGAAGAGGTCAAGGGGCTAAGTGACTCTCTAAAGTCGTCTTTTGTATCGCGTCAAGAAAAATGACATAGAAAAGATCATTGCTTAAAGAGTTTCATTGTCGAATTGATCTCCTTTCTAGGCGTTAGATATGTGAGCCCGGAAACACATTTTCAAATACGCCTGTCAGCGCTGCTCTTTTTGGAACGGTACGAGCAGACCACTTAAGCAGATACCTAGACTTCCATTTTGAACCACTCTTGGGAGTTGAAGGTCGCAGTCCCTTTCCCTCAGGCGAGTTCCTCACTTAACTTAAAAGAGGAAGGAGCTTCAAGGGAAGGAAAGGAAGCAGGGAAGCTAGCTATTGAGTTTCCAACTTTTGGGCGGTAACTGCTTGATCTGTCACCCTCCGTGATTCAAGCCTGTCACCAAGCCTTAAGTCAAAAGCTCAGGTTTCAAGCCCTTTAAGAGACATTTTTTTCTAGCTTGGCCAAACCAATTTAAAAAAAAGTACGTTGCATTTTAAATTTTTTAGAAATCTTCAATCTTGCCCAAGGCATTAAAATAGTCAAGATAACATATCAAAAAAAGCTCAAAGAAATCATCTGTAAGCTAGCAATAGCAAACATGTATGCATCGATCAGTAACCCATTTTGTCACAAAAGGTCAAAGAAGCAACCGAATGCAAATAAACGCATGTAACAAATATAACTTACTACTTACAGTGTCTTTCAATTTAGGCTTTAAGACTTTGGAATGCCATCTTTAGGATTTGACACACCTACTTTGGCTACAGAGACTTTCGGACACTTTATAAATGGCTTTACTTTGGCTTCGACTTTAAAAGGCTTTGTAGTGTTACAAACCGAACACCTCTTTTCAAGTCTTTAACACGCACTTTTGATCTTTAAACTCGGTAAAATACATCTATTTAACCTGCTTACCATAACACAATGCCTATATAACCATACTAAACAAAATGAAGGCTTGTCGGTTGTCGCTTGTTGATTACAAGACGGAAGATTTGATAACAAAATTCATAAATTTATAATTTTATTGAAAACTTTGCATGGTTTGACATAGCTCTTGATTACGAGATCAGCAAAAAAAAACGACGTAAATACAGAGTTCAAATAGGGCCAAACGGAGAAAAAATGCAACTTTCTGTCCGGACAAACACCCAGAGTTTGTGGAGATATCGCTCCAAATTGGAGGCGTCGAAAAGAATAAAAGATACCACAGGTAATATATTTTTAGTATTCTCCATCCAAACACTAGTTTCAGTTTTTTGACATTACACAAACACAATAATCTAATAATCTTGCTTTAAACGCAAAACCAAACACCCACTTAGAGTTTGGGATTGAGTTATGAGGATGCTTATTTGCTTTTCTGAGCTTTTAAAACTTAAAATCCTAAAAACTAGTGTCTGGATGAAAATACACAAAAACACTTATCTGTAGTTTGAAAGGATGAAAACATAGGTTTTCAAAAAGCATCAATATACATGCTTTTTGAGAAAACACAAGTCTTTATTTGACAAATCCAAACACTAAAAATTCTTCTTATCTGCTTATATAGTTTTAAAAACTAATAAACAAATCCAAACACTACTTTCCAACAGCAAGTTTTATAACCACTACTTTTTTGCTTATTAGTTTATAGATTTCATAAGCTATTGTCAAAACTCAATAAAATATGAAAGAGGATGTAATTTCAAAGAATAATTCACCTGCTAAGGAGTGACCCAACTGCAGTAATAGGCTCATCTGTAACTCAGCTTGACCAGGCTGGTGTTGCCATGGAGCCCTGCAAAGCTCCAATGCATATATACAGTACACTTGTATGTATAATCAATTATCAAAGCTCGTATCATAGGCTCGTATTTGAGCTCACTGCATATCGGCTCAAACATGTTATCCACCGATTGCAGCACCATAATCATCTTGGGAGATTCAGCATTTTCTGAGGGTGAGCAATTTCTTTACCCCCATAGTTTCTTGGAGCGATGACTTTTTGAACAATTGTACTAAACTTTTTGTTGCAAACAAACCATTATTCTTATAAAAATGCACATCATTACATTTTGCAAGAATGAGAGGTTCATACAATAAGTAAGTAGTAACAACTAACAAGTAAAATGCTGCTGCTTCTTCTACATTTTCCACAATTTGTTTAGACTCGCTTGTTCTTAGGTCGTACAAACTAAACTGTTTTCCTTTGCATTTCTCAAGAATGATATGTTAGCCTTACATGACTCGATTCTGCATTTTTTTGTAAGATTTTTTTATAAAATCAATAACACAGACTTTTTTTTTTACAGAACTTAACAGACTTGTCATACAAGAAATTTGAAAGCTACCACTTCCTGCTCTCTATTAGCTGTTTCACTTTGACTTCGAATATCAAATAAATGATTTTCAGTCATTAAATTGATAAGAATACATATAATCTTTTGAAGGAAGATTTGGTAAAACACAAAAAGAAACAGTTTCAATGGTTTAGAAGAATATGAGTTTGACGATCAAAAGTAAAAGTATATTCACTAGTGGACTACCCATCGAATATGATTTATAAGTCATTTTGACGCTTATAACGTTACCATAAATGAAACAACAACAACGATATTAACAGAAGTGTTGTTTAAGAAGGTAGCATGACCTTAAAGAGGAAATTGAGAATCCTTTGAATCATCGGAGACACAAGGAAGTGTATCGTCAAAACGACTATTGCCGCCAACTCCGTGGAATGACTCACCCGAAACCAGCGCTTGTAGCAGCTTCGGTGGCGGAGGAACCTCCACCTCCACCACCCCCTCCAACATCTTCACCACCATCCCCATCGTTGGTCTCATAACTTCATCATCTTGTATGCACCAAACTGCAACCAACCCAACCCGCACCACCTCCTCAACGTTATACATCCCACCAAGGCGCTCATCCACCACCGCTGCCACATCCCCCTCCGTTATTTTCCTTGCTGCCCACGGTGGAAAAAACCACTTCTCGTTACTCTCACCACCCACACCACCATCCGGTGGCCCCTCAACGTTCCGACGTCCCCCTAGGATCTCCAACAATGTCATACCATAACTATACACGTCCGCTTTTGTGGTGATCGCAACCCCAGATATCCACTCTGGAGCAACATAACCCCATGTTCCTCTCATCGTAGCCAAAACCCGACTGAAATCTCTACCAACCAACTTTGCCAAACCAAAATCTGACACCTTAGCAGAGAAATCTTGATCGAGTAAGATATTTTCAGGCTTAATATCACAATGTATGATGCAATTCCTACATTCTTCATGCAAATAAGCAATCCCTCTAGCGGTTCCGATTGCAATCCTAAATCTAGCATCCCAATCGAGGTTTCGACCATCGGTTTTCAAGTAAACACTCAATGGACCATTCGGCATATAATCATAAACAAGCAGTCGATGTGAATCTTCTGAACAAAAACCTCTTAATCTAACAAGATTAACATGTTGAATATTACCAATAGTACATACCTCTGCTCGGAACTCCTTCTCACCGCCACCAGGTCGTTCCAATCGCTTAACCGCCACCAGGGTCGAATCAACCTTCCCACTAAACACTGCCCCGAATCCACCATGCCCAAGCTGCTCGGAGAATCCGTTTGTGGCTGCGTGAAGCTCTTTATACGAAAAAACCTTTAAATTCATTACTGGAAACACGGATTCTTCTTCTAGTTCCTTTCTTTTAATCATGATCTTTCTTAGAAACACACCACCAACGATCACAATCAATAAAATAGCTACAAAACAACTAACTGTGCTTATTAGTATAATTGTTTTTGCTCCAATCTTCTTTCCATTGATCCCACTATGAACCCTTAAACTTAAGGAATCTTGAATCATCCCTAAATCAGAACTCGAACTTGAATTTCCAAGATTCAAAATCTTCCCAAAATAATTCTTGCAGGAATTAGTTTTGGGGTTATGTGAAAGCGCTATACATGAACAATTAATCAGACATTTTCGTTCACAGTCGTTTCTACTACCTGAAAACGATTCGAATTTTTCTTCATCAAACGTCACCTCACCGACGTCCTCAAACTTATCGTTCCCGCTGCAAGTACCATCGCCACCCCAACGACACCCGTCGGAAAAACTTCCGGCGCCCCATCCAACACCGTCAAATGGTCGAAATCCGTCAAAACATTTACACGGATTTACCACTGATTTCACGTTACAAAACCCTAAATCCCCACATAATCCATAAACCCTACACGGATTATCCGGCTCCGACCAAAACACATTCCAGGATTCCGTCTGCGGCGACCACGTATACTGTTTGACTTGGCCGGATGAGTCGACGTTGAATCGTGTAAGCGGTTTTTGTTGAGTCATTGTTTCTGTGTACCCAAATGTCGCCGTTTCGGTGAAAGGGTTTGTGAAATAAAATTTGTATATGTACGGAATCATCATCTGCGGTACACCGGAGAATATATTTCCAGTCCAGTTTCCACTGGTCCAATACGTTCTATTGTTATCAAATAAAAGCTCGACCTCACCATAATCTGGCGGTCTCAAACGCAAAGAGTACTTCCCCGGCGCCGGATCGTTAGAGCTTTTCCAACAGGTCAACGTTTGACCAACCGTCAAATTCATCCCCGGTAAAAACGTATCCGCCGGAAAATCGAAGCTCCGCCATAAAACACCACCACGGGCATCCATAACCACCAAATCTCCATCTTCTAGAAGCTTCACCTCTCCATCGCTGTCAAAATTGCCAACACTCTCCCAAGCAACGTCACATCGTGAATCTCGATTATCCTTCACCGTCAATTTTCCACTGACGATCTCAAGCGACGATGAATCCCTTGTACCCAAAGGCGTTTCCCGGTTCGCCACCCATACGTATGTGGGAGTAGGGATTGAAGCATACCAAATCCCCAAATACCATTTCGATTCGTCGGTAGTGTTGAAGAATCCAAGCACGAAAGTTCCGTTTTCGCTGATAATTGTTGAGTTTCCAGCAATTATGAGTTTGGAAAAGCTAGAGTTGAAGCATGATTTAGATGGGGTTGAGCTTGAGGTCGATGACTGTAAGGAAATCAAAATGAGAAGCACGGTGACGATGATTGTGTAAGAATTTTGTAGTGGATTGAAGGAATAAGAAGCCATGGTTGAAGCGAAAGCATGTTTCAGCTGAATAACATCTGTCTTACTAATGGAAATTAAATTTTTATTTTTTTTCAGTTTCCAACTTGAGCTTCAAAAATGGCAGAAGAGAAGATGGTGGGTGTGGGTGTGGGTGTGTGTGTGTGTGTGAGAGAGGTTGGGTTGTTTTTTAGTTTTTTGGGGGAAGGGGAGGCAGTATTGATGAAAGTGCATTGTGGTAAAGTTTTTTATTTTACATTGTCCCCTGTTCAAAAGTGTTTTTTTTTTTTTTTTTTTGTTATACAAATTTATCAACTTTTGTTTTACTGATGAAATGAAATTAACGTGGAGCGATAAAACATAGTTTTTAGAATTGATTAACTATTTTTATCAATAATTTTAATGAAATAAAAACAAATTTTGACTATTTATTTTTATAATTTAAAATTTTAAATGCGCTATTTATTTATTACAATATTAAGATACATATTTAAGTGTACTATAAAATTTAAAAATTAATTTACATTGTTATCTAAATTAAAAAAATAGAATGAATAAGCTTTAAGGAAGCTTAGAGATAGATTTTTTTTTTTTTAACATTAAAACACACACACTCTAATATTATTTATAAATCTATACATTTGTGTATAATGAGATTGAAAATACCAATCTTGAGATCCACCTTAGATATGGTACCTTTAGGACAGAAGCTCATTGGTAGCTACATGAATTTTAATGCTATGAAGTCCAGACTTCACACATGGTGGGACTCTATTGCTTTTGTATGAAAAGTTGGAGTCTTTAGTTGGTTTCGAAAGGAGAAAATTTTAGGATATAATTCAAGTTAATACACCTCTATTAAGTATTAACGAGTCCTTAGCTAGCTTAATATTGATATTTGCTTGTGCATGGTCTTCGTTAAGTGTCATGGAATGGTTCCATAGTAAGGTTGCCGTAGTCTGATGTTGTTTACTTTTTGTTTATGTTGCGGTTCATGATTTGCTACTGTAAAGTTTTGCTTTACTGATGTCATGATCTGCTGTTGAAGCTTCATGTTGGTTCTTTGGTTCTCGAATGCTTATTGCTTGTGTTGGTTCATGATATCGGGTTTTGGTTCTCAAATGCTTCTATGTTGGTTCTTTGGTTTTCGTAAGGTTGCTTGGCTGCCCATGTTAGATGTGCAATTATGATTCGTTTGTGTTTCTTTACTAGGCTATCCCTATTAGCTTGTGTTTTGGTTGTTGTGCAGTTGTTCGGTTTGTCTTCTCTCATTATTCTAAATCTTGTAAAAGGTGGGGAAATTAAGGTTTTTGGGACTCTTTCCCATTTTTAATGACATTGCCATTCAAAAAAAAGGTAAGGTTTTTATACTTCTCAACCTTTTTATTAAAAAGACCAGAAAAATAATGCGTTTGTTTTTTTTTTTCACTCCTATTCAAATATGAATAAAGAAAGATCGCATTAGAAACATAAAACTAGGGGTGTCAATTTTGACTCATTCAAACAAACAGGGTTGACGACCAAAAGTCATAAATTTTACATATTTTTTATAAAAAAGTATCAAAGAACAATTTGTTTAATATACCGCTTTATAATTTTATATTTTTTAAAAAATGGTTTAATATGAAAAAAAATCAACATGTTTTTTTTGCGATTTAGCCTCTCCGTGTTATTTTTTTCCTAAGAAAGTACTCAAGTTATTGTTTTCAATCCGATTTTCGGAAAAGTTTGGTTTTTTTTTTCCATAATCAACCTTAACTCTTTTATAAAAAAAACCAACATGTTTTCACTATTTTTCTCCGAAAAATCTACAAACTTGAAGAGTTTTTTGAAAAAATAAAGAAAAATTCCAAAAATCACAAACAGATTTATAACTTAATGATTTTATTGGTAAAAATAACACGGATGGACTAAACCGCAAAAACATGAAAAACATGTTGGTTTTTTTCATATTAAACCTTAAAAAAACTAGAAATTGTCAAAATTGTCATGAAAAAACTTGTTGGGTCAAAATTGTCAAAAACTAAAAATCTTGTTGAGCCGAATGGACACAACACAATGAAAGTTGTTTTTAGGATGTTTGTTGAAATTTTTTTACTTTAGTGTCCATAATGGAATTTTTGAAAGATGAACTACCAACCTTGGTTGTTGTTAAATTACAGAAGTATCCTCGTTCATGGAAAATGTCAAACAAATTTCAAGACTCAAATGACAGCACTACGAAATACGAATGTTAAAAAGGTCAGTATCGTGAGGGATATTTTAGTATTTTAAGATACGTGATTCACAGTCTTGGAGACAATAGTTGTACGATGGCAGTGTGGCATGGTGGGAGACAAGGGGATCTTTGAGCATTGGACTCCACTTCGCGTCCAATTCTTTCAAATAAAAAACTATATATAGGTTACATTTTTAAGAAATTTTTTAAGTAAATTCATTAACGGATTTTTAATATTTACTAGAGTAAAGGACATTTTTGGTCCCTGTGGTTTATAGGTTTACCCAGGTTTGGTCCTTAAACCCTAATAAAGACAAATTGCATCCCTATTTTGCTAATTTTTTGCCTTTTTAGTCCCTCTGACCAACTCCGTTAAAATTTGGTCCGTTAAGTCTAATAAAGCAAGGGTAGACTTGTCATTTCATGTCTGGGCTCTTTCTTCTCTCTTCGTCTTCTTCTTCCTGTATACATACACAGTCGACGCCATTGATCCCATGAAAGGACTTCTCTTTCTTCTCTCTTCTCTGTGGCTCTTTCTTCTCTCTCTTCTAAAATGGTGATATGTTGGTGTGGAAGGACTGCTGTTATTAGCACGTCATGGACATCTCGAAATCCCGGTCGTTGATTTTTTGCGTGTCCTGAAACGGTATGTTATATATTTGTAGAAAATTCGATTACAAAACCTAAAGTTTATCTTTTTTTTTCCCATTGTGATAGGGCTCAAGATGTAGTTTCATTGGTTGGGTGGATCCACCCATGTGTCCTCGATCTACTGTGATTATACCTGGATTATTGCGATCAAAAAATGAGCTTGAAGCCTCCTTAAAATGCAGTAGAAACGCAACTCGAAGATTGAAGCGACAGTTAGTTTTAAGTTGGGTTTTTTTTTTTCTGGTTTTTGTAATTGTTATATTAAGTTGATCTAATAGATTTGTAATGGTTTTTGTAAGTTGATCTTTAAGATTTCTAATGGTTTTTGTAAGTTCATCTAATAGATTTGTAATGGTTCAGATTTGTAATGGTTTTTGTAAGTTCATCTAATAGATATGTAATGGTTCAAATTTCTCATCAATTAAGAATTGGGTTTTGATTTGTTATGAATGAAGGTACTCTTTTGTAAGGTAATTATCAGTTTGTAATTATCAGATTTCTCATCAGTTCCACAATTGTGTATTGGCATTACTTTGACCACTTTGTAATGTTTTGTAATGTAAGAACCATGCATTAAATAGAAGCATATAAGTTTCACAACCAAACAAGTTGTTTATACCAAAACATATAACTAATCATAAAAGTTCCAAAACCATGAAAGTTGTTAATCATGGAAGGGATCATTTGTACCAAAACACATAACAATAGTAAATAGACAGTTTACAATGTAGCAAAAGTCATAACCAACAACATATTGAAGTATTAATTTAAGCAAAAGACATGACCAACAACTGTTTCTTCTTCATCCAGCAACAAAATGTTCTTTCCCAGGCCTTTGACCACTTCCAGCAGGTGCTTCTCCACTTCCAGCAGGTGCAGTTCCAACTTTCTTTTTCCCTCTCCTGCTTTGGCTACTTCCAGGAGGTGCTTGTCCAACAGTACAAGTCCTTGAATTATGCCCTTGAACCCTTACATCAACAACTTCTTCTTCATGTTGATGCCCCTCTACCATTACATTAATAACTTCTGAGTCATGTTGTTGCCCCTCAACTGCAACCTCAGTAGCTTCTGGCTCATGTTGTTGCCCCTCAACTGCAACCTCAGTAGCTTCTGGCTCATGTTGTTGCCCCTCAACTCCAACCTCAGTAGCTTCTAGCACACTATCAGTCCACTCCAGTAGTAACCTCTTTGCACAAGTCCTTTGTTTCACATCTTTCTTTTTTCTACTGTTTAAACTATCATCTGGTAAGTGGTCCTCTGGAATTTCCTCAATAACAACCTTACTAGATGGGGGTGATCTATAGTAAGTTTGCAATACAGTCTTTCCATGTTCAACATACAGAGTGATCACTTTATGCTTGCCAACATATTTCAACATATTAATAACATCTGCATCACAACCTAGTGCTAACAGCCCAAATTCCAAATCTATATCCAAATCAGGTCTTTTGTAATGATAATATTGTCTTTTGTGCTGTTTATGACCTAACTCTCTCATCATCCAATCCAACTCGATTACAGAAAACTCATCACCGTCTATGTTATCAACATAAGATTTTACACCATTCACATACTTTGTTGTAGGATTCTTAATAAACATCCCACCATGAAAGATTTTGAAGGAAAATAGATTAGGATGATGTTCTGTGAAAACAAATAAATTTCATTAAAACATATGTATTTCTAATAATTATACATGTTTAACGATAATGTGGATTCATAAGCATTACAATACATGACATACCATAAACAGCTGCTTCATTAAATCTGTCGTATTTCCCTCGAATCTCCCACATCTTCACAAAGAAAGTCTTTGAATTTGGAAGTCGACTGCGATAAGGATTTTGTAGGTGCAAGGATTTTGAAAGAGAGAAGAGGTATACAGGAAGTTTCAGAGGGAAATCGATTAAGGAGGGAGTTTCAGAGGTATACAGGAAGACGAAGAGAGAAGAAAGAGCCCAGACATGAAATGACAAGTCTACCCTTGCTTTATTAGACTTAACGGACCAAATTTTAACGGAGTTGGTCAGAGGGACTAAAAAGGCAAAAAATTAGCAAAATAGGGATGCAATTTGTCTTTATTAGGGTTTAAGGACCAAACCTGGGTAAACCTATAAACCACAGGGACCAAAAATGTCCTTTACTCTATTTACTATTTAATAATTAATTAGCAATTGTAGTTATTAAAACATTAAAAATGCACATCAATGTGTTATTTTTGGCTTTCGAGATCAAACCGAATACCTCCTCGCTGGGCAGGGTGAGGTTCCATGTAGGATAAGCCCGACGGGAACACCGTCCCACAACATCCGGTTCCGAAAGATGGAACCCTGCATTGGCTCTCTTGTCCAGTTGTCTCCACAAAAGATTGAGTTTTTTTTAACACACACCACACAATACACATATGTGTGTGTTTGTGTGTGTGTGTGTATACATGCATATATAGAATAAGGTTCACAATAGAACCACATCTATCGGTAGAATCAAGTCTAAAATTATTTTTTTCAGTTTTTTGTTTAAGCAAACATTAAAATTTCATATTTCAAAATTCATATGGTTTTGAGTTGTGAAGTTATGTTAAAACTAGGGGTGGCAATCTTGACCCAACGGGCCAAACGAGCCGAAGAGTTAAATGGACCCATTGTAAATAACTAAGATAGAACATAATTTTTTTTAAAAATGAAAATTTAGAAAACAGTGTATTAAAAAAATTTCAAAATTATGTAAAATTTATGACTTTTTATCATCAACCCGTTTGACTCATTTGCTTGAACAGACTCAAATTGTCACCCCTAGTTAAAACACACATTCACATAAATCATTATTCATTCACATTGATAATACAGCCAGATATTCACATGGCATTTTAGAAACCTTGCAAAACTCAAAACTATGTGATTGCTTTTTTAAATGGTCTCTTAATGTTTATTTAAACATGAAAATTAAAAAAAAAAGTTTTTAGAAAAATAATTAAATTTTGTTTTACAGGTTCAACGGATATATAATAGTTCTATCTTGAACTCACTATAAATATAATTTTAGTTTCGTATCTTATTCGTAATTGTTGTTTTGTGTTTTAGTTTCATAATTTTTTATTTTTAGTGTGGTAATTTTTGTTTCTTATTTTAGTTTCGTAATTTTAATTTTGTAATTTTTTATTTTTGGTTTTGTAATTATTGTTTCGTTGATAATTTTAGTTCCGTAAATATTCAGTTCTTCGATATTGACCTATGCCAAGTGATAAAGTAGTCATGATAGACTAATGTAACCATCATTTCTTAAATATATTTATTTTATATTGATAATAATAAAAGATTGAATTTTTTAAATAAATAAATAACTTTTTCCAAGGAAAAGGCAGAACTCATAAGTAACAAAAGTCAAGATCCTCCAAAGAAATAATTATAAATAAGCATGTCGATTGTCGACCACTTGTTTGTACCATATATCATATATGCTCAATTGCTCATGTCATAGCCTCCTCATACGGATACCGTCTAATGAACCCAAAGCATATTCGTGTAATCTATCACCATCTCATTTTTATTTTTAGTTTTAAGGGTGACAATTTTAGTCCATTTAACCAAACGAGTCAAACGGGTTGACGACTAAAAGTCATAAATTTTACATAATTCTGAAATTTTTTTCAAATAACAATTTGTTTAATAAACTGTTTTATAAATATTCATTTTTTAAAAAAAAATTATGTTCTATTATAGTTTTATACTACGAGTCAATTTAAACGTTCGGCCCGTTGGGTCAGAATTGACACCCCTAGTTTTCACTAATAATTTCTCACAATCATTAAAAATATCACCATCATATCTATTACCTAGAAAATTTTATAAAAATATTGTTCAAGTTTATTGCCTTTTTAGGATAATTATATCATATAGGAAAAAAAATGATAGACTTTAGTGTATTAATAATTTTGCCTATATGTTAATTATAGTATGAGTAAATTACATAAATGGTCCTTATGGTTTTCTTCAATCTACGAAAATCGCCCATTATCGTCATTTATTATGTTAGTGGTTCCTGCTTTCACTGTTTGTTTTCGTCAATGGTCCCTCCTCCGTCAACTTTAACAAACTGTCTGTTAAGTTACTTAATATACCCATTCTACCCTTTTCGTTGTCATACATTTGGCCCCTTAAGTTGGTAACTCATTTTCTATATAATCAGTGTTTAACAAATTTATCATTTTAATTCAATTATTTATTCATTGATTTTAAATCAATTTAATTGTTAATGTCAAATTATGATGTTCAAGAAAATCAACGTCCCCATATGTCATCTTCGTTATTAACCAAAACTCTAACAAAAACCACATCGTAGCTAGATTGAATGCTAACAACAATCCTTTGATGAACAAAATTGAATCATAAAATATATTTAAATTTTAAACCAGATGTGTCCAATCCTAATAGACAAAAGTCTAAATAGACCTTATGAACAATAAATATTGAAATCAAATCAAACATTGACAAGTTTCATGGTTCCATATTCGAGGTTTCAACTCCAGAAAGGCAAGAAAGCAGAGAGCCTAAGGATGACAGGCGACCTCGTTCGTTCCAGATTTGAACATGGAATATTTCCTTCAAGACCTGTACATATTTGATAACAGATGGAACGTTCCAGGAGATCTATTTCATTCCTATAAAATCTATAGAGATTGTTCTCTGTTTGTCATTCCAAATCTATTCAGGTTCTAGACAACACAAGTTCTTCGATCTCCGTTTCCTTCAAAATCTATACATTTTTTCAGGATCTTCGATCTCCTCAATTCCAGGTTCTTCAACATTGTGGGTTCTTCATTATTTTGTTTAGGTTGTTTTAGGTTCTTCGATCTCCTTCAATTTTCTTCAAAATCTGTTAAGGTTCTTTGATTTCCTTCAAGATCTCGATGTTCCAGATGACTTCTTTCAAATCTCAAGTGCCAGTGCATTAATAAAGAACAAGAAGGGTAAAATGGTCTTTGAATAAAAATTAACATAGTGACTGACTGACTGTTAAAGTTGACCAAGGAAGGACGACCGACGAAAGCAAACAGTAAAAGGAGGGACCAGTGGCATAATAAATGAAGATGAGAGACAGTTTTCGTAGGTTGGAGAAACCCACATAGACCATTTATGTCACTTTTCTAGTATATGTCACTTTTCTAGTACATACATACATATACATATACACACACACACCCATATGTATATACACATATACTTTTTGTAACATTTTATTATATTGTATATGTTAAGTTTTGTACGATATTTAGTTAATTTTATTGTTTCTTGTTTCATATTAGGTTTAAAGCAAGTAAAACTTTTATAACGTTTGTCGCATCTCAACTTTTTTTCTTTATTTAGTGTCAACTGGTAGACCATTAGTGTAGTTGGATTTTTATCATATACCAATGTTGCGTTGAAAACATGAAGCGGATTACCCAATAAAAGTTTATCCAATAAATCCTATCATTGTCATATTTAAATATTTTCTTTGTAGCATGTTACCCAACAAAGACTTTTGAGTAAATAAATAGCTGTGTGACATTAGGGAATACCTCAAAATAAAAGTTCATTTTAGGCTTCCTCGAAAAGTTTGAGACGCACCAGGTTCGAACAAATGATTTTCTCTCGCTTCAACTAAGAGTATTAACTACCAAATAATATTAGAGTTTAGTACTTTAGTGTAAATGACCTAGCCTAATTGTATGGGTGAACTTTTGGTCTAGTAGGGTTTCTAATGTATTCCCTTGTACTTTATAAATATTAATCATTATAATAAATTAGACCTATGAGGTTTTCATTATTTTACAAATTAATTGTGTTTATTTCGTTTGGTGTGTTTGTGGTTGCTATAAGCGGAATCAATAACATCCCGTTATACGTGGATTCAATCATTACTTATCCTAGCTACTAAACTAAATCAATAATTAATGGTTATATGTTTTAACGACATGAATTACAAACATAATTTCTTTGAAGTAGGATAACTAATAATATTATCGTGTATAAATGGTAGAAATAATGTTGATAAAACAACCATTACGTGTTAGCCTCTAATAAAAAATATGATTACTTTAAAAATTGTTACGTTAAACAAGAAAAAGATTTAAAAGTTTATTACCTAAAATAACAAAGTTTAAAGTTTTTTGCCTTGAATAAAATTTGTTGAAAGTTTAGTCAATTTTTAACAGGGGTTTATATTCAAAAATCTCCATGAAGTTTCATGATTTTATCGATCAAGTCACTTGATTCTTTTTCGAGTGTTTAAGTTCTTGAACAAATTTTGTCTAATCTAAAAATATATATTTTTGACTTTTGACCTATTTAACCGGTAAAAAAAGTAGTTCATTGAATAACTTAATATTAAAAAACTGACTTTCTTTTTTTATATTGCAATTAAGCGACTTGATTCTTTTTTATTGTTTGTCGTTGTATTGTTTACCGGTTAATGACATACTAAACAAATCAAATTTATAGTTTTGAATGAGACAAAAATTATCCAGTGACTCAAATACTTGAAAAAAATCTAGTAACTTGATAAATCAATGAAAATTCGTAGAGTTTTTTCAACATTAACCCATTTCACAACTCTAATCCAATATTATCGTATTTTATGAAAGGGAGATAAAAGAATGAAAGAAAAGAAATGAAAAGAGAAAAGTGAACGAAAGGATCAAAGGTTAAAGGACACAACAACCATTTTTTTCTTTTCGTTTTTACGTTTTAAGACCTCTTTTTTTTTTTTCTTCATTCCAGTTTCCTTTCTGATAATTTTCATAAAGAACTCGATTTGCTTTCGTTTTCTTCTTCTTTCGTTCCATTCTCTTGTTCAAGAACAAAACGTAAAACCACCAAACAAACAACAAAGTATAAAAACATGTTGAAAAAGGTTTAAATTTGGAACAAAAGGAATAATTTTGGAAAAGATGGAAATAACAGAAAAAAAACAAAGAGAGATTGTAATGGCAATGGCATCATGGGCTCCAATAAAACTATGTCCTCCACTCACACAAATCCCACATCCCCCACTAGGCCACTGTCATGTCCAAATATGAAAAAATATCCCCCTTACCCCAATGATTATTTTATTTTATTTATTAAATAATATTTATTTAAACTATTGTTTACAACTTATATATTTGAATATTTGATCCCTCTTAAAATAAATATTCTTATTAATAATTGTCACGGCATGTTTTGATGAAGACGATTAAAAATTTCAAAAAAACCCAAGTTAGAACCATAAACCAAACCAACCAAGATTACCCAAAACCTAGCCAATCAAAAAGCATCGATCTTTTTAGCTATGCTAATGCTCTGAAGAACTCAGCTACAAAGGGTCATCCCCTCCAATGGAAACAGTTGCATTCACCAATATTTAAGCTAGGTTACCATAACGATTTATCATTACAAAATCAATTGTTAAGTTTTTATTGGAAATGCAATGACTCCAGTAACGCCTGCAAACTGTTTGATGAAATGCATCTTAGAAATGTTGTGACTTGGAATACTTTAATTCGTGATTTAGATATGGGTTTGTGTTATTTTAAAAGAATGTTGTGGGAAAAGGTCATCATGCCTGATAGTATTACTTATTTGAATTTACTTCACATGTCGATCGAAGTTGGGAAGATTGAGATGGGTAGACAGTTCCATTGTTGTATAGTAAAATGGGGGTTTTGTGAATATCTTTATGTGAATAGTTGTCTTGCTGATTTGTATGCTAAATTTGGATTTGTTCGAGAAGCAAGGCGGGTTTTCGATGAGGTGTTGATCAAAGATTTGGTTTTGTGGAATGTAATGGTGTCTTGTTATGCGTTAAACGGGTTAAGCAATGATGGTTTTAAGGTGTTTCGGATGATGCGGTCAGAGGGGATTAAGGGTGATGAGTTCACATATACTAGTCTGGTGAATTGCTGTGCTAGTTTAGCTTATTATGAATCGGGAAAGCAGATCCATTGTCTTGTACTTAGATTTGGATTTGATCGGGAAATGGTGGTGGCAAGTGCGCTTATTGATATGTATGCAAAGAATGAAAATATCATTGATGCTCGTAAGGTGTTTGATGATACGTCTCCAAGAAACGTGATCTTATGGAACACGATGATTGTTGGTTATGGACAATGTAGTGATGCCAAGGAAGCTATGAAGCTACTAATGGAGATGTTACGAGAAGAATTTTGCCCCGATGAACTGACTTTAGCCAGTGTCATTAGCTCGTGTGGGAACCTCTCTTTGAGTGAAATCCGTGAACTTCATTCTTACGCTTTAAAGAATGGAAGTCTATGGTTTTTATCCGTTTCTAATGCTATTGTAAATGCATATTCTAAATCTGGGGACATAGCTTCTGGTTTCAAAATATTTATCTCGATTGATAAGCCCGATCTCGTGTCATACACTTGTATGATTCAAGCATTTGCGTTTCATGGTCTTTCAAGAAACGCTATCGAGCTTTTCAAGAAGATGGTATCAAAGGGTGTATCAAATCCTGATAAAATCATGTTTCTTGGCGTTCTTTCTGCGTGTAGCCATGGTGGATTGGTAAGTGAAGGTCTCCATTACTTTGAGTCAATGACTAGGGACTACGATATTACACCCGAGCTCGAGCATTACACTTGCATAGTAGACCTTCTTGGTCGGGCTGGTCTACTGAACGAGGCAAAAAGCGTTGTAATCTCGATGCCAATGCCTGCTGGACCCGACACACTTGGAGCTTTTCTTGGACATTGTAAGGTTCATAGAAATCTCGAGTTAGCCAAATGGGCAGGCGAAAAACTTTTCGTGTTGGAGCCCGACAAGAATGCGAATTATGCGCTTATCTCGAACACGTTTGCTTATTCGAGGAGGTGGTTTGATGTGGCTGAAGTTCGTAAGAAGATGCGGGATAATTGTTGTGTGAAGGTACCAGGATTTAGCTGGTTGGAGGTTGCTGGGAAGGTTCATGGTTTTGTATCAAAAGATGAAGCTCATCCGGAATGGTTAGAGTTGTACAGTGTGCTAGGATCGTTGTACAATTCGATAGCACTGAATTTAGTGTCTACAGATTGAAAAGAATTCACGTGAACAATGTGACAGATTGTCACAAAAATTTCACACTTTCGTAACCAATAACACATTTGCTTCTATTGAAGATGAAAAGCAAGTGCAGCTGCTGACCTGCCTGGCTGCGGGCTGCCCTTTAAGGTGAGGGTTCTTTTGGTATTTTACATAACACTCGTTAAAAAAAAAAGATAATTACTAAAATAGTCAAAAATCACATCTCATTATCAAGTTTTAGCCAAATAATATCAATCTAACCAAAATAGCAACGTTACCACATTTACGTGATAGCCATCATTTACGTGATCTGTATCATTTATTAATATTTTAATGCATTACGTTACAAAAGTTGTTTGGTTACCAAAAGGTTTTTATCATAAAATGACAAGCCAACTGCTTTTTGTTGGGAAGAAGCAACATTTAAATTTGGTAACGTAAATTACCACTACTATACATTACCAATTACTTTTTGTAATGTAATGCATTAAAATATTAATAAAAAATGCAGATCACATGTAACGTAAAGTGTGCTATTTTGGTTAGATTGATGGCTAAAACTTGACAATGGGATGTGATTTTTTACTATTTTAGTTTTTTTCTTTCGTAAAAAAACACAACGTTTTTATAATTATTTTTTAATTAAATGAAAGAAAAATGTCACTTGAGCAAATATCAACGACCTGACAATTAGTTGAAATGTTGAATACTTGAATGATATACAAAAACTACAATAATACAATTGGCATTTAGACACTAATTTAGATTAATTTTTCTTTCTAAATTTAAACCATACACAATGTACATGGTTCATAGGCGAGTACCGATTCTAATTTTAATTGTAAGCAAGATTTAACGACATACATTGAACTGAGTTTTTAATGATTTCATTTTCATTTATTTTTCAGTTTGATTATGATTCTAACCCGAATGTCCAATGCACAACGGTATGTTAATTTCTCATGGTTTTTATTGTTATCAAATAAATCGATCAATTTGTCGTCTACCCACAGAAGATGAATGTGTGTATAATCTTTTCTAACTTTTGTGGAATTTTCTTTATTTAGTTGATGGCTTTCGAAAGTCATTGACATTAATTTAAATATGGCATCCAATAATTGTTTGAAACCAAACCCATTAAATTAATTGTCTTGCTAAACGGAAAATCGTCTCTTTACCTAAAAAAGGTGGACTTGGAAGCTTGGTGTGTCACTGTGTATTATTTATTCATTTTTTTTTAAAAATATTTTACTCTTCTTACTCCCACAAATATATTTTCTTTTTTTATTATTTCTATTTAATTTAAAATTAAATTACTGGTTGAAAGAACCGAGTCTTCAATTTTTTAGGACTATTTTGTAATTTGTGTTTGAAAAGAAAAGTAACAATGAAAGCATTTAGGCTAGGGGTGACAATTTTGACCCAACGGGCCAAATAGGTCGAACAATTAATTGGACTAATTGTAAAAAACTAAAATAGAACATAATTTTTTTTAAGAAATGAAAATTTATAAATCGGTATATTAAAAAATTTCAAAATTATGTAAAATTTATGACTTTTAGTCGTCAACTCGTTTGCTTGGCATGTGAATAGCTTTTCTGATAGATAACATGAGAGAATTGTCATTAGTCATCGATGAAACTGTGATGGGAAGGGAAACCCATATAGAAACAAAGTTGTTGTTCAAAAACAGTCATTTTGACATTCAACAATCATTTTTGACTTTCTATTACGAATTAATAATTGTTTTAAAAAATGTGAAGCATATACTATACACAATTAAAAGATTAAGATTTAAGTGTGTTTGTTCTGCACTCGTGCAGCTTATAATAGTTTAAGCTTATGGTTTGTAAAAACTCCAAATCATATACGAACAACAAACTTGACATGTTTTGGATTGGTGTTCAATCAGATAGTCACACATATAATCCTTGCCCTCGAGCATGTTCATAACTGGAGGCTTTTTGAGAGAACTTGTTTGATGAGTGATTTCTTTCTCACGACTCATGAGATTGAAAAAAAATAACTTGCGTATGTTAGATTTTTATCATTTACATTGTTTGTAACCTGATTTGCTTAGACGAATGGATGATATGCTAGCTAGGAATATATCTGCAAGACGAGGAAAAGCTACATTAATGACGAAGTAGGGGTTTACCATGACGTCACTCTGATGCCTAAGTCAATCATCTGAATAGAATTAGGATCTCTAGAGCATATAGGATGAACTTAGGGTTAACTTTGCGTAGTGGCGAATCTAGAAATTTTTTCGTTGGGGGCATGAGGTTTTATAAGGTATTAGTCGTGTTAATTTTTCAGAACACATAGGCTAAAATTCGTCAAATTTTCGCACATCGTTGGGGGCCTTTACCCCCGCTTCATTCCATGTGCATCCGCCTCTGGCTGTGCGTACCTTGTGAAGAAGGTGATTCGAATGCTTATCCTTTTAGTTATGGGTAGTTGGCCTTTAATTTCCAGTGACTTCTATGAAACTGCAGGCTATTAAGAAGTTTACAGACAACAATACGGCTTCAAGATCAGAGAAAACTAATTATTGAACTTTATGAAATTTATCAAATACAACCAACATCCATCGAGTCAAACACACACCAACATGGCTCAACTGTATAAACATTTTTTAGGCACATTGTGGAGTTACAAAAGAACCCTTCAACTTTACATGAATGACCAAACCACCCCAACTAAATAATCTATCATCTTTCCTAACTTTCTCATATACATTTTTGGTTTCCTCCACTCCCTACTCTTCTATAAATATCACCAAGAATCATCATTTGCATCAAACACATTGTCTACATAATCTAGATGCTAGTCGGTTGATCTTGATTTCTCGAAAGAGAATCTTGGCGAGTCAACTGATATTCTGTGTTTGTAGACCCTTGATTCTCGCAATTGATTACGTTCACTTTTGAGCATAGGAAAAAGAAGGAAGAAGTGTATATCGACACATGCCACATGCTGCAAAACATTTCACGTAATCAAAACGCTATAAAAGTTAATTGCATTTCTATCATGTGTATTCATGTCGTCGCATCAATTCATGATACCCTCTTCCGTTTTATGGATACAATGAATAGACTTTTGAATATCAGATTTCTGGATATGTGTTTGAAAGTAAATTACCTGATTACTGCAAATCAAAGTTGCAATAACTACTTTTAGTGTTTGGAAATAAATAATCTACCTATGCTTGCATCAAAATTCGCCAAACACTAAGTCTGAATCCAGTAATTACTTTCAAAACGCATATCCAAACGCCTGCTGTAACTTCTAGCGACCAATGGTAAGGACCATTTTTTATGTGGCATGGTATGATTTTGTGGGTCTCATGTACATTTGAACTTTCGGGTCATACTCACTATGACCACTAGTGATTGATAGTATTCGTTAACGGATTAAAACAATTAACATGCTAAAATAGTAGAAGCAAAACCAGCCTGTCTTGTCAAAACTTCAAACTATGATTCTTACCTCAAATCAATGATTTGAAGCAATTTGGCATATTCAAAACCGAGTTAAAGTTCTGTTTCACACAAAGTGAGTAATTGTAACTGACCTGTGCCAAAACCAGTAACTTTCAGTTGATTCAAGACTCCAGCTTATGGCAGCCATTGCCAATGCAACGAAACCAGCAAGCACAAAAAACCATCGAAAACGTCTAAGAAGAGTCTTTATGAGGTTATGGAACCATCCTTTGATTGTCTGCCACCTGAGATATTTGGTAAAATGATGTAAGATTACTGTTTTCTGGCCCAAAGATAACTTGTTTGAATCTGGTTTCATTTTCAGAAGAACCTCACCTATGAAGCATATTCAGAAAAAGTTCTGCAGAAAATGAGAATCGCCTATAATGTGTGAAGAACTCAATCAACCAACCAACAAGAAGACCAATTGCTCCGATTGCTATTACAAGCACGATGTTGGAGGACCTGTGAAAAACAAACCAACCCATGAAGAGGTTCCGTGGTTCATATAATTGCCCACAGCATCAAGATTAATCGTCAAAAAAGATTAAAACTTTCTATGCAACCGGTACAACATGTAAAGCATACCTCGTTGCCCTGGTTTCAGCCATGAGTGCTGTAAGGATGGCAACAATCGTATGAATTGTCCTCTTTGAAGCTTCATCAATGGCAGCTAAGTATACAAATGTGCTCACTACAGCCATGAATGAAAGCCAGAAATCCATGAACTGAAAGAACATCGATAGCAAATGCAAGGTTGATGAGTTGCCCGAAATGTTCATGGAATAAACATGGAAAATGAGTGGAAAAACATGCAAACTTCAAACTGGCAAAATTTCTGATCTAGAAAGAGTTACAGGGACAAATTTTAGTGATTTTTACGCTTTAAATTTGTGTTGATGCAAAGTGTGTTAACATTAGAGATTTCTGTTAATGAAACACTATCTTATTTTTGTGTGTGTGTGTGTGTTCACAACAAGGAGAATTATAAGGACCTGCAAAACATGATAAGACAGTGCGCACCAGGTGCCAACATCACACGCATGATATATGGCGCTAGAAATACCACTAGATGTATACAGAACCCACTCTGCAAATGCCTGCATTGATGGAAGTATATGTATCAATGTTTTGGTGATATGGAAACAAAATGAATGTTCTAAGAGTCCACTTTTGACTTTCCAAAGTCAAACATAATAAATGAACTGAGAGCCCATTGAAAAGATGATTATTGGTGTTGATTTTGAGTTAGAAAATTATTTTGTTTGACATTAAAAGGTCAAACATGTACTACATCGATCCCATAAATCTAGTGAATGTGTGAAAAAATTGTGTGAATGATATATCATTAACACAAATTTAACGTAAATGGTCGACCATTCACTAAAATTTTTACATAGTTCCAAGGTGCGTTTGTGTGTAATTTTTTAGTAGTAGCCTTATATTGTTAATTTAATCATGATTAAGAAATTTTTTTTAAAAAAAAATAACATTTTTAAGGGAGGTACTACACTGGATTCTAAGAGGTACTCTGTTGAACTTATACACACACATGGGAATGGGTATTTGATTTTGAGGGGTTTAACAAATATTCAAAAACTTATCAACCCGTAGAACTTCCATTACCTTCTGACGTAGGGCCCAATAAGCAGGAAATATGAATGCTACGTTTGATGCAATAAGAGAAACCGATTGCAATATATGCCCTGCAGAAGATTTCACATGACATTAAAAAAACCAAAAAATTTATGCAGGCAAAATATGCATGTAGGCGATATGAAAATATTGTACAACTAACATTTTTGTAGTCTCCAGATTACCCTCAGAGGGTCAGAGATAAACATGCACAATGACATGGATCCTACGACATTAAAAGACTAAGGGGACGTATGGTACAGTATAATGGAATGAAATTGTTTAAGTTTATAAACATTTTTAACCAATGATGCTGACATAGAAATAAAAGTTGGCATAGAAATTAAAAGAAAAACTATTAACATTCCATTCCTTTTTCATGTTTTTAATTCTCTTTATGTTGATAAGGAAAAGAGAGAAATAAAATTTATACTAAACTCAATTCTCTACTCCTTTTCATTGAGAATCAAGGCTCTCGTCACATAGTAAAAGTTTTTGTAAACCTCACGTGATTCCATTCCATTCCACCGTACCCAAACGCCCCCTAAGGGGCCATTTTCTTTGCATATTTCCTGGGATTTGCTGTTTGGTTCACGGATTTTTAAATCCCAAGATTTCTTAAATACCTTTCTTCTTTTCTTTTTTTAAAAACCCAGCCTCCACCCCAGGATTTATTACCCCTTGAAATGAAATATAATACAAATTCTTGAACAAAATTTTGCTAAAAGAAAAGGCTGCATAATACAAATTCCTTGACAGAATGAATAAAGAAAAAAATTTGCGTACCAAATGCCCCAGTAAGGGTATTTCTGTAACTTCAAATGAGGTACGAGGTTTCTTAATTTTAGGGACAACTGATAACAGAGAGGCGACATACATTTACACTCACTCAGAAAGAGTAAAGGTCACTTCGATCCATATTAAGCATTTAAGGGTGCCCTCACAGGAAAGATCCTCGAAGTTCCAATATTACCATTGTATATGATGTCTCACATAAAGTCAAAGGTTTCTTGTGTTTAGGAGACATTTGATAACAGTAAAACAAACAACACACATTTGTGCACAAATGGAGCCATATGCATAAAGAGCATGGTCGATTTCATCGCACATCAAGTGTTTGCTCACTAAAAAGATTTTCAAAGTTCCAATTATTATGGCTGTATGTGAACAATCTACAGTATTGAAAACACCAAGGGCTGTTTGGTAACTTCACTTGAATTCGTATCTTGATTTCATAAGGAGACTTGATAACAGAGGTGCAAAACACACATAAATGCACAAATAAAGCTACATGCAAAAAAGAGTATGTTCGGTTCTATCCAATCAAGCGTCCTTTCACTGAAAGATTCTCAAAGTTTCAAAATTACCCTCGAGTATAATGTGTGTGCTATCTAAAGAAATCCACAAACATCAAAAACACCAAGGGCGTTTAGGTAACTTCACATAAAGTCAGAGGTTCCACAATTTCAAAAGAGGGACACACAAGATGTGGAGAGGAGGTGAGTACTTGCAAGCCATTAAACATTACCACTATTTGCATGTTCAAACGGCTGAGAACTGAACTCAGAACCCCATGAATTCCGATGCTCTGCCCCCTTTGTCCGTCCTGCATATAGTTTGTAACTTATGCCTAAGCAGTATACACCTATATATCGGACTCAATGCAGAGGGATCGACGGCAGAGCATCAACATTCGCCCCACGCCCCTCCGAAAATGAAAGCAAAAATAATGCACCTAAACATCTGTATTTAGATGTTCCGAAAGAAACTTCAAATCACATCAAAAGTTGAACAAGAAAAAACAATATTCTGTATATGTCATTGAAGTTTTTATTTTTGTGGGTCCCATATATTTGAAGGAAGATATGATTTGTGGCCTTGTGGGTAACATTTAACAAAAATTATCTTTCTATTTTATGTTCAACTATATAAATTACCTCGATGTGAGACAAGTTCAACACTGCAATCAAAGCCTCCATGGGTACGATCACACGAACAGTAGCTGAAATAAGTTATAACAATGCATCTATTAACCGTTGAAGAATAGGGAGTAAACAACTAAACAAGAATACTATATGTGTGCTGGAAACAATACTACAACATATGACTGCATATAATTTGAAGAAAGCGTTTTGACTGTCCTTTTGAATGTCTAAAATGCCCTTCAATAGCGACAAAAATAGAGACAATATTGCCAACCCAAATCATGATAACGTTGGAAGAGAATAGGCATATCAACCTGCAAACTTCCAAAAAGACAAACAAGGTTTATATCATTATCTAGTGACATACCTTTTCATTTGTCTCGGTTTGGTCATATTATATTTCTTCATACCACCTATGTCATTGTACTTTCGAAACTCGTTCCAAATTTGTCATTTGCGGTTTTAGTGACACTTTTACAGCCATTTTACGCACTGTTACATTTTAATGAACTTACCTCTGATAATAACTAATTTGGAACAGGTTTTGAAAGTACAATGGCTTATAGGGTATGAAGAAAAAGGTTATCTTTACCGAAATAACACACATGAAAATGTACATAATTAAATAATGGCATAAACTCAGACAAATACATCGCAATTCTCACAGACAAAAAGAGTATAAAAAACTGAGCTTTAGTTTAAATATGACAAATTAGGCAGATGAGATATGAAATACCTGTAGAGTGACAATCCGCTCATTTCAACAACATTTTGACATGTTCCATGAGAAGAGCACCTTCTGGGGCATCTTTCAACTGAAATCGACATTTTAGTTTGACTTTGACCAGAAGAAGTCAAATGCTTTATACCGAAATTCCAAGTTCCTCCTCTAGCATAAACAATATAAAAACCAATAGTTTTTTCATCCGAGTCATACAACTTAAAGAACATGGATCCATTGCTGTTCTTAGTTGAATTCGCATAGAAGTAATCCCATTTTTCTTCGTATGGTAACCCGCCATATGATGCATAAACTTCGTGATTCAATGTAGCATCTGAATCGATTCGAACGTGAATGCTTCCTCCCGCTGCACCCGATGGGATGTCTACTACGAAATATGTCCATGCAAAATCTTTACTTTGACTAAGTGAAGAGTTACTAAGGAGAGGCTCGAGAAGGAAATACGATGAACGTGATGATCCTTTATCATCCACGGGTAAATAATATGATTCGAACGGAAGAGAAGGATTCTTCCTTAGAATTGTCTGCAAATATAATCATTCCAAGCCACATCACATTTAGGTGAAATTGGGTAAATTTTGATTATAATTTGTATTGTTAACGGGTCAAACGAGTATATTTTTAAAAAATTAGCTAAAAATGGGTTAAATAGATTAAAAGTTGCCCATGACATATTCAAACGTTTATAACCAACCTTCTAAATAGCTTTACTCAGAAAAATAGGATCATTATTTTTTATAAAAAGTTTATGTAATCATATTTAATATATTAACTTGATTATAATTTTTTTAGGAAAAAAATGGTAGGGCAACCCAACCGCAACCGTTTTGCCCCCTGCATATTGTACCATTTGTCCAGTTCCAAAACCCGATTGACCCATTTTTCCACCTATTGTTACAATTCACAGAAACAAAATTGTGCAAATAACATGGCATATGATAACTGATGATATTTATAACAAACCTGAAGCATGTATCGTTCCCATGTGCAGTTCAGACCAACTTTATTTTGAGGACATTGATGTGTTTGCCACTGCAAGGAATAACAAACCTTCATGTTCTTCATCGTTCCGTTTGAGAAGTCAATGGGTAAAATGGTAAAATACCACCGACCAACGTTTGGTGATCTTATAGCCAAAGGGGCATCAGTGATATCACTGGAATAATCATAAATAGATGACGATGGCATGGCACCGTGTCGAGCGTAACACATTAAACCAATACTACTATGATTACTTGTACCGTTCGGAAGTTGAATTTCGTTGAGTCTGATGCTTGCAGTTGAAATCGTTATTTCTTCTGAAACTCCAAGTAAGTCGAAAGCATAAATTTTTGGTTTGTTCAGACCGCTGCATGAGGTCTCATTGTTGTTACCACAAGAAACAACATTTTCTAGCGTCGAGTTCTGCTCAACGCAAGAAAGTTGTTCGACAGTTTGGTTACAGAACTGACCCAAGATTAATGGGCCCATACAACCTTCAACACTAATGTTCCCACTAAAAGAATACCCCAATCCTCGATTTATCTGAAACACCACATATAGAACAACATTAAAAGCTTGATCCAATTAGTCCCAGCTTCTTTTAAAAGCTCAAACCATGAAAAAATTGGTAGGATTGGGCTCGAATCCTTGACTCAACTAGCAGAAATCTGAATCTTTAGCTCCACTCTTATAGTTATAGGTTCTATGGGTTTGTAAACGCTACTTAAAGAACAAATCTGATTTTAATCCCCAAGATATTAATTAAGTACACTAGGTTACAAGATATGAAAGTAAGGTTAATTGGAGTTAAAGTACATTGTTTTATGCTTATTTATATTTTAGCCTCGTACGTTTAAAAACCAGAAACAAAGAACGATATTTGATTCCCTGTTTCTATATGAGGGATCTGTTGACATGATAACTTGCCTAAAAACAAATAAAAGAGTTCCTGAACCGTCTTATCTGAGCCTTAAAAATTTATTATGTGTGATTATTGTCTGGTTCAGTAACATGGTCCCTCAAAATAATCGCAAAGAAAGCATAAGCCCTTATCCATGATTTTTGAAAGTACAAGTCCTATAAAAGAAATGGCCATAAAACATGTTTATAATTGGCTCATATACGCCAACTAGTCGACCTTTGATGCCTAAAACCCCCCAACACCCACAAAAAAAGTGATGGTATTGCTAACAAAACAACAAGCATAAATGCACATTTAGCTGATGAGGAACAAACACCAAGAGAAGTTTTTGAGTGTTAGTGATAATATCAGGAGTTCAGGACTACCATCTTTGATTGTGTCCTCACTGATCCAATCCCATTAAATAGACCAAAGTACCATACACCCGGCGAAATCTGTAAAACAATATAGCATTAAGTTACGAACACGTAAATCATGCTGCAAAACAGCAGATATAGGGTTTTTGACCAATGTATGCACTACCATTAAGAAAATAGTCATATAGCATTATCATTACAAATGTACTTAAAAAATTCTCTAAAAAAGTTACTTAATGAGTCTCTGTGCATACCGCTTCTAAATCCACCCATATCTCATGACAGCACCAGGGACCGGCTTGCACCCCCCCCCCCCCCCCTTTTTTTTTTCTCCACCGTTAGATTTTGTGATGGTTAAACTTGTTTAATATAATCATAAATTTTAAAACATGTGTCCCCCTCCGTCTAGTTTTTGTAATTATCAGATGTAACTTTTAATATATTATCATGAATTTAAGAAATTTCATTCCCCTCTAATCCTTGTAAAGTTGTACTTCAATAGAAATGTTTGAAAATGTTAGCGCAACACCATAAATTAAGATGTTATTCCCTCCCTTTCTCAATTATAAATTGTAGATATCAAACCCCCCATCAACCCTTTCTGCAGGTTGATTTTCTAGCTCTGCCACTTGCTCAAAGCATGTCAATTTCTTACATAGTTTTTGTTTATACAATTTCCCTCCAAAATCTTTATCTATGGGTCTCATTTTTAATTTCTTTGCAGATCTAGAAAATCACCAAAAGACGGTAGACTCACAAACTATGAATGATAAAATAATATAAGAATATTGAACCTGTGAAACTTAACAACGAAAGTTAACCTGCTCATTTGTTACTCTCAGAAAAATATTTGTCTGCATAGGATAACATTTCTCGGCAAATTGAAGTCCTTGTGTTCCCAGAGATTCATTAGAAATAGGATCCAACACTGCAAATTTGAGTAAACAATAATGCGAAAGAAACTTTCATCAATATAATCTAAATTGAACAAGTCACTGAGAAACAATCAAATTTAGAAAAAAGAAAGTACTCCATCCATCCCATAAAATTATGACATTTCTATTTTTGGGAAGTTTGAACCATTGCCATCATTACAAAAGAGTTGATAATCTGATATGCGTGCATAAGATATTAATATACCCTTATTTGCTACAATGAAGGGCATTTTAGACATATGACAAGTATTTAAACACAAACAGCATGGATGTTCAAACTTCAAGTCTTACAAATTCATGGGACGAAAGAAATTAGTTCACACACGTCAATTTGATGATCCTATGATAAGAGAAAAAAAACACTTTATCTAAGAACAATATTTCGAAATAAAGAGTTTACCGTTGTACCTAAACCAGTTAAAGAGGTGTTGTATGCATCGGGCAAAGGAGGGCTGCCTTCACGAACACATATCATTGGTAGATTATATACATCCGCCTTCGTAGCACCACTTTTATGCTGAATATTAAAGAAAGAGTCAAAAAAAATTAAAAGAAAAGCAATGCGCGTAGTGTAAAGTTTACTCTTATATGATCAAAAGGCGATGGGTTCAACTAACAAAAATAACACAAATGAATGATTATGTTTTTAGAACTTTTGTCCTCAATTCCTGTAAGTATGAGGTTTGGAATTACCATAACCAAAACAAGGATTTAATTTTTGGATTGTTGGTGATAAGACTTTTCATCAGAAAATGCAAAATTTATGTTGTCTTAACCAAGGCATTTTAAACATTTAATTAATAGATAAACATTTTGTTAAACTATAAGGCAAGTCAGATGTTGCATTTTTTGGGGGATGGAGAAGGTGATAAAAAGGTTGTGCAATTTTGTAAAAATTGCAAAGCATACTTACAAGGTTTACATCAGACTCTAAAGCAATAGTCATCGAGGAAAACGATGTTGGTAAATCAACTGCAAGGCAAATGAAACAGTTCAAATTAGAAACTCTTGGTGATAAAAGGATTCAAAGCCTGTCTTCTCCATTTTTCCACACCTTGCCTTCGATAAGTGAGCCTCAAATGAAATTATTGACTACAGATTCTTTTAAAATAAAAGCACCAATTTATCTTTTGATGGCTTGTTTCAAAGTCAAAGAATGTCATCAGATCAAGAATGAAGGGAGTCTGAATAAAATGAATGCTTGATTGAATGTTATGGCTACCTCCCAGATCAAAAAATAAAACAGTCTTAAATAATATCCAAGTCCTTCTGCCTTTCTATGTACACACACACACACACACACACACACACACACATATATATATATATATATATATATATATATATATATATATATATATATATAGAATATGGTTCTTGTGAGTACCTAAAAAATGCAGACTACCGTGAGTATCTGTGAACACACGGGTTTTAGATGTGAACATGCTCTAAAAAAAAGTTTTTTTTTTTAAAAAAAAAATTCATATTCATTTAGATACAAATAATATAAGCCTATTTGTAGAAAAAATTACACACATTCACACTTCCTAGCCTCTTAAAGTCATGTGAACGTGAAAAAATTCATGTGAAAATGCTTACTGTGAACATACGTTCACAACAGTGCAGTTCATGTGAACATGCACGTTTCACATAGTTATAGTGTGTGTTTATGTGTGATTTTTTACAAGTAGTCTTGTATTATTAATTTAGTCATGATTATGAAAAAAAATGGTTTTAAGCGAGGTACCTCCGGTACTCCGCAAAACTAATGGTACTCACTTGAACCAAATCTATATATATATATATATATATATATATATATATATATATATATATATATATATATATATATATATATATATATATATATATATATATATATATATATATATATGTATGTAGAATCATGTTCATCAGCGTACCTATGAGATTCCAGCGTACCCTAATGTGAATGATCATTCACATATATTTTTTTTGAATAGACATGTATAAGACACCATTATAAGACTTTTTTTCAAAAGGAGCAACACCATAAATCTTGTGAATGGTAAAAAAATATCATGTGAATGGTCATTCACACCATTCACATGGTGTGAAATGACCATTCACATGGATGACCATTCACATAAATATGCATTGAGCATTCACATAATTTTTAAGGACACAGATTGTGTGAATGTATGTGAAATTCATATGTCATGTGTATAACATTAATTTAAACATGGTTATGAGAAAAAAAAATTAAAAAAAAGTTTTTTAAGGTTGGTACCTTCGGGTGCACTTGATTTCGAGAGGTACCTTTTTGAACCTGAATCTATGTATGTATGTATGTATATGTATGTATGTATGTATGTCCAAGTCCCTCACAACAAATGATTATCAAGCATAAATAACAGTTGGAATTATATGTAGCAATCTAGGCACAAAACAAACAAATAAAGTTATAAGGCTTTTAACTTGAATTGCCGCAAATTTTGATATTGATCCGCCATATAGAACAAATATCAATATGCATATGATTATACTTTAATAAAAAGACATATTAATTTATGATTTCAATTGACATATATAATCAATCATAGAGTAATATCCACCGAACATTCCAAATATTTGACTTTGACCAGCCATGTAATTACTAAATCAAGAATCAGAACTTAATTAATAGAGAAGTTGATGGAACCAATAATGGAAGTATATTTATTTGTAGTTTCAAATAAAATATAGAATCATTTCCTCAGGTAATACATATGAAAAGTGCTCCCAGTCATAACTATTTATTAAAAAATTGACAAGTTTTGACCTTGACCAACCACATAAAATCACTAAAACAAGAATCTGAATTTAACCAAATGGCCTTTGACATAGCAATATCCAACGTGCTCCCCAACCAAGAGGTTGATGGTTCGACTCCCATCTAAGACCAGGTGTAATGTAGGATAAGAGGGTGTACTATGGTTTGCAATATATTTGAATATAAAGTCATTGTACAACCAATTCAGTTAATGTAAATTTTTTCTATTAATTATTTAGCGATATGATTACATGCTCACAGTTAGAGATATCCAGTAAGTTCCTAGTATACCGACCACAATTTTCTCAAGTGTTTACATTGACCTGTCATCTGATATCATCAAGTCAAGAATCAGAGCTTAATTCATCGTACAGTAGATCAAATATGTATATCAAGAATCCGAGCTTAATTCTATGCTGACTCCATAAAGTGATTATTGTGACTTGTAGTCGTAATAATCAGTTCGGACTTCGGAGTGCCAAATAGTATTAAATATGATTCTGATATACTTTAATTATTTAGGGCTAAAATAACCGATTTTAGAGAGGTAGGTATTCACTGATGCTGATTCTTAGCATCCAAAACGCCACCTAAATCAAGAATCAGAATCTAATCAACTGTAAAGACGACCGAATTCTCTACTGAATTCGATAAACAGTAAATTCATTAAGTTAATATTAAAGACTCAATTACATAGTGATCCATACGAAACGATTAACGCAATTAAAGCCATCTAAGAAAATTCCCAATTTTCACGTTGACCCACAAGCTAACATCAATATATTAAAAATCAGAACCTAATTAATCAAAATTCGATCAAGTACAAAGTATTAACCCAAGGATTGTACTGATACTTAAGCTCGATTATACAGTAATAATCTATTGAAAAACACACAATTAACACTGTCCACTAGAACATTCCAATCATTGACCTTTACCCAACAAAATAGAAACAGTTTGTTTACATAAATCATCAAACGATCAAAACACAGAAACCCAATTAAAAATCGCAATGCTTACCTCTGATGTAACGCCAATCATAAGGTCTGAGAGAAGTTTTTGCATAAGTGAAGCTTGAAATGGTGAAAGACTGGTCTTCATAAGAACGACAACGAAGGACTGAAGTAGTAAGATAAATAAAAAAGTAAAATTGATTCGTAAAAATAAAACCCAAAATCGAATAATGGGTTTTGTCGGCCATATGAATCTGCTGCTACTGATTGATTATGCTCTAGATAAACAACAAAAAGAGTTTATAGAAATCAAGAAATATAGCATTTGTTTATATATTTTCGAATGAAAGCAAGAAGTGTACGACGTTTAGGAGTGTTTGTTGAGACTTTTGAGGGAGTAGAAAATTAAATAATTATCATTCCAAAAAAAAAAAAGAAATTATATAATTATATTGTAGCGCTCGGCTCGTCGGACTAATGGGAGACTGGGAGTCGTCACTCGTCATCTATAATCTAGAATACAAAATTTTCTTTATAAAACATATATAATATTATTACCAGTATTTTGATAATATTATATTATATTATATTTAAAAAATTATAAATTTGAATTTACCTTTGTTATTTTCTTGTACTTAACACGTTAAAAACATACGGCAATATATTTTTATATTTTTATTTAGAGTAAATTACACGGATGCTCCCTGTGGTTTGGGGGTTTTTGCGGTTTTCGTCCCTCAAAGTTTTTTTTTACACCATTGGTCCAAAATATGCAAACCTTTCACACAAATGGTCCCTCTGACTAACATCCATTAACTTTACCGTTAAAGATGAGGGCATTTTCGTCTTTTTGCTTCTGAGGGACCAGTTGCGTAAGTTTTTAATAGGTTGTCTTTTTTTTATATATATTTATAGAAAAAAAAAATAAACGTCTTCATCCTCTTCCTCCTCTTCTTAGCTACCGGGGTGGGGTGTTGGCCTGAACCTTAGGCGGGCGGCCTCGCTTCCTCTTCGCCACTTGAGCTCCTCCACTGGCATTACTTACCTCCAACTTGAGTCCAGCATCGGCAGCAACTCCCAGTTGTATATTGGCATTGATTTTGTGAATCGGTTGACTCCGGTCAAGGCTTTGACTCTCAACTCCCAGATTTCGAAGTTCCATGAAATGACCTAAGCTTAAAATCAGTAGATAGGTTGACCATTAACAGAAATGAGGAAACCCTAATCGCGAAGTGGTGGTGCCGTAGGAGGTGTTGTTGCGTAGACCAGTGAAAAATTGATTGGGGGAAGTACGTGATTAGTGGGTCGTTTTCGGTGGGAGGAGAAGCATTGTCAATAGCTTTCTTTAGCAAATGTATTGGATTTTTCTCCTTCATCTGGGAAACCTCTACTCGAAAGGACCAACATAATGCAATGGATGTCCGGTCGGTGGTTGCCTTCTTATCCGAATGCCTTGAGTAGCAGCCAATTCATCTTTTAAAGCCTCAATTTCCCACTCTTTACTTTCGAGTTCATCAGCTACTGGATCATTGGATCTATCTATTAAAGACTCGTCCTTTGTCCCGCTCTTTACATGATTCTGGGATCGAATGCAAGTAAGATTGCCTCTGCGTCTGTTGATTAGGGCTGATTGAGAGTTTAGCTTTAAAACTAGGGTCCGATTCATACTTGCTGTAAAGTAAAGAATGAACAGAATCATAGCAGACCCTAGATAAACCCTCCATTTCTTGTCACCGCTCCGCCGACAATAGTATTCTGAAAAATAATCGGATTGAAGAAGGTGGTGGACAGTGTAACAACCCAACTTTTAGCCCAAATAAATATCTGATTATCGAACCAATAATGTAATATTATTACAGTACTTTGAATTATAAATTAATTAAGTTTTAGAATATTTAATTGAATAATATAATATATTATGAATTATGATTTAATAATTATTAAGATAATTAAATAAAAGATATATAAGATACGAAAGTAATAGTGGGTTAATAGCAAACATAACTAGTTAGAATATATAAACGGAATTTAAGTTTAGAAAATCAGATTTCTCTCTCTCTAGACTCTCTCTCTAAGATTTTCTCTCTCTACTCTCTCTCTACATCTCTCTAAGATTTCTTCTAAACCGACCGTCGGATCATCAAGATTTATACGTCATCGGGAAGATCTCGAAGAATACTACAAGAATATACGGTTGCATGTAGGATTACACACGAATTTGAGGTAATTATTGGCTAAACTCCCTAATTTCAAGAGTTTGGTTCGATTTTTATTAGAAACCGAAACCTAGGATTAAATAGTAAGAAATTTAGGTTGCATGTTTAAAATTTCTGAAGATTATGGTAAATTTAAGTTAACAGAAGTATCAGAAACAAAATCTACGGATTAATTCATTCAAATAAGTTCAAAATCTGAAATTTTAAGTAAAAATGTGTTTTGACAAAAAAATTAATCTATTTTGAATGATCTTGAATGAATTATGATGTTATGGATAAGGAAAATTGTATAAAAACACTTAACTAATGATAACACCACTTTATATTTCATTGCATGTTACTAAAAAGTGTTTTTGGGCAATTTTAATAAAAATCCGTAAGTTGCGACCTGCATATCTGCATGTGAACTCGGCGAGTTCATAGGGGAACTCAGCGAGTTCCCAAGAACACTTGAATATTTCTTCAAAAATTCATAAGTATTGTATCCGAATTCGGTTGGGACCCGAATTCGGATGAGAACCGAAATAAGTTTTGGACCTGAAATAGAACCGAACTCGGATGTGTCCGGAATCCGGTTTTGGGTCCGTACTTCGGACGTGAACTCGGCGAGTTCACCAAGCCAACTCGGCGAGTTCTCTGCGCTTCTTGTACAATTCGAATGAAGTGTCAAAATTTCGGATGGTGCCCCATCTCGGTTCATATTTCGGAGGACTCAATTCGGACCAACTTCGGATGTGTCATTTCGGATGATTTAGAACCGAATCTGGATAATCCGAATTCGGATGGTCCTAATCTGAATGCAGTATTTATAATTCAAAATATATATATACAACAGATTCCTTATATAAATATGAATGATCAAATATTGAAATCAAGATCTATAAAATTTAAGAAATACCATCAAATAGAAATCATATGAATATATATATGCACGATCACATATGATCAGATTTCCGAAAATGCAATCTTATGAGACTTTGAGATTAAAGACCAACGAATGAATATTGAATTTATTATTCAAATGATTCTGAGGCTAATAAATATCAATAATGATATGATTAACAGATTGTGAGCAACAGAGCCAGAGCCAGAAACTAAAAGAGCACAAATAGCCAGTAACTGTGAGTTGTAGATTTCATTTTAACTGCATATTATGTGAATTGAGACTTTTGTTGCATGATTCTGATTTATTGATATTCTGATCTTGAGCTTATTGAAATATTGTCATAGTATATTTACTATGATTTGTTGAGCTGAGTATTTCTTCTTCTAGATTCGATTCTTTGACGAGTCACTTGATTGTTAAGCTTAACACCATCACTATTGCTCAGTGTTGGGTTAATGTTAGGCTTATGATGTGCTGATTTACGTGATGAAAGCACAGAGGGTAGCTAGAGCTGAGCATTCCGATGATATCCATATAGAGCTTTTACTGGTAGCTAGCCCAGTACGTGGCTGATCCCCACTAATGATGCGTGTGTATGGATTTATCATCATCCGAGCATTCCTTATGAATTTGTCTAAAAGTCTCAAGAGCAACAACAGTTTTATAACTGGGAGCTGAGCAAAGTCGCGCATCAAAAGAGCATTAATTGGCCAATGACCCTTCGAGATTGAGCTGTGCATGAGCCTAGTGCAGTGCATATAGAGTTGAGCCGTGCATGAGCCGAGTGCAGTGCATGTGCTTCCGCGTTCATAATTGCATGTTAAATGTGAAATTCTACATTCTCACTAAGCAATTAAGCTTACCCGTTGTTGCATTATTTTTCAGGTAAAGGCAAAGGATTGGCTGGACCTAGTTCTTAGGTCGGGACTTGAAAGAGCTTGAAGTACATTAGAACCTGTTCCAACACCTTGGTACTTAGCTGATGATTGAGCTTTGGGGTTCGGGTCTAGTTTATATTATGTGATTTGATGTAATAGTCTAGATATTTGTACCTTGCTACTTAAAATTCTGTCTCTGTTTGTAATTAATTTTATTTCCGCAATTGTTAATTTTATCTTAGTTTCCTGATTGATATTGCATTGCTACTGGGCCTAGACTTGAGACCTTTGAGAAATCAGAGGGTCTTACAGACAGGTACAGAGTCAAAGATGGCAACAGAGAGAATTCAGCGAGAGAGAGACAGAGATTTAGAAAATAAAAAAAACAAAAAAAATTTATTAAAAAATTACGTAAATAGTCCCTGGGATGAAAATGACAAATATGCCCCCGTGAGTTAACTGGCCTAACGGCTCAAGTTAACGGCAGGGACCATTTGCGTGAGAAATAACTATTTCAGGGACCATCCGTGTAATTTTAATGTTTTAGGGACCAAAACCGCAAAAACCCCCAAACCACAGGGACCATCCGTGTAATTTACTCTTTTATTTATTTGTTATCTTCATAGTTTTCTTCTCATTTTAGTCATATACTTTTATCATATTTATTTAGTCTCTTTTATCTATAATAGAATAACCAAATTGATAAAAATATAAAAATAAAATAATTTTCAAATGGCATGTATGTAATAAAAACCATTATACTTTTTACGTTTTTTATCGGTTTGGTTTTTACACCATTTATTTTTTATTCAGAGTGATCAAAGTCAATGTGAAAATATGTTGAATTTTTTTTAATATATACAATATATTGATATTGATTAGTTTTATTAATTAATTATAATTTGATGGATTGATGATTTGATGTTGTTAATTTGTAGTGTAAATTGCAAATTCCATTCTCATTGTTTACTAGAAGTTATGGATTAGTTTTTTCAACTTTAAAAAATTATACTGACATTCTTTGTGATTGAAGTTTTGTTAAAAATTTTGTCCTTTATCTATTTACAATAATCAGTTTACCTTTCATTGTTTAATAATTATTAATGTTGTTTTTTTTTATTATTTCTATTATTACAAAATAATAAACTAATTAAAAATAGTAAAAACAAACAAGTAAAGTTAATTTAATGTAAAACACATAAAACAAAAATAATAAATATTTATAAAGACATATAAATAAATATTATTACTGATGAAAAACTTAAAAATAACATTTTGAGTTTAGATTTTTCAAACTTTTTAAATAAAATGTAAACTTTTTTAAATCATAAAACAAATTAATTTTATTTAATACTCATTTTTATCATTTTTACCTTAAATGACTTTTAATGAGGATTAAAATATCTATAAAAACATATAAATTGGTATTCTCATATTTTGGTAATTAAAAATCAAAAACAAAATAGGTTTTTAACTTTAGGTTTTCTTTTTGAACTTTTGTAAAAAAAATTAAACTTTTCCGTGAACAATAAATTGATTTTAAACTTTTAAAAAAAATTATGTTTTTCTAAAACTTTTTTGAAAACATTTAACAAAATTTACCTTCAAATTTTCAAAATGATTAAACATTTAAAACAACTAAAGTTTTTCAAAATATTTTAAGTTATTAAACATATCTTTTCTAAATGTTTAAACTATAAAAATGTTTTCACACGTTTACTAAAAGCGTTAAAAATTTGTTTGTGTAAAAAATTTGAAAAACGTCAAAAAAAATATTTTAATACTTTTTGGCAATAATTTTCGATTAAAAAAAGTTTAATTTTATTGAATTTAAAAATCTAAACTAAAAACATCGTTTTTTATTTTTTTTTTTAATATTAATAATTCATTTATCTTTATTAATACTTTGTTTTAAATTTATCTATAATATTAAATTAATTTTACTAGTATTTATATTTTTTTATATTAGTTTATTATTATTAATAATAGAAATAATAATAATACAACATTAATAATAATTATTAAACAAGTAACGGTAAAATGAACATTTTAATCCATAAATTCTAATAAACAACTTAAATGAAATTTATAATTTACCCTAAATTTAAATGTATTTAGTTTATAAACTTCGATTTACATAACAATATTTGTTTAATTATAAATGGTTTAGTGTCATTTATACAGTAAAAAAAAAAAAAGACAAGGTGATATCAACTCACTACTTACAAAAACCACATAACATTGACAACAATATATGCATGAATTTGACATCTATGGTATATAACACATTAATAAAAAAATGAATAAACAAAAAGTTAATATCAAATTGCTTTAAAAAATATTATACATATATAATAGTACAATTAGTGTTTCAATAAAACGTAAACTATATTGTATGTGTACGTGTATATGTATATTTATATGGTATTAAGGGTGGTAATTTTGACCCAAGGGCCAATAAAGCGGAACGGTTATATTGACCAGTAGTAAAAAACTAAGCTAGAACATACCTTTTTTAAAAGAATGAAAATTTATAAAACGGTGCTTTAAACAAATTGTTTTTTGAACAAAATTTTAAAACTGTGTAAAATTTATGGATTTTGGTCGTCAAACCGTTTGATATGTTTGCTTGAATGAACCGAAATTGTCACCCCAAATACGTATATGTATATGTTTATGTATATATTTATAATTATATTTCAACAATTTAAAAGTTATAAAACAATATAAATTAATCAAATAAGTTAAATAAATATAAAAAAATGATTTTTAACTAAAAAAACTCATAAATATTAAAGATAAAAATACTACGGTAAATGATAAATTACAACAATAAAAACTATATAAAACTAATATCTAAACCAATTAAAATTTATATTAGAACAGAAATGAGAATAAACCAAAAAATAATTTATTATTTGTTTTATTTTTAAATTTTCTTTAAAAATTCCAATATCAAAATTGGTCTTTTAGATTTAACTAATAAAAATGTATAAACTTATTTTACTAAAACTAAAAAAATACTAAATGGTACATGTTAACATATCCATTAATTGAATAATGATATAAAAAATTTCTTCCACTACATTTTAGCAAAATCAAATCATTATTAATAGCGTTTCATTTTTCTCTTTTGTATAATTAGCAAAACTCAATATCATTATTATTTTTTTTATTATTGTGAGAAGCACATGATACTGTTTTAGTAAAACTCACTTATGAATAGTATTATTATAATAATAATAAATTTTTTTTGCCTGATGTAGGTTTGGATATATATAAGTGATCCGGTCCAACTAATGACTTGTTCATTTTGTCAGCTCGATAAAGTTAGATTCAAACAAGTTATAAATATAAAATCTATGACTATGTAAAATATACTATAAAAGTGTGTTATATTTTGCCAATGACCATATCCAACAATATTTAGCTATCACCATTGCTACAATAACTTGACTAACTTCATCACGAAGTAGTGTTACAAAGGAACACCATAATCTCATCGTAAAAAGAAACACGATGAACTATACGTAAAAAGAAACACGTTGAACTTAGCGGAAAAAGGAACGTCATGAACTCATAAAGAAAGAAAGAAAAAAACATCATGAACTTATTAGACCAAGATGCACAGTTATACTCATTGTAAGTAAAACATCGTTAATAACCTATTAAATAAAATGATCTATTTATTTTTTCATAAAAGTTCTCAAGTTAAAATTTTCTTTTTGATTTAGTGAAATTTGGACATTAGAACCCGGTTTTTCATTTTTTAAAAACCCAGTTTTTCATTTTTTAAAAACCCGGTTCACAAATTATAACCGGGGTCTAATGTCCAAATTTCACTAAACCAAAAGGAAAAAATTAACTTGGGAATTTTTATGGAAAAAAATAACATTGAGTGACGAAAACACAAAAAACGTGAAAATATATTGGTTCTTTTCATAATGTTTTCTTTAGCTTTTCTTTCCGATAATTATAAGGTACGACTATTTTTCTTTCCCTGATATTATGTTTACAAATTTCGATCATATGTTTTGTAAAACATATATGGAATTATGTTTTTGGAAAGTAAGTGAGCGGTGAGGTGAAAATAGGTATTTTTGAAAAACAAATGATCATATTTTTTAAAACATGACTTAGATCAAGTGGTAACCATCAAAGGTGTGAGGAATTCCTTTTGGTTGAAGTTTCAAGTTCGAGCATTGTCAATGGCGTTTCTTCTTGGGTGGAGGTATAGAGTTCGGTTCTCACCCTCAAAGTGTCTAATAATAATGCTAATAACTAACCACTAAAATCTGTTGTTCGAAAAAAATATTTTTTAAAACATGCATTTAATGAACATGTTTTATATACAAGGCAATTTATGGCATATAAACTCAAATTTTTTTCAAAAATAAATTTCATACCATAACTCCATAAGCATCATTCAATAATTATTGGGCCCAAGAGAAGTTGGGCCAATGTCCTGAAAAGGTGACAAAACATTGGTCTTGTGTGATTTAATGGTTTACCGGGGGGAAAAACCATATATTATTTTAAAATAAATTTTGATGAAAAGAAAGTGTTATAAGAGCGTAAAGTGACGTAATTGCCCTTCAAAAGGGTAAAACTCTAAAGAGCCACACTCAGCCACATGCCCACATACACACAAACAAAACCATAAAGTACATTATCCGAAACAATTACAAATTAACGTTTGATCACATCAAAGATTTCAATGATCTTGCCTTGATCGGCTTCCTCCCTCTCTTTTTCCCAATAACTCCCGATTTACCCTTTTCGTCGTCACCGTTATCATCGACATAATCTAATCCCACGTCCATGGACCCCACCTCGGACGACTCAGGCTCGAATCGTTTTCCTTTCTCTACTTGTACATCCATATATTCGTCAACACCACTTGTTTCGTGACCAACATTGTTAAATTTACTACAGGCATTCGAAACTATACCTGTGGCTCCTCTTTTCTTGCCCCAAGACGGTCCAAACCCCGAATAATAGTAAAAGTCATATGGGTTTGTCGTCGGCTGCTTCTTTGTCCGGCGGGGACGGCATTTTGCCGTGGGCCCAGAGACCGACTGTGGTTTTTTCTTGGTAGTCCAAACAGCGTAGTTTTGAAGTTCGGAAAAATGATGGTCACACATGGTGTTGCCAATTTTTACCACCCTACCACATTGCCATCCTTTCTCATCTATCTTACCACACAACACAAGTTCTCCCTTAAACCCTAAAACTTCACCGTAATCGTTCTTCGTATCATTAACGTAATCATTTTCACCTAACCCCGAGGTCTTCGAAGCCACACTGCCACCAAGATTAATCTTTTACTCGAAACCCATATTAATTCAATGAAAAAGAATCAACCTTTCCTTGTATCCAAGTTATATCATGAAGAAATCATCATAATTCGACCAGAAATCCACATTATTGTTCTTCATTGAAGCCACATTGTCAAAAAGATCAAACTTTATTCAAAACCCATATATGGATTACACAAAAACGAATCAAACATTCCTAAATCGAAGCTTAGAACACGCAACTGTATACAGTAAATGAAACAGTTAACGAATATGATATACGATAATACGAACAACCCTAATTTGTTATTGGCTTTTATGAACGACTGTATAAGGAAAAGCAATTAAAACAGGTTCAAATTCAAAGAGAAGATTCATGGGTAATGGAATACCTCTCGAAATCTCCAATGGATTCAACCGAGCTTCCATTTCCAGCAACGTTAACGTTGTAATAAACCTCATTATCATCAAACTGAGTAAAACAATAAACTCCAATATGAACTTATCAATAAGCATAATAATAAGTCAGTAAGCACCATAATCTGACAAACAACGAAAACCCTTGTGAAAAATCAGCTTATTGAGCTGAAATTGACGACGGAAAATGGTAGCTTTCAGGGTTTTTGATTGGGAAGAACCCTAAAGAAGGGATTATTTAAGATAAACCCTAGAGAGCAAGAATGAAGAAAGCGAAGCAAATAAACCAAAGGTTTGGAGAGATTTTAAATGCGGTTTTCTTGTTTTAACAGATCTGATTGATGGTATTGAAGAACAAGAAGAATGTTTAGATGAGGATTGAATTATAATACCTGGAGAACTGAAGAAGATGAATCTGAAGATGGGAAAGTGATGATATCCCATGGAGATTGGTTGAGCTGACACAAGTTCTTCTCGACCAAAGATTCATCAGAATCGTTTAAAACATTTCTGTTTGTGTAAAAAGATGTGGAATTTTTTGCATTTTTTCTTATTCTCATGGCGAAAACGGAGAACACGAAGAGAGAGAGAGAGAGAGAGATCCAAAATAACTTTGTGTCTCTATAGGCTATATCTATATATGTAGTAGGAGTCACTTTGAGAGTGATAATGTATAAATATAGAAAAAAGTACAACTTTCAATGCCAAACATACAAGTATATACTAAGTTATGTTAGTTTCCTCTCTAATAAATTCTCTAATATAGTGTTTGTTTGGCAGGATCACAGAACTCGAAAAACAGAAAACAAAAAAAAAATAGAGGTTTTATTTTAAGGCTAAAAAATTACGTTTGAGACCCTGTACTTGTTGGCTATTTGTGAATTGAGATCCTCTTAGTTTGTTTCTTTTCAATTAGAACACTTAACTTATGTTTTCTTTTCCAAAAATCTATGAACCATATATATACCTCCTAAAGTCATAACTATACTAACCAATGCTAACTTTCGTCGAAATTGTGTTTCTGAAAGAAGATATTAGTTGACAATGTTTTTATGATTGAAAAGATGATTAAAGTTTGTAGGTGTTATAATTAAATATTAAAAAGTGTTATCAGTATTCTTCTTGATTGTAGAAAATGTCAATCAAGTTTAGTATATCAGAAAGATGTATGTATATCAGTTGTTATCTTCTAAAATAAGTGAGTAGAAAGATAACTTCTTCTACCACATAAATATAGAGTTGATTCAAACATGTCATTTTTTTCGGTAATCAATAATCAATATAAGAATCAAATTAAGTAACAGTCGTGTTTAGTTTTGGGCTTCTGGGAGCTTTTAAGCTCCAGCTTTTGATTTTTTAAAAGTTTAACCTCATAAGTTTCATTTGGTTGATAGGAGCTTGAAATTTTGATTCAAAAAATAAAACTCTCAATACTCTTTTACGAGAAAATACTAGAAGGGTATGTTTGAAGGAGTTGGAGTTTTTAAAATTTATGTGTTTGGTAAAATAGTTATAGATGTAATCTTTTATGTTAAATGATATGAACTGACATTAATCTTAATTAAAAGTTATAGTTTATAACTACGATTGTAAAAGATTAAGTTTATTTGGCCAAAATTCAAACTTTTTTTAAAAGTTACTTCAAGTAGTTTATCATAAAATAGCTTTTGAAAACTTTCATTTTCAAATCAAAAGCTTAGCTCTTATCAACCAAATGAAACTTTTGGACTTGAGCTTTCAAAAATCAAAAGCTAAAGATCTTAAAAGCTCATCGTCAAACATATCTGAAATAGCTTTCAAAATAAGTTTGAGCTTTTGAGTAAACAAAATTAATTTTTTAAACCGGTAATAATTATAAACTATTATTTTTAATTGATATGATTGTCATTTTATGTCATCTAATAATAAAAGTTTCAGCTATAACTACTTTACCAAATATATTTAAAAATACAAAAAATATCAGCTCTTTCAAAAAGCTATATCACTATTAGAAAAACCGCAAATTGCAACGACCATTTTTCGTTGCTAACTGCCTTAAAATCGTTGCTAATCCGTGTTTGCAACGAAATAAAGTCGAAGTTGAAACGCCCGATGCTAAATAAATTTAGCAACGCAATTTTGTAATTCGTTGCTAAAATAGCAACGAATTTTGTATTTGGTCGTAAAAATTGAAAGAAGTTGATTTCATTGCTAATTTCTACATTTAACAACGACCCATTATTCCTTGCTAAGTTAGCAACGATATTTATTCGTTGCTAATTTCTATGTTTAGCAACGAAATCTATTTCTTGCTATTAGAATATTAGCAACGACTAAATATCGTTATAAATGTTAAAAAATAGAAAGTTGTTGGTAATTGAATTTTTTTTTTAAATATATATCAGCAACGACTAAATATCGTTGCTCTTTTGAGCGGGAAATTTCCCTCCAATATTCGGATTTATAGCAACGACTAAATATAGTTGCTAAAATAAAGTAGGTATTTTCTTCTCCAACTTTACATAAATAGCAACGAAATTGATTGTTGCTAAAGTTAATAAATAGTTGTTAAATGCTTATAAAATATTTAGCAACGACTATATGTCGTTGCTAATTATTTTTGTCTAATTTAGCAACGACTTTTGCTAGAAATTTTGTTGCAAAAACCTAGCGGGAAATTTTCTCTCCTATTTTTGCTAATTAGCGACAAATTTAGCAACGAAAATTCGTTGCTAACAAAATATAATGACATTTTGTTTGTTTTGTTGCTGATTTCGTTGCTAATCGAAGATATTAGCATGTGTCGTTGCAGTTTGCAGTTTTTCTAGTAGTGATCTCACACAAGCTACAGTTACTAAAGCTTCTAGCTCACGGCTCCAATTTGAAGTTATAACTAGTTATGTCAAATAACTCAAAATCAAAGCCAAATTTTGGATACAACACCAAAGCGAATTTCCATGACATAGAATATTTTATATATCGTTTCTTCAAATAAAATATAAATGTATGTACTTATGTTTAAGAATACACTTTGTTACTGTGATTTTGGACATTTATAAAATATTTGTAGCACTAACAAAATTTTTTATGTATATATAAACTTAAATGTTTAAAGGGTGTGACGCATGACCATCGAAATTCATAGAACAGTCTTGAACCATTGAACATCTACTTTTGATCGCTTTTCACGTACTAGTCTTAGAACTATGAATTCGAGTAATGAAAGTAGTTTTCATCTTTCTCGTTTTGGAACTGTAATAGCCAAAAATTGTTCGAGAAATAAATTACTTTTATGTTATAATTTTTATCTTTTTATATCGTACATGTACTTTTATATGCGAAACAAAAAATTATGTTATTATATTTCTGCTGATAGGTATATAGTTTACTGGTTATAAGTATTTAGGGAGTTGGGATCACCCCTTCATATAAGAGTATCTCATTGAAGATTGTTTGGATGAAAATTTTCTCATATCCAAAAATATTAAAAAATTTGAACACCATAAGTTGTTTATATTTAAGATAGAAAAATGAATATGAAACTTAAAAATGGCTCTAACGCCCAACTAGAAGACCATAAATGTAAAGCGGTCCATGCCTACTTTCCTAAGGTTGGACATACATGCATGTGAATTTACATAATTGCCCTTCATTATTAAAAAACCATCCATTTTAAGTCTTCACAACCAACATGAAAAATATAAATAGTACAAGTTTGGATTTTCGTTTGAAAAAATGTTTTTACGTTTTGGAAACTAATAACCAAATAATAGTTGTAACAAAAAGTGTTGTCAGAAATATAGTGTTTGATTTAGATTCTGTTGTTTATATCATAATTATCAAATAATCAGTTTTTAAAGTGTTTGGATTTACGTTTTAACTTGTAAAATGATCAAAAAAATTACTTACTAAGCAAATAAGCTACTTTTTTTAACTTATGAAAAAGTGTGGTAGGATTAATTGTAAACACAGATAATCATTTATTAATGAATGCAATCCAAACACTTTAAACCAATTATTTACGTTATTGTAACGTAATAATATAATAATCTCTATCATTACGTAAAACCAAACACCCTCATAATTAACAGAAAAATGTCTGAAGTTTCACTATATACATTCACTATATATTTCGTGTCTCTACTGACTTATTATATTACACGAGCCATGTTAGCATGGATAACTTAGGCTTGTCAACTAAATGGGTGTTTGGTATTGTAGAATAGAATGGATGGAATTACTTGAAGTTTACAAGTTTTTTATTATGTGACAAGATTTTTTATTCTCAATGAGAGGGAGCAAAATATGAAGTTCAATATAAATCTCATTTCTCCATTACTTATCAACATGGATAAAATCAAATAGATGGAAAATAATGGACTTTTATTGTTTTTTCTTCGATTTCAATATCATGTGTAACTATCATTAGTTAAAATAAATTATAAATTTTATTTCATTTTCATTTCACAATACCAAACACCCCCTAATATATTTTGAATGGTTGTAATGTTAAATAATTCTTGATTCTCGTTTATCTCATTTGATGACAACGGGACGGGTTCGGGTCAGAGAATGTAAATCACGTCCCCGTTTAAAAGATCCCCATCGGGTATGCGGGGAAACACACAGGGATTCGGGGAACCCATTTATAAATCAATTATATAAAATTTAACCACATGGTTCATAATTTAAGTTTAAAACGTTCATGTATGTTAAAATTACAATACTTATATTAAATTAAATTTGTATCCCTATCAAATGATAACGAAGAAAACATTTTTTTAATAAGTTATATGTAAATGAATAAGTGATCGACTCATTTTATACCGACTTTAATGTGTTTAAATGATATAATTTTATGTACTAAATCTTGGTATAATACTACATTTAATTGTTATTTATCAATTGAAGGGTTAAATCTTAAAAGGAGTTAAAATGAGTAAATTGTGCCTTGGAATGTTCTACTATTGATAAAACTCATTACGCATGTAGGTAATCCTCTCAAGTAAAAGTCTGGCAGATTTGAGCGCAATCGGAGAAGATTTATAGAAAGCCAAGCGCAGACTGGGGCGCAGCCCTGCTCCCCAACCGAGTGCTCAACAGAATGATTTATTCTGCCAAAATACGTGATTTTAGACCCAAGCGCAGGGCGGGGCGCAGGCCTGCGCCCACGGCTGCGCCCAACCCATAAAATATTAATTTCGTGATTTTTAGGGTTTTTCAGAGCTGCCTATATATATGACAAGCTTCCAGACGAAAAAACACACATATTTTGAGGAGAAATTGAAGAGAAAAGAGGAAGAAAAGTCCAGATTCATCCATCGCGATGTAGTCTGCGCGAAACCAACGACGAAAGGTTTGGGGTTTGGTTCCTTCTACGCTCCATCTTTCCCCCATCAATCCAACAACTACGAAGGTTGTTCCTGACAAGTTCAATGTTTCGTACGCGTTGGTTGATGATTATCACGCTATTATCGTTCAAGGGTTTGTTTATTATTTAAGTATTTATGTTTTTCGTTGAGTTATTATTGTAACGAACGATATGTTTTATTAGTTTTCTGTGTGATTATTATTTAAAGATATTGTTTCGTTCGCTTCTATTTATATCTTTATCGTAAGACGCGTCGTAGCCGTGTTACATGCCGTGCCGAGCTCATTAGATTAGGAGTTAAGACGGACTGTGAACATGACACGATTCGTGCCCAAAATACGGATTGCGATAGATGTGATTGTCATGACTATGTCTATGTGGTTAGGTTATAAAGATAATTAAACGGAATAATAAATAATTAAGTTATTTGCAACCCTATGTCGATAATCCATAATTCCACCCAAACCCTGAATCTGAAGTCGTTGGCGTTCTTACTTTGATCTTTAAGTTTTCGTAACAAAGATTTAACTAAATTTCCAAAGTTTCACCTAACCAATTCATTCCTTCAATTAGTTTAATAATTAGCTTTTATTATTAGTCAATAACTATCGTATAATAATACTGATAACCACATGCTCCCTGAGGAGACGATCCCACTTACCCTAGCTATAAGTTAAGGTGATTGGTGTTTTTATAAATTATTTTTGAACGCTTTACGACGAGCGGATATCAATAAGTTTTTTTTTTAATTTAACATAATAATTTTTATGTATAATATGTAATATAGATAAAAATATTCATCTCTTATTTTTAATAATATACTGAAAACATGATGGTTTATAAATATAAATCTTAAACTAACTCATACAGGTACTGTTTGTTTTTTAAGAGGTTAAGTGACTAAAATCTGAAAACCACATATGAAATTAAAAGATGATCTTAATATTTGAAATCTGAAATTAAGAGGTGAACTTAAAATTGTTTGTTTCGTAATATGAAACATCTGAAAAATATTACTTTAAAATAGTATATCTTATTAATAACGTATTCTAATTATTTAATTTACATACACAAAATTAAATTATAATAATTAATATGATAAATATTTTGAATTAGAATTAACTGAACTTATATTTTAATCAACGCCTCAAAATTGATAACTAAAATTATAATGATTCATATGATAAATAGTTTTAGGGTTTGTAAACTAAAAATAAAAAGAGACCTCTTATTTTTTTTCAGACTCAAACCTCTCTCTTAAAATTAAGAGGTTACAACCTCTTAACTCTGTGATTAAACAAATAGTCTTTATTTATTTTAGATCTAAATTTAGATTTCAAACTTTTTTAAGAATCCCTTGATGAAAAACAAGTTAGACTTAGGTGTTATTTGTTTTTTAAGAGGTTAAATGTCTGAGGTCTGAAAACTACATCTGAAATTAAGAGGTGATCTTAATATCTGAAATCTGAAATTAAGAGATGATCTTAGGATTGTTTGTTTAGTAATATATAACATATGAAAAATATTACTTTAAAATATTATATCTAATTAATAATATATTATAATTAATTAATTTAAATAAAAGAATTAATATGATAAATATTTTTTAAATTAGAATTAACTAAATTTATATTTTAATCAAAACCTCAAAAAAGACAGTTGTGTTTTTCAGTCAACCACGTTTCAAAATACAATTGTATTTCCAAGCCAAATACGTTTCAAAAAGACAACAATTGAACATTCAAACTCAACGTTTAAGTAGATCATGCAATAGAAATGATGATTTTAATGAATTTATTGAAGATTTATAGAAAAGATCATCTTTTTTTTTTTTTCAGCCCAAATTCATCCTTTTAATTTTTAGAGGACCTCTAAAGTTTAAACATGAACAAACAATCTTAATTCATTTTAAATCTGAAATTTAGATTTCAAACATTGTTAAGAGGCTCTTAACTAAAAATAAATGAGGTTTGTACAAGCCTCTTTTCTGCGGGGAAATTAAAAAGAATCCCAATATTATGAGTTATGACATGGTGGGGTGGCTGTTCTCCACAAACCTAAATTTTTTAAATGAGCAGCTGGTTTCCGATTGAAAATTTCATAAATTCTTTATGATTTACGTATCTATATTAGATCTATATTTAATTTTGAATTTTGTGTTCTTTAGGTTTGATTTTGGACACGTGTTTGATTTTCCGGTGGAATAGTTTTATCTATGGGGTTTCCACGGCTTTCGATGACAACATGGATGAAAAACGGAAATATATCAGTTTAAATTTTAGTTATTAAATTAAATTATGAATCATATTGATGAAAAGATATTAAAAAAAAAATCAGATTTCAATGCATTTTCTAAAATTTGTTGTTTTTTATGAGAATTTTTGCTTAAAACATGCTAACTAAATTTGGGCCCAATTCTTCTTCAAATTATTTTAGTACACCATTCATAGAAGAAAAATAATCTGATCACAATTAGGTGGTATTTGTTTTTTAAGAGGTTAAATATCTGAAGTCTGAAAATCATATCTGAAATTAAATGGTGGTCTTAAGATCTGAAATCTGAAATTAAGAGGTAGTCTTAATATTGTTTGTTTCGTAATATGATACATATGAAAAATATTACTTTAAAATATTATATCTAATAAGTTATATATTATAATTAATTAATTTAAATAAACAAAATTAAAATAAAATAATTAATATGATAAATATTTTAAAATAGAACTACGCAGGAGAGAGAAATTATCCTCTTATTTTTTTTTTCAACCAAAATTTAATTTCTTAATTTTAAGAGGTAAATTTAGTGGTTGCGACCTCTAAACTTTAAATCTGAACAAACAATTTTAATTCTTTATAGATCTGAAATTTAAACTTCAGAGGTTATTAAGAGTCTCTTAACTAAAAACAAACAATGCTTTACTCTTCATTCAATTTTACATAACATCGAATATTCAGATTTATTCAAAACCTCATTTGTTGAAATAACAAAAAATGATTTGCTTAGATATTTTCTAATAATCAACTTAGCGAAGTCGTCTATTTCATATACCGGAAAAAGAAACGATCTATCAAGTTCAAGATTGATATTCGAGAATTGGACCAGATCGTGCTAATGTCAATCCGTTTTCTTCCATTTATTCCTATTCCAAGGCAAGGAGAATCTAAATCAAGGAACTATTCATACGTTGTTGAATCGAAAAAAGAAATCTCAATCCGATTGTTCTCGAACATGCCCATCCAACAATGTAAGATCTTATTCCATTTATTCCTGATTCCTAATAAAAAAACCTTTATCCAAGCAAAGATTAAGAAGCAGTTGAAACATACAGAAAAACACACAGTTTCAAAAACTAGATTGCTAATATTAGGAATAAGATTATATAAGATCTGGAAATAAAAAATTCATCTATTCTATTACATAAGTAAATAGACGCCACATGGCTTTTAACTAGACTGTCACTTGCCAACGCATCCACCTAACATGTGTACTATCGACAAATATAATAATATCATGAGTAAATTACCAAAATTGTTCTTGTGGTTTGGTATAAATTATAGATATAGTCATTGGTTTTTAAAAATTGCAAAAATTGCATTTAAAACACTGTTTACTTGTAAAATGGTCCTTCTGTCTCATAACTTATTCTTAATGACAGTTTTGTCATTTACACAATAACAATTTTAGTCCCTCAACTATGTATTTATTTTCAATTTCAGTCCTTTTAATGAAATTTTATTTTTTGTTTAAATTTTAAATGTTAATTTTAAAAAATTATATTATTATTGTTCATATATATATATATATATATATATATATATATATATATATATATATATATATATATATATATATTTATTAAAAATATTTTTTATTAAACTTATTCCAATTTGTATATCTAATTTTATTTAATTTACGACTTTTTTGTATATCAATTTTATTTATTAAAAATTTTTTAACTTACGTTTTATTTGTAAATATATTTATATATTTTTATCTTTTATATGTTCACTATAACTATTTAATTATGTTAATATATTTTTATTTATAATTTTTATGAAAAAAAATATAAACATTTAGACATTTTAATTTAATTATTTTGTTACGTCTAGCGGCACTCGTGCAATCATTTTATTCTAATTGTTATGGGATTTTATTCATTTTGATTTAAATAATTTTCTGCCTTAATACATTTTAATTTACACATGTTGCTTTACTCATTCTATTCTTCTTATTTTGTTACATTAATATATTTTTTTAATTACAAAATATGCAAACCAAAATGTATCTGTCAATGTATACAATAAAAAATGTATAGATTTCGTTAAATCAAAACATATAAATGTTTAACCACTTGACTTAGATAAGTGGCTACCACCAAAAATGGGAGATGTTCCTCTTGGTTAAGGTCCTGAGTTCGAGCCTTGTCAATGACGTTTCCTTAGATGGAGGCGTGAGGTTTGGTCATCACCCTCAAGGTGTTTAACAATGATGCTCTTAACTAACTACTAACATTTGCTGTTAAAAAAAACATATAAATGTTAATCTTAAGTTTATATAGTTTAATTATTTTACTACATTAAATCGAAACGTAGTAAGTAATTAAATAATTAAAACAAAATGAATAAAACACTAAGTTTAAATTGAAATGTATTAATGTCACAAAATATTGAAATAAAGTACTAAATTTGAATCCAAACATATTAACATAATTAAATCAAAATGTTAAATCCTTAGTTTATATATTTTTTTAAAATGTATAATTAACTCAAAATATATTAAAGTAATGAAATAGCTAGACTAAAACATAGAAAAATTTAATAAAAAATATATAAATACTTTATTAAATGAAGCATAATATATATACATACATACAAATATATATATATATATATATATATATATATATATATATATATATATATATATATATATATATATATATATATATAAATCAAATTGAATATATAAAAGAAATGTATAAAAATAAATTAAATATTTTAACAGTGATAATTTTTAATAAAAAATAGAGTAAATTACATATTTGGTTTGTTAGGTTTGTGCAAAATAACAAAAATGATCCATCAACTTTCAAAGTTGCAGTGATTGTTTCTCAAATCACTTTTATTTATAGAAACAGTCCATCTATTTCTGAAATTTTTTAAAATGACGATTTTGCCATTTTTCTTAAATTACAAATTTAGTCCCTCAACTATTTATTTTAATTTCACTTTTGGTCCATTTTTTAAATTCTATTATTGATTTTAAATTTGAGATATTAATTTAACAAATTACTATTTAAATGTTTGTTATATATTATTATTATTATTATTATTATTTATACCTATTTATTTTTAAAAATAAATTTATATTTATTTATTAAGAAATATTTTTGTACTTAATTAAATTAATTTACACGTTTTTTTATATGTTCAATCTATCTATTAAAGAACTAGTTTATGAACCCACGTATTACGTGAATAATTTTTAATAAATAATTTTTTAAATGAAATGTATGTAAACTTAAAGTTAAACAATTTAATGTTAATTCTTATAAAAAATAAAACAAAAGTACAGTTATTTGTCATATATATTATTTATCTATATTTGTAAATAATCATGAAGAGCAGTTATATATATATATATATATATATATATATATATATATATATATATATATATATATATATATATATATATATATATATATATATATGGGTGGGTTCAATGGAAAACCACTATGCACCTGAAAACTATGAAAACCTAAGCCAACCGTCCGATTTGGTGCATTTCATGAAAAACGCGGTGACATGATCGTAAACAAGGTGATGCATCACACGAGATTTTGATGCATCACGCGAGAAAGTTGATGCATCACACGGGATTTTGATGCATCACGTGGGGAATTTGATGCATTTGTGGTAGTGCAGTGCGGTTTTCACAAGTTTTCAGGTGCATTGTGGTTTTCCATTGAACCCTCGTCTCTCTATATATATAAAATCGGTATAATTTGAAATTTTAATTGTACATAAGACATAATTTTTACATATTTTATATTTTTAGTTAGATATATAGTTACAATTTATGTCTATTAATAAAGTTTAAAGAATAATACTTATGAATAATTAATATCTATATACATATTAGATGAATATTATTTATTAAAAATATTAATTCCGCCCAATTAAATAATTTAATTAAAAATAATTATTCCAAATGAATTATTATATAATCCTATTCATATTTCATCCCATACAAGTATACAACGTATGAGCACATAAACCTTGTTTATATAATTTGTCCAATTTGAGAACTAGTAAATGAATCCTTAAATTACCATATGAACTAATAAATAGTCAAGAGTAAAGGGGTTTAAAGTGTAACTTTTTGCCATTAAAATAAATCAGCCTCTCATTATTTTCGATTCTGTGATCCTGCAAAAACCAAAGAGGAGAGAGAAACAACTATAAACTTATAATATTACAGCCCAAAAATCCTCGTTATATAATAACATACCTCTACATTCTTGTACATCCTGCATCGAAAACTGTACATTTTTCTATACTTATACATTTTAACTCTGAAAAACAGACGTCTGTGTGTGTGTGTATATATATATATATTATATAGAGAGAGAAAGAAAGTCATTTTGGATCTAACTTCTATTCTATAGCCTCTACCCATCTCTCTTCGTCTTCGTGTTTTCCTTCTCCATTTTCACCATGAGAATAAGAAAAAATGCAAAAAAATCAGCTTTGTTTTACACAAACACAAATCTTTTGAATGATTCTGATGAATGTTTGCTGGAGAAGAACTTGTGTCAGCTCAACCAATCTCCATGGGATATCATCACTTTCCCATCTTCAGATTCATCTTCTTCACTCCACCAGGTATTACAATAATTAATTTCAATATCTTTTTCGCCTTCTTTAATTCCATCAATCAGATCTGTTGGATTAAGAAAAACCCCATTTGGAATCACTCCATTTCTTTGCTTCACTTCCTTCATTCTTTCTCTTTAGGGTTTATCTGGAATAATTAAAAAAACCCTAAAATCCCACCATTTTTGTCGTGAAATTGAGCTCAATAAGTTGATTTCTCTCTTCAGTTTTGTTTGTTGAGTCAGATTATATCATTATTATCATTCTTATTGTGTTTCTTGATAATTTTTTTAAATGCGTTTATTATTTTACACAGTTTGACGATAATGAGGTTTACTACAACGTTAATCCAGCTGGAAATGGGAGCTCGGTTGATTCAGTTGGAGCTTTCGAGAGGTAACTCTTGATTTTGTTGTTGAATCGAAATGTTTTTTAGTTTTGATTATCTTTCATCGAACCAAGTTAATTAGGGTTGTTTGATTATATATCTTTTCAACGTTCTTAATTTCTTTATCTCTTTGTTTGTGTTTCATTGCTTGCTTCATGATCGATCTTAACTTGGATTAATTAGGAAATTTTATTTTGTTCTTTGTGTTATATTTATGGGATTTGGATTATATATATATACTTGATCTTGGTCACCATGTGGCTTCAATCAACAACATTAATAATTAATGCATATATCAGTTGTGATTGTTACCGTTATATATTGTTGTGGCATCAAGGACGACAACGATTTGTACACAACAATTTTTTGTCGTCCATAGCAATGTACAATTATCTTTTGCATGATGTACAGTCCTGGGGTGAGTTTAATGGAAAACCATTATGCATCTGAAAACTATGGAAACCTATGCATACCGTCCGATTTGGTGCATTTCATGAAAAATGCGGTGGCATGATCGTAAATAATGTTATGCATCACGCGGGGAATTTGATGCATTTGTGTTGGTGCAGTGCGGTTTTCACAAGTTTTCAGGTGCATGGTGGTTTTCTATTGAACCCCCTCGTACAATCCTATATATAAAGCTTTTATTGTTGTGGCCCGATATGGCAAAAACTTGTTGCATACAAATCACTACCCCGTCAAGATTAATGACTATATGTAGCTTCGAACTTCCTTAAATCTTTATTTTCATGAGTATATATAACTTGGGTTGAGGAAAGGTTGAATCTTTTTCGTGTTTTTGATCTGGGGTTCGAGTAAAGATTATTTTTGGTGACAGTTTGGTTTCGGTGAAGACCTCTAACGGTGAAATATACGACAATATTGATGATCAGAAGACCAATTATGGGGAAATTTTAGGGTTTGAGGAAGGAGAATCAAGTGAGTTTTGTGAAGAAACTGTTTTGTGTGGTAAAAGAGATGAGAAAGGATGGCATTGTGAGAGGATGGTAAAAAATGGTAACACGATGTGTGAGCATCATATTGTTGAACTTCAAAACGATGCCGTTTGGACTACCAAGAAGTCTCGACCCATCAATGGGCCAAAGGCGGGGACTCGGCCTCGTCAAACTAAGAAACAGGCATCAACAAACCCATATGAGTTCTATTATTATTCGGGGTTTGGACCGTTTTGGGGCAAGAAAAGAGGAGGGTCGGGTTCAAACACGTATCATGAAGTTACCCAAGTTAAGGAAATGATCACTTCGACCGACAATAACAATATGGGTGTGGTAAAAGAGGAGAAAAGGCTCGAGCCCGAGAAGATGGAATTAGCTAATTATATTGATGATGATGACGATAACGATAAAAACATGAAAAGTAAAATGGGAATTAATGGAAAAAAGAGAGGAAGGAAACCAATGAAGGCTAGATCGTTGAAATCTTTGATGTGATCAAACCTTTGTAATGCTAGCTTTTGGATCGCGAGTCTTAGGTTTCATGTTCGTTTTTCAGATTTATGATCGTTGGCCGGGCAAGTTTACGGGTCGGATCCTATTTCGCAAACGAAAGGATTGTAATCTCGTGTCGTTAACGTGTTAGATGTTCGTCTTTCTAACCAATTTGAAGTTAAATTAAACTATATATGTAATGTAGCTCCTTTGACTTCATGTTGACTTGTGTTATTGTTTTTTTAGTGTTATTTTAAAGAACTATGTCACTATGTGCTTTTCTTTTATGGGTTTGAAATTTATTAAGAAGATTTTCTTTGTGTTTCCATCGAAGAAAGTAAATGGTCAAAAGTCAAAAGTGTTTGATCATTTCGTATATGCCTTTGACAATCTCAATGCTTGTTGTGCATCATTTAATCGAAATCACGTAAATTTCATAAATTTTATAAAATATTTAATATATTTAAAGCATGTTTTATAAGAAGATTACGAGCGTTTTTATCAAGAACCGTTGATTTTTGAAAATTAAAGCTCAAAAGTTATGTTTGACTGATAAAAATGTGAACTTTTAATTCAATTTAAAAGTTTTCTACTTAAAGTAACTTTTTAAAAGATTTTGAGTCTTTGTTCTCACAAAATTATAATTTTTCCTTATAATAATTATGAACTACAACTCTAAATTAATATTAATGTCATTTTATGTCATTTATTATTAAAAGTTATAGCTACAACAAATTTTAACAAACACATTTATAAAAACTAAAAGCTCTAACTTTTAAAAAAACTACATTTCCAAAAGCAATAACTCAAGTTCCAGCTTTAAGCTACAACTAATTGTGCAAAACATTACATCTTGTGCTTTGATTAATAATAATTTAAATATATATTATACTATTTTATTTATCCGTGTATACTAGATATGTGAGAATATTTTTAATACATAATTGTTCATATAACAAATATAAATTAAAAATTGAATCATATAAATATAATTTTAAAAAAAATATATATGTATAAACTAAAAATATAATTATGATTTAAATTATTTTTAATTTATATGATTATATTAAATTTGAATAGATTTTTATAGCATGTTTTCTCTCAAAATTACATCTTTTGCTTTGAATAACAATAATATAAATATATAAGTTATACTATTTTATCTACCCGCTTATATTACAAGGACATTTTTAATACGTAATTGTTTATATAAAATATATATAAACTCAAAAATTATAATACATAAATATTAATTCGTTAATATATATGTGTCTGTGCGCGCGCGCTAAAAATTATAATTATTTGATTTAATTCAATTTGAATTTAAATGATGTATTAGATTTTGGTAGATATTTAAAGTATGTTTAATATGAACATTACATCTTGTGATTTGACTAATAATATTTAAAATATATATGATATTAGTTTATCTGCCCGTGTATATTATGTGCATATTTATAATACATAATAGTTCATATAAAAATATATAAATCAATAAGTTAAAACATATACATCTTCTTTCAAGTATAGTTATTTACTGATTTAATTTAATATGAATTTAAGTGATTACAGTAGATTTGGATTGATGTTATGTTAGATTTGAATACATACAATTGTTATATTAAAAAGAATTATGATTGACAAGTGTTAATTGTTAGTGATGACATGTGACATCAGGATAAATGGTTATAGTTTTATATTTACTAGTTTAATTAACTTATGTATTACACAGATAACTTTATTTTTTTCTCAAAATTATATAGATTAAAAAAATAAACATTATCATTAAAATTTGATATATTGAATTTCTTATACTTGTGATATTTGACATCTTTTAGTATAATTAATTTTAAGTATAAGTTAGTTAGACGAAAAAAAGATAATCATTAGTAACATTTAAGTTTGTTGTAATTTTTATAATTAGTTAATAGTTTTTGAAGGTTTATTGTTGCAATTTTAATAGATCTCTAAAAAAATGAACATTTTTAGAGATTTAATAGTTTATGGATTAGTATTTATAGATTATAAATTTAAGAATTGACAATTATGATAATATGCATGAAAACTTCCCATTATTGGATGGGACCAAAATCAAACCGGATTGAAATCAACAGACAAAGAAACTTATAACAAAAAATCAGACCAAATGATATCAATTTAGTCTAGTTAGCTTTCAGTATGCTTTATCAGTTTTCCGATTCAATCTCGACTTTTATACACTCAGGAAATAAAATTGCAAAGTGATTCTAAAGGAATTCTCCTATACTAAATATACCTTCAACATGTTAGTTTTTTAAATATTTTTTTCCATGAAGTTTTTTTTTTTTTTTGCTAAAATAAAAGATTGCCTTTGTCCCACATTGATAGAAATGTGAAAAATGAAGTGGTCTCTATGCCTATAAAAAGAGTCCAAGGCTTTGGTTTCAAAGTGCCCTAATCCGAATGCACTTTAAGTATTTTTTTTTTCCATTCTTTCTATAGAGTGTAGAAATATGTGAGTCAAATCTTTGGAAATTGCGGGGGTAATTGTGGGTGGCTTGAGATATTAGTCTATGTGATTGCAAATACTTGTCATATAGTGAACTTTTCTCTCTGGAAGTCCGTGGTTTTTCTCCAATATTGGAGTTTTTACACGTATTGTGTTCAAGTTTCTTTTTTAAATTTCATTAGTCGGTTTGTTGGAAATCTTTGAAACCATTTTCACAACAAGTGGTATTAGAGCACCAGGTTTGGTGTAGGTCACCGTTTTAGAATTTCATCGTATGCTCTGCAGCTTTGTCTGATCTTCCACATCAGAAAACGAAGTTCTATTGGTTTTTGAAATACTGGTACGATGTCAAAGTTCAGCCTGATAAGGTTTGATGTGGAGAAATTTGATGGGAGGATAAGCTTTGGTTTGTGGCAAATTTAAGTCAATGATGTGTTGATTCGAATCTGGGTTACACAAGGCATTGAGGGGCAAACCAACATTTGTTTTTAGCTGCAGTGATTCAAGTAAAGCCATTAAAAATGATGAAGAATGAGATGATATGGATTTGAGAGCGACAAGTTGTTTCCTGTTTATAACATGCAAAGAATGTTCTTGCAAATGTGCATGAGATATCAACAGCTAAGGAACTTTGGGAGAAAGTTGAGCAGTTATACCAAGGCAAAGACATCTCGAATCTGTAGTATCTCAAGGAGCAGTTTTACACTTTACGTATGAATGGAGGTACAAATAATTCTCATCATTTTAGTGTTCTTAATAATATTGTTTCGTAACTGGAGGCTATCGTAGTTAAAGTTAAAAATGGAAATAAAGCTTTGAGGCTCATAACGTCTTTGACATCTTCTTATGAGCACATGAAGCCTATTTTGACGTATGGAAAAGAGACCTTAAAGTTTGTGATAATACCGGTAAACTCTTATCTGAAGAGAAGAGATTGGAAGGTAGCAGTGACACTTCATTAGAAGGATTGGTGTTGATGTATGAAAATGGAAAAAAGAAAAATTCTCGAAAGAATCTGACATTCTAGAAGTGTAGAGAGACTGGACATGTCAGGATAAATTGTCGAGGTGGAATAGATTCAACAAAGGGCTCCAACTCAGCTAACAATGTCTTCATTGTCACGGAGAATGATGTTTTTCTTTGATATATGATGTACGCACAATATTTTGGTGTGTTAGTGTTCATGATTGAAATTTATTTGGTTTATTTTTTATACCGGATCCACAAGTTTACACATGAGCTTTGGATTGACATAAATGCAAGATGTGTGGTGGAATGTGATGTTGATGGCTGATTAACTTCCAGGTAAGTCAAACGAGAAAAGTTGCACCATAAATTTCAACGAGTTTTTGACATGTGTCGAAGTAAAGTTCTTGGAAGTGATTATTCCAAGTGCTAATACTCTTTTATGGTGGAGTATTGATAGTTTTTTTGAACTATGATTGTTGGGATTTGACAATATTCTAGATGTGACAAATTATCTCTTATTGTATCGAAGGTGGAGTCTTGAGTTTTTTGGTTAAAAAATATTGTTTTTGTCCACATTGATAGAATGGTGAAAAGTGAAATGATCTCCATGGTTATAAAATGAGTCCAAGGTTTTGGTTTCAAAATTCCCCAATCAAACGCACTTTTAAGTATTTGATTCTTTCTTTCTTTTTTCTAGCGGAGAAAGATATTAGTCAAATATTTGGAGAGTGCGGATGTAATTGTCGGCGGCTTGAGAGATTATGAGTATATGTGATTGTAAAAAATTGTCATATAGTAAATTTTTCTCTCTGGATACCCATGGTTTTTCTCCGGTTTTGAAGTTTTAAATGTATATTTTGTGTTTAAGTTTCTTTATTATTTTTCATTGCCCAGTTTGTTAAGAATATTTTAGACCATTTTTCCAATTAAATTTCATAAATACGCTTTTTCATGCAATATTTGTAAGTTTTCAATTAAATTCCATATTATTGCTTGGTAAAATCGTATTTATGACTCATTTTTTGTTCATGCTATTTTACTAACTATAAACAATTTTAAATATTTATTCAATCATCGAATACATATTATTTTGAATGGCTAATGTTAGTGGTTATAAAATATAATTTTGGAAACCTAGAAATTATAATACAAATAGGTGTGTTAAGTTTACTACGGTAACATACTCTGTCAAAAGAATGAAAATTTGAAAAAAGTGAAAATCGTTCACTGTGTCTAATTCGCAAGGACTCTACAAAAAACTAAGGTGTCGTTTGGATTGAATGAATTTAAAATGATGGATTCTAAAATGATAAGATTTTAAAATAACTAGGGGATGAGTGGATTATGTAAGAGGAGAAGTGGAGAATATGAAATGCTAAATGAAGCCAAATCATTTCTTTATAGTTTTTATCCAAACATGACATGGGAGGAATTCTAAATCCAAATCCTAAATAAATTGTTGAAATCAAACGCCACCTAAATGTAAAAAAAGCGACCCTCTACCAGACACTCCCCATCACCCATGGACGCACGTTGCAGTTGACGCTCCACTGTGTGCTCTCATATGCTCCCCCACACACAAGTAGGGGTGAGCGACGGGTACCATTTCCCGAACCCGAACCGGTACCGACCGATACCGAATTAATATATTCGGTTCGGTATTTGGTTTTTAAATTAGCTAAAATTCGGTATTCGGTACTTTCGGTTCGGTATTCGGTTTTTAAATTAGCTAAAATTCGGTATTCGGAACCGAACCGGCACCATATAAAATTATACGGTTCGGTATTCGGTTCTTTCAAAACTAATAATTCGGTTTCGGTATTTTCGGGATCGGTACCGGTTCGGTACAGTCCGGTACCGACTACCGAGCTCACCCCTACACACAAGACAAAAACCAAGCATTGTCCGTGGGGCTCTCCAGCATTCGTGATATGCCAACATTGAAATAGCCAGTCTCCCCCTTGCCGTTCGGTACCTTAGTTGTTAGTTAGATCAATTTGAGGGAAAAAAAAAAGAATAAAAGAAATGCTTTTGAGCATCTTTTTATTGTCTCATACTCTCATAAACATTGTTTTATGGAAAGTATGCTAAGTGTGTGTATATGTGTACGGCTGAGTTTTATGTCAAATCATTTTTGAGTGAAATGTTGAAAAACCATATTCAAATAACAAATTTACATGTATGTGCATGCGTATTAGGGATGGGCATTTGGACAAAAAAAAAAAACCAGACCTGACCAAAAAAACTCGAAAATCGGTCCGGACCAAATCGTTAATAATGAAATTAGTCCGGTTTTGGTTTCTTTAAAATCACTATATTCCGTTTTCCGGGTTCGGCCCGCCGGTTTTCGGTTTTTAACCCGACCCAAACCGAAATTTAAACTTTATGTTATCAATTCTAAAGTTTATGTTATATTATTATTTTTTTAGTCCATAAGTAAACAAAATTTCTAAATATTATTTCTAAATCATATAAAATGTATATGTAATGGTTATCGAGCTCTTTCGTAAATATATAATCATATAAAGTCTTTTTAACGATGTAAATATTTTTTTTGTTATAATACTATATAGATAAAATATAGAGAACTTAATATAAGTAGGTTATGTTTGATCTTTTATTTTGTTCAAAGAAAATGTGATAAACTTGATAATTTTAGAAAGAGAAAGAGTTGAGGAAGAAAGATAAACAAAACATTAAAACATCTATAAAACTTGTACCGGTTCCAACCGGTCCGAGAACCAAAAAACCGGACCAAAACCAGACTACAAACATTGGGCCGGTTTTCGGTATTCTTATTTTCCTATTTTGGATTTTCGGTTTTTCTCGATCTGGACCGGTTTGGTCCAAATACTCATCCCTAAATTTTGTATGTGCATACACACATGAAACGTGTGCATCTACACATGTGCATACTCATCTAAACAAGGTTTCATAATACTCGGCTATAATATGATTTTTATTTGTGTCACGTGTGTATAAATTTTAACAAGAATTTTGATTTCTAGTAAATAAATTATTTTTCTTTTTTGATTAAACCGTTAAAGCTACAGGCTTTTTATCAAATTTTAAAAACGTTGGCCCAGTAGTACTTGGGCCCAATAAATATTTCGTGATTCTTTTTGGTGTTTCGTTTGACATGTTGAAGCAAAACTATTAGCACATCGTATTTTGAGAATATATTAAAAAATACAAAATATTATTTTGGATGAGAAAAGTGATCACTTCCTTTTTGGGGGATTTGATCTGCGGAATATAATATTAGTATTAGTATATTGTATTTATTTATATATAATAGATAGTTGATTACAAAAAATGTATATAAGCTTAATCAAAACATATATATTCTAATATTCATTATTATAAAAAATAATATTGTTATGTATAATAAATATACATGAGTAGTAATTATTTTTTAAAACATTTCTTTAACTTTTTATTCTTAATTTTGTATATATCAAATTGGTATAACTGGAAATTTAAATTTTACAAAAGAATTACTGGTGATTTTGTACATACATACAGAATCAATGCAGAACCCAAGTTTGGTGTAGAACTACAGAACCAAATTTAATAAGAATTATTAATTTTTAAAACAAAAAAGTTATACCATAAAAACAACAATTTTTATCATCTTTAAAACATGACTGGTGATTTTATATTTTTTTCACATATTTTTTGAATATTCAACATTAAATATTCATCATTGAATGTTCAACATTGAATCTTCTGAATTTTTTATATCCAATACCGAATAAACGTTATAATTAGAATCCAAATACTAATTATTATTCAAATAAATCTGTATATTATACGGGTAATAAATTGTTAAACAGTATTAATTAGAATCCAAATACTAATACATACAGATTGAAAACGATATTGATTGTTACAGGTTGCAAACAAAATCGGACCAAAGATACTTTGTTTCATAGAAGTAATCAACAAGTTGTGAATTCAAGGATGCATCACGTTTTTCTTAGAGTCACCTTCATCGGTTCCTTAAGAGGTTTACTATATGTAGTATTTTATTTTATATATATATATATATATATATATATATATATATATATATATATATATATATATATATATATATATATATATATATATATATATATATAGATTTAGGTTCAAGTGAGTACCACCTCTAATGCAGCGCACCAGAAGGTACCACCATTAAAAGTAATTTTTTTGAAATTTTTTTTCATGAACATGTTCTAATTAACATTACATAGATCATATGTGAATTTCACGCAAATCCGAACACTCTAAGTGCATGAAAACACACATCACATAAATGCATGTTCACATGTCTTCAAAATTTTGTAACTGTGTGTTCACATCATTTTTTAGGAGCTAGGAGATGTGAATGTATGTGAAATTTACATACGATCTTCATAATGTTAATTAAAACATGTTTATGAAAAAAAAAATTTTAAAAAGTTTTTTTAAAGGTGGTACCTTCTGGTGCGCTGCATTTGGGTGGTACTCTCTCGAACCATATTCTATATATATATATATATATATATATATATATATATATATATATATATATATATATATATATATATATATATATATATATATATATATATATATATATATATATATATATATATATTCGGTTATTTTAATAAGAAATATTTTAAATATTTTAAATGACCCTAAATAATTCTTTAAATGACCCTAAATGACCGTATGAAGACATGCATGGATATAAAGTCAAAACAAATGCAATCTATACTAACTAAAAACTCCACAATTTTAGCAATTACCATAATATATCCGGTTATTTGAATATAAAATACTTTAAATATCTAAATCTAACTAAATAATTGTTTAAACTTCCAATTATGCCCTTATTGCATCCTTATTTAATATATTGTGCATTTTTAGTTCCCCCGGTTCACAATGCATCGTGGTGCCCCATAGAACCTCAATCTATATATATATATAGAGGATTGGGTTCACATGAGAACCCCTATATTTCGTGAGAACGTGAGAACCACTCTAAAATTTGTGCATGCACGGTATAAAATTGTGCATTTGATACTAAAATTAAATGTTTTCGATAAATTTATGCATTTCATGTAAAAAATTACGCATCTCATGTTATAATTTATCCATTTTATGTACGAATTGTGCATTTAAGAAAATTTGTGCATTTGATGTTCAAATTTCTGCATTTAGTTTATAATTTAATGAATGTCATTTTTGAATGTAATTTTAGTGTTAGATTATGATATTTAAGACTAATAATGAGTTTAAGTAAACTTTTAATTTTAAAATTTGTGCATTTGATATACAAATTTGTGCATTTTGGAGTGGTTCTCACGTTCTTACGGTAACAAGGGTTCTTACCGGAACCCAACCCTATATATATATATATATATATATATATATATATATATATATATATATATATATATATATATATATAAAATTAAACAAAGACACATTCACTTAACAAAATAATTAAATATAATATATGAGTTTGTGTGTGTGTCCATATATAAGTTAGGACAAAAAAAATTAATAAAATATCTTAATATTTACATGAAGTAATATATAGTGGAGACAAAAATAAATCTACAAATAGTTAAAATTTTTATAAAAGAAAATTGATAAATATTGTGAAAAAAATTGATTTAACAATTGAAATACTTAGATAAATTCATATACTGTATATAAAAACTTAGTAAAATTAATATATAATGTATAATTAGTGACCACTTTTTAAAAATAATATATATAATAAAAATAATCATATTGAAAAAGAATAAGTGTGTGTATTGAAATTAATATGACCAAGTGAATGGACTAAATCCATAATTTTTTATAAATCAATGGGACGAAAATGTATAAATTACCCTAAAAACATATAAAGAAACCATGACTTGCTATAATAAGTAACTCGATCCAAGCCTCATTCAACATATTTCAAAATCTATCGACTTTTGTATATTTATCAACAATGACAACTTTTATAGCCATTCTCTCCATCTTTATAATCTTCATGTTCATTTTTTTCATCAAGCTTGTTTGTATGAAATCATCAAGCAACTCACACTCGCTACCGCCCGGTCCCACCCCATTGCCATTTGTTGGTTGCACTATCCAAATGCTTTTAAATCGGCCAACCTTCCGATGGATTCACAAGCTCATGGATCAATTTAACACCCAAATCCTTTGCATCCGTTTCGGACCATCAACTCATGTAATTGTAGTGTCTTCCCCGAGCATAGCATGTGAATTTCTGAAAAAACAAGATATAGTATTTGCTTCGCGCCCTGATGTCTTGTCAGCGTATTTAGTTAGCGACGGTTATCGCACAACCATTTTGGCCCCTTTCGGGGAGCAATGGAAAAGGATGAGAAAGATCTTTAAACAAGAAATCCTTTCATCCCGAGTACACGAATGGCTCCAATGCAAACGAGATGAAGAAGCCAATCACTTGCTTAAGTACATACTCAATCAAATCGAGAAAAAATGTAATGTAAGTGGATGCGGATTAGTAAACATCCGAATCACCAGCCGACAGTTTTATGGAAACATGATTAGAAGAATGATTTTTGGGACAAGATTCTTTGGAGAAGGAATGGAAGATGGAGGTCCTGGTGATGAAGAAACCGAACATGTTACTGCTCTTTTCACTATCCTAAAGTATCTTTATGCCTTTTGTGTCACTGATCATTTCGCATGGTTGAGAGGAAAGAGTGATTTTGATGGTCATGAAAAGATCATGAAAGCTGCCATTGAATGTGTTCGAAAGTATCATGATCCATTGATTGATGAACGAATTCGAATGTGGAATGATGGTACTCGAAATGAAAAAGATGATCTGCTTGATGTTCTTATCCAACATGAAAACCCTAAGCTTACACCTGAAGAAATAAAAGCCCAAATTATTGTAAGAATCATAATCTCTCTCTATTTTCTCTTGCAAATGCCAATGACAATTATAATGATTTCTTGTATATTATATCAGGTTTTGTAAATCTTAGGGTGTATTTAGTTACCGAAAATTTTCAAAATTTCCATCTCACTTTAAAAAAAAATGAAAATTTGTTTACTTTAAAACAATTTCATAAATTTTTATTTCACTTTTTAAAATACAACTTCTCATATTCTCTCTCTTACTTTTATATTACCTACCCAATTTATCTTTATAATACTCTATTTTTCTCTCTTACTTTTCTATCACCTAACCTATTTTTCTTATTTTATATTCACCAATATTATTTTTCTTAAAACAAAAACTTCATCATCTAAACAACTTTTCACTTTTCATAGAAACCCTTGTTTTTTTTTTCTTCTAAAAACTATAACTTGAAAACTGAAATTGAAAAATTACTAGTTTTCATGAACTAAACGCAACCTTAAATCTCTGAACAAATTTCAATCATGTGTGCAATCTTCATCATATTTTCTGGATCTTTTGATTGCTCCAAAACACCAAATGTTGCAAAAATTTTCTTTAGTATATGAATAATAACTGAATAGTTTTATGTGTTTTTCATATTTTAGGAACTAATGATCGCCATGATTGACAATCCTTCTAATGCAATAGAATGGGCACTAGCAGAGATGATCAATGAACCCACAATCATGAAAAGAGCGGTCGAAGAACTAGACCATGTTGTTGGTTGCGATCGGCTAGTTGAAGAGCGAGACCTACCACATCTCAATTACATAAAAGCATGCATCAAGGAGACGTTTAGGTTGCACCCTTGGACACCTTTCAATCCGCCACATGTTTCCACGATGAATACTATAGTTGCCGGTTACTTCATACCTAAGGGTAGTCACGTGCTTCTTAGTCGACGTGGGCTTGGAAGGAATCCAAACGTATGGACGGATCCATTGAGGTTTGATCCGAATCGTCATCTAAAAGAGGGAGGAAATTATAAGGTGGTTCTTTCGGATAATGAGCTAAAGATGCTTTCGTTTAGCACAGGGAGACGTGGTTGTCCGGGCGTGGTGATGGGTTCGACCATAACCACAATGGGTTTAGCCAGGATTGTTCAAGGGTTCACATGGGAAGCACCACATAATGAATCATGTATTAAACTTGTTGAAAATCATGATAACCTTAGCTTGGCAAAACCACTTGTTGTTGTTGGTAAGCCGCGACTACCTTCGTATCTTTATACTAAAACATGAATAGACAAAAAAATACTAATATTGTTTTGGGATATATATATATATATATATATATGGGTGAGTTCAATAGAGAACCTCTATGCATCGAAAAAGCTTGGAAAACTACAATGTATCGCTAAAAAATCGTAATGCATCATGTAGAAATCGATGCATTACGCTGGAATTTGATGCATCACGTGGAAATAATGATGCATCACAGGGGAATTGTGATGCATTTGTGGTGGTTCATGAAGGTACTTCAAGGTTTTTCGATGCATGGAGGTTCTCCATTGAACCTCCCACTATACATATATATATATATATATATATATATATATATATATATATATATACACACACACATATGTGTGTATCAATAATGTAAACAACTAGATATATGGGGTTTCGTGTGTTACGACGAGATATAATTATATGTACATTTTGATAAGTAATCTATTAATAAAATTTCAAAAAATATATATTATAATAAAATAGGAGATCGATCAAATTAATATAGTTTCAATTTATAAAAAGGGGTCAAATTTCTGTCTACACTTTTTTTTTTTCTTATTTGAATAACATGTGATAAATTATTTTTACTCTCAAGTCATTATCCTAACATATTTTCCTAATAAAATAGTGTCTAAAAATAAAATATTAAATTCATACATATGCAACTTATGGATAAAAAATGGGCGTCTAAAAGTTATAATACGTACTTAACTCTTGTGACATTTCGTAAAGTGCGTGTCAAATAGATAAAATAATTAGAAATCATAATAATTTGTAAATTATATAAAAAAAAAATAAATAAACTTCATATTGTTTATATATTGAATTTAATATATATGTAACACATTCACGCAAGTATGGTTATCTCATTATCTCATTATCCAATAGTTTAAACAATTTTAAAATATATCATTCTTCTTACTCGAGAACTAATTAAAGGTTGCATATGACTTGGTAACATTTACTAAGTTTGACTAGCCTTCCTGGTAATACTCATAGACTCATAGTACACAAGACATTAAGGAAAAAAAAAAAACTGTTTTATAGAACACTAATAAAGGTAGCTTTTGAAGTCCCCACCCCTCTCTCTCTCTCTCTTACACACACACTCTAATAAAACCTGTGTGTGTAGGTAAGAGACTTTTCAAGATTTTTCAACAGTTTTTGACTAAGATTAAAGAATCATATATAATCAATCAATTTGATTGAGAGAGAGAGAGAGAGAGAGAGAGAGAGAGAGAGAGAGAGAGAGAGATATTACCAGTATTTTGATCAGAAGCTCTACACATAATTTGTTATTTACCTTACTATTAATAATAAACTACAACATCTAATTTATATTAATGTTTTTTCTATAATATCAACTTTATTTACCAAACACGTTTATAAAATTAAATGTGATATTTTTTGTAATCTGAACATTGGGTTAACGCTAAACTTTTTTTTTTTCACACTTTCATTAATAAAAAATAACATAAGGACTAAGATGATTAAAAAAAATAACATTAACAGATCAAACTAATAAAACTATAAAAACATGATGATTTTTTCAATATTGACCCTTAAATATTATACAGATATTCAAGTAAGTTGCTATAATCAAATTTACTTTATTTACATTCCAATTTGAAGTTTATTATCGTTTAGACTATTTTTTAAATTTTAATACTTTCGGTGAATAGTGAGCCAACCTAGTTGTAGTTGCGTCAAGCAAGCGGACAATTGTTTTTAGGGAAACTTTCACAAAAAACCATAAAATTACACGTTTTTTCCGATTAAGTTTTCATTCATTTTTTTAATGATAAGCCCCTTAACCGTTTAAAACTCACGAATTTAATATGTTATAGGTTTTAATCGATTACCAATCTTACGTGGCATACACGTGCCATCCATGTGTCAAAACGGTTATACTTGATTTTTTTTTCGTATTGAAAATTCATCAACATAAATTAGTTAAACATATTATAACATATACAAAATGATAGTTTGAGAATATATTTTTTTTAAAAAGTCTGGCATTCTGTGTAAAATAAGTTAGTTGATACAAAAACATAAATGATGATTATTTCGATTCAATGTTTGTCTAGACCTAATTTTTTCAAATATATTTAACGAGTTCATCTCGAGTAACTTTAAACGACAACAAAATGATCGTTTTGATTTATCTTTTTGTTTTATTTTATTTTATTTGCATCCACATATGTGTAACGTGAGTGTCAATTGAATAACCACTTAAATTGAAAAACAATAGATGTCGTTAGTTTATTTAATATAATGGATTTATGCGGCAAAAACATTTGGTTGAAGGATGTATAAGACAAAATAATATAGTTGAGGGACTTAATCGAAAAAATGATATATTTATAAAATCCACGCAGCAATTGCAAGTTTGCAACTCGTTCAACAGGTTACCGGTATTTCTTGAAAAAAAAAACACCAAATTTGTGATTTTTATCTATTTAAGGGACTTATTGAACAAAAAATTTGTTTGAGGTACTTAGAGGTGTCAATTTCAGTCCGCTCAGGCAAACGGGTCAAATGGGTTGATGGCCAAAAATCATAAATTTTACATAATTTTGAAATTTTTTGAATAAAATTTTTTTAATACACTGTTTTATAAATTTTCATTTTTTTAAAAATTATATGTTTTATCTTAGTTTTTTACAATAGGTTCATTTAGTTGTTCGGCCCGTTGTGCCAAAATTGCCACCCCTAGAGGTACTTAATGCAAAAAACTTGTAGTTCGATATTTTTTTTGAAAATTTTCCTTGTTTTTACTCTTTATATTTTGTTTTTCTATTATAACCTTTAATATATTTAGTATTATAAATGCCCGATTGTATTATTATAAATCGTATTGTTTTTATCTAGATTTTAATATATAATTTATTGTTGTTTGAAGTATTTTTAAAAGAACAAAATTTTATGATAAACTATTTTTATATAATATAAAATTGATTTTTCTGTTATAACTAGGAACTTTGAATACACTGCTATAATCACATTATATTTATCTATATTCAATATGAATTTAATCATTGTTCACACTATTTTTAATATTTAATTTCTTTAAAAATAACTTATTTGTTTTTGATATAATCATTAATTTATGTTGTGTTTTAAAATTTTGAATACCTTATTATTATTGCATTATTTTTATCTACCTTCTTATCTAAACCTATTACCGTTTAAACTCTTTTTAAAATAATAAAATCTTTAATATTAAACAATTTTATATAGCATATAATTATTTTGTTTTTCTGTTACACCCTTTAATTATAACTTATTTCATAAAATCTTAAATATATCATACATGAAAATTACGATCCTGTTAGAATGCACGAGTTAAGGAAACATCGTTAGTATTATTATTCAGATAATTAAAAAACAGATTTATCATTGGCTTCTCTATCATGCCTCTCTCACTCTTTCTCTCATTTAGGTGTAAGGCTATACATACCCCGCCAAGCCGGCGCCTGGCCACATCAGCATGAAGCTAGCGAGACCACTACCTCCACTTGGTGGCCCCGCTAAAACCCTCCCCAACTCGGGGTCCCCTCACCGCTTAGTTTCCGCTCTCTTTCACTCTCACACCCTTCTTTCTTTCTCTCTCTAAAATTAATTATGTAATGAATATTGGGATAGAAAGATTAGAATGATGAGTATTTTCAAAAAATCAGAATGGAAATAGTGGATAGAGAAAAATTGATAGCCACACCAATCATGTCTAATGATCGTCCGTTACCTACACCACCACACAAACTCTCATGGTTCCATCATCACATCATAATCTCACATCTCTTGTCTCTCGTTTGTCTTTGCCCTTTTCTAACCCACCGATCATCGACTACCACTACCATCGTCCTAACACAATATCGTCCCACCTTTACTTTCATTGACCCACAACCACCTCTAAACCCACAAATCAACATTGGCATCACCCTTAAACCACAAACGACATTGTTGTTATCACTTCTTTTTTTTTTTTTTTTGCTTCGATTGCTCTCATCATTGAGTGTAGTGTTGTCTTGTTTTAAATTAGGGTTAATGTCGCACAATATCAACATGCCTTTCCAAATGTATCAATATGATACATAGATTTTTTCTTATCCATATAGTACATGTACTTTACTTTTCTATTCCAATGTAGGACATTTCAACATAGAGCCCGATTATTCATACAAATAGAGCTCGGTTTTTCAACCAGACTCTATATAAAAAATGTATCATATTTAATGAAAAGCTAAACTACATGTACCATATGAGTATGAAAAAAACTTCATGTACTATAGATACATCATTATATTTAGAAAAAATACGTTGGTATCATGCGATGTTAATCTTCAAAGTATGAGTATTTAAGTGGGTAAGTTAAAGCGTTTGCAAGAAATGGGTTTACTTGCATATTTCTTTTTAAATTATGATTATTTAAGCGGGTTCATTGTTCCTTCAACTTTATTTAGTATTCAAATTGTTTTTTATTAAGTTCATGAATTTGGTTTGATCTAAGAACAAGTTAACCAATTAGATATTCTTGCTTGACGGTTCACCCCTTTGAAAACCACACACAGAGGTTTTGTCAAAGAAAACTCTTTCCAAAATTTAGATTTTTGTATCATTTCCACATTACTAACATGTGTTGGATAAAGACACCCCACCCTTTCATCTTCTTTTTTTTTTCCTGCTTGTTAATCCTCCTCCTCTCTCACTAATCACTACACTTCGACCAATCGATGTGATATTCATATTTCTTTTTTTTTTTTTTTTTTATTACAGATTTGATGTTATAAATATGTACGTTTATGGTTTTTCGTATGTTTTAATTCAGTCTTCACGTTTTGTATTTGTGCATGTATATGTTCTAGAATTCATTTCACCATATAGAACTATGTTTGTAATTTTGATATAGGTGTGTTTGATTTGGTGTGATGTATGTTTGATTATATATATGTTTGTACAATAGTATATGTGTGTGAGATTGAAAAGGTGGTGTGGAAATATTACTTTGTGAAAATATATTAATGGGGGACTATAAAAAAAATACAATTCTTCAAATTATAAGGAATAAAGATTATTTACTTAGTGAAAATATAACGAGTGACTATAGAAAAGATTATTTACAAACTTGAAGGATCAAAATGTACCAATAAAGGTAAAAATTATTAATTTGTAATAATTAATAAATAATATATTAATTCTAAGTTTTTAACAAAGGAATGATTAAAACTGAAATGAAATAATGAAAGTAGAAACTAAAATTGTAATAAATAAATTGTATGAACTAATTTTATAATTCTGACCAAATGATTATTTGTTGAACATCCTTTTTCATCTCATTTTGATTAGGGGTGTTCATGGATGGTTAACCGAACCAAAATCGTATTTCGGAAGGTTAACCAGAGATATCGGTTCGAGGATTTCGTGAACCTAAACCTAAACCTAAAAAGCCGGTTAACTGAAAATAGGTTAACCGGTTTTTTCGGTTCGGTTACTCGGTTAACCAATTAACCATTTTTTATTTAATTAACTAATTTTAAATTTAAAAATTTCAACAATTTGATTTATAAAAACTTCAAATGTTCAAGATAATAAAATTAATTTAAACCTCAGTTGATGATGTTTCAATAATCCGTTTCTGAATTGCTGAGATTCTACTATTTTTTTATTATTTCCTGACTGTTGTACAAGATGTACTAATTGTGATGCCTTTTTTCTCCATGTTTACTACTTATATAATTTTCTTAAAAATTAATTTTTACATCTTGCTTACTTTTAATTAAAAAAATAATTAGATTAACATCATAACATCATTTAATAAAAATATAATCAAATATATAAGAATGTCCCTGTTGGTCATCTATTATGTAATCAAATACAAAAACTTAAGAAATCATTTATCTGTTTTTGAATCGTAATGAAACCTTCACCCACGCGAAGAACTTTGATACTACTAAATATACAAACTGTTAATCGGTAGAGACATCTTAGAAGTTAGGATTAGGGGTATGTAAATGACGGGTTGGATAAGTTTTCTTAAAAACTAGAGTCTAAACCGAATCTTTTGGTTTTTGGATTTTAAAAACCAAACCGTTTGATTTTTTTCAGTTTGGACTTCAGTTTTATAGTTTGGATTTCAGTTCTTCTAGATATTTTAATTTAACCTTTTGTTCTTTTTTTTTTTAAAATTCCTCATTTTTCATTCATAAAACCTATTGTAAATTTGTAAGTTAATAATAACAAATCAAATCAAAATAAATCCTATCTATTCAAACTAATTTAATATTTAATTATCTAAATTTTAATAAACTCTAATCTATAAATATTTATCTTTTAAAATCAATTCGTGTTATACTAGTATTCTAACATATTATAGTCATTTTAAAAAAAAATAATAAACATCTTTACATCAGGTATGCATGTAAAAAAAGTTGTTAGGTCATGAAAGAGTATTCGTAAAACTAAAAAGGGATGGGTGACGGTTGGTGATGCAGTTTATGAGTTCTTTGCATCGGAGGCAACACAATAGACCGGTCATAAGGTAAATTAAATTTGGGTCGTGACCATGGAATCTACAGCCTACCGCTCTGTTCTCGAAATTTTTTTTTTACTGTGAAAAAGAATGAAAATAAAAGGAAACCAAGACAAGTAAAATTAGTATGTGCTCTTTTTAGTTTTTTTTACGATGGAAAGGAAATGAAAAAGAATGAAATTATAGCGTTTTTCCTCTAAAATTTTTTCTCCCAAAAATGGAGAGAAATCAAAGGAAAGAAATTATCTATCTTCTTTCTCTTCCTTTGATTTCTTTTATTTTCTTTCCATCCTCGAGAACACAGCGTACATGTGGATGCACAATGTAGCCTTTTTTTTTTTAAATCTATCTCAGTCGTAGCCTTTTTTTTTAATCTATCTCAGTCGTAAATTTTCCCATGGTCAGAACCATGATTTCTTTTCATGGAGACTTGTCAAAATTGTTTGACATGTAAATTGGTGTCCTTGCATTCAATCATATAAAAATGAAAATTAATGATAGAAATTTGCTAAGGTGATATTTGGTTCGTGTGATGAAATTTGAATTTAAATTTAGTTTGTTTACAATTTTTTATAACTAATGTAAATGATTAAATTTTATGTATGTCCATTAAATTTTCTTATTTATAAGAATTTGACACTTCTTCCAATTAATACATGAATTAAATTCCAACTTATATATGAATTAGATTCTGACCTACATCTATAACCAATACTAAAAATCATCTTCTACCTTCATCATCAATCACATTAATAACTAAATTAAATTTCAATTCATTTGAATTACAATCCGTGAATCAAACGTCACATAAATATAAAGACGACGGATTTCCAGAATCCAAGACCTATTGATTTTATAATTAAATATCAAATAAATACACATATTTATATAGTGTGTGGCTTGCATTAACAATTATGATAATAATTCCATAATACAAAACACAACCAGTTTGCTACGAAGGCCTTCTATAGTTCTATGTGCACATTTGCGAAAAAAATTCATTAAAAAGTTAACATTTATATAATTTAATTTTAAGTTTACAAGTATTTTATAATTAATCATTTATTAAAAATTATACACGTAACACGTGGTCGATAAATTAATAAAAATATATAAATTCGGCCATAAAAATATATTACGTTTTTGTTGCTACAGCCTATTACTAATAATACTATTTGAAAACTTGATTTTACTGTTCATTGAACAGTGAAGCAAGCTGCCAGACAGATAAGCAGCTGACTTAAAATTTGAATATGTCATTACGATCGCATTATTTTTGTCTAAATTCTGATATACAATTTATTATCGTCGGAACCATTTTTTTTAAGCTGACAGACATGCAGCTGACTAAATATTTTATTTTATATATAATATATAAATGTTTTTTTTCCTATTATAACGTTTGATGTATTATATTTTATAAACATTCAAATATATCATCATGATCGCTTTTCTTTTATCTACATTTTAACATAAAATTGTATTTCGTGTCAGCTATTTGAAAATAAGAATTTTTTTATTATTATTTAGTTGATTAATCGATCACTATTAACCAAATAATCTATTCTATCTATACTATTAAAAGAGTAAGTATACTTATCTCTGGTGAAGCCACGTGTCTTCACCATGAATCGACACATGACATTTATAGATTTTAAAAATAATAAAAAAATTTAAATCAAATATATCCAAATCTAATATAATCCACATTTAAATTCAAATCAAATCAAATCAAACAAAATCTAATACTCTACTAACTTATTAATTAAATTTATCCAAATCAAATATAATCCACTTTTAAATTCAAATCAAATCAAATCAAACAAAATCTAATAATCTACTAACTTATTAATTATATGATAATATAATAAAAGTTTAAAAAATATATAAGAAAATAATTACTTTTCATATATATTTAGAAATACACAAAATTAATAGGTCATAATAAATAATAATATCTTCTTATATACATAATTTAAAATATAATATTTATATCTTTATCTTTTTATTTATTATATTTTATATATATTAAAAATATCCGCGTATTACACGGGTAATAACTAGTAAAACTAGTAAATTATAAAAACCGTCAAGCCACCACTTTCTGAAAATGTTAGTTTAGCCCTCGTACTGTTAAAAGTTTCAATCCGATCCTGATAGAAGTTCAATTTTTGTTTCATGCAGATTTTCTCATTTTCTAAATCTCAGATCCACAAACTCTCTGTTTCTTCTGAATCATGGTCGTCGTCTCCCTCTCGACCGTCTCCCCCATTCAATTCTGATTTATTCGTAAAACCCTAGCATTTCAATTCCTTTGATCTTCTCCATAAACAACTCAAATTTTGAAATAATCTCGTATAGGATCAGAAGCGAAGATGTATATGGCGTACGGATGGCCTCAGGTCATCCCTCTGGAATCAGGTCTATGTCCAACTTCGCAGCAGATCATATACCTTAAAGTTGTTAATGGTTTATTGCTCGTTGTTTGCCCTTCGCATTTCGAGCTATGGAGCTCTTCTCAGGTCTCTCTCTCCCTCTCTCTCAAACACACATTATGAGCATATGTTACATAGAAAATTTTGAAATAAACATAATTAGGTCATGAGTTTCAGTTGTTTTAATTGGTTTCACTGAAAACAGTGATTATTCCTACATTTTAGGCGAGATTGATGCTTGATTGGCGAAGTTGATGAGTATGAGCGTGGAGGTTGTGGACGTTTGTGTGTGAAACTGTAGGTCTGTAGTTGAGTTTTTATGTGAAGCCTTATGGATGAACCGGCATTGAATTGATGCAATACATCAGAAGGTCATGACTTTAAGTTGTTTAACTGATGCATCGTATGTGAGATTGATGTATTTGATCCAGGAATAGATGATTTTTGTTACAATTGTCTATGGAACTGTAGCTGAGTTTCTATTAAAAAGGAACGATGCACTTCAAACAATGAAACGATGCAATACAATAGAACATTAGGTCAATAGTGTAGTAGCTTTCATTAGGTCTTACTTAAAACAATTATACATTTTAGGCGAGATTCATGCATTTGATTAAAGAACATGATGATTTATGATTAAGAAATTTGTTGACAGCTCTGTATGGAAGTGTAACTGAGTTCCTGTTTGAAAGAAATGGAGTACTAAAAACAATGAATCAATGGAATACATCATGAGGTCATAAAGATGTTTTTCAATTGATGTTACTGATAACAGTTGCATATTTTAGGCAAGGCAGCATTTGATTCATGAGATCGATAACTACGGGCATGAATTTTGTTGACAGTTGTGTGTGTAACTTTAGTTGAGTTTCTTGAAGCATTAGCAACATAGCACTACTAACAATGAGACTACATAATGCATAATTAGCTCATCAAATTGATGATCAAGGCTGTCTCATGGATTTTGGTGGCCCTGTACGGATAACGGAAAGTAGGCCCTTAAACTCGAAGATTTTTATTATACATACTACAAAACAATCAAACAAACAATTGATACATACATACAATAAATTTTTTCGCAGATAATACTCCAAGTCAAAAAGCTGATTACCCAAGTACTCTAACGACAACAATTGATGATTGAATGTTTGTGCCTTTTGTTCCGATGTAAATTATGGAATCCAAGAACTAAAATAGCAATTGAAACTTTTAATAAAGAGAAAGATCACTTTATAGGTAAAGTGAAAGTTATGATTGAAAAACCATATGAGTTTGTATTGTACTCCATGAAACCTTTAAAAAATATATAACAATTCCAAAGCAAACTAAAAAATGAATAGAAACTAATATTCAAAGTAAGAACAAAGCAATTCTATCCCACATAGGAAATTTAAAACAAATTAAATTTGCTACATAAATACCATGTTCCAAATAACGTCTGATACTGACGTTCCTTGTTCTTTGCTAATTAAAATTTAACTCATAAGAAAGTCATTATTTTTAATTAGCATACTAAAAGCTTAATGAGTGCTCATTTGTGAGGCCCTCCCCATATTGGGGACCTGTAAAAGTGATCACATTGCACACCCTAATAACCGGCCTTGTTGATGATTATGCATGAATTTTTTTGACATGTGTGTGGAATTGGAGTGAAGTTTCTATCATAAGCATAAAGAACGATGTTTTACAAACAACAGAATGATGAAGTGTGCTAATGATTTGGTAATTCTTATTATTACATTGAAGTTGCTATTAAGTGTTCCTATAGGGGTTTTTGGCATGCATTCTAAAGTTATAAATGCAACTTGAAGAGAGAATTATATAATCAATTAATTAAAGGTAGGGTAGTCTGGTGATTTTACATGTATGTACTGCTTTCTTATGACCACTCCTTACGTGCTTCTTCAAATTTGATTATCGTATTCGGTATTCCAAATTAATTAGAAGATCAGAATCATAATTAATCTGCTTTCTTATGACCACTCCTTATGTGCTTCTCCAAATTTGATTATTGTATTCCAAATTAATTAGAATATCAAAATCATAAGATTTCGCCGAACACTCAAAACTGAAGAAGCCAGAATTATTGCTTAAAGTTTAAACACATACAAACACCCCTTAAATGAAATTTATAATGTGAGAGTGAGATTGAGAGTGCATGTGTGTGTGTGTGAATGTAAGTTGGTTCAAGTTTGTTATACGTTTTTTGGTGCTAAAAGTGAGATTTGGATTGTTAATTGTGAGTTTGTGACATTTTTGAGTCTAAATCTGGTGCAGCATAGGGTGAGATTAGGGAAGTACAAGCGAGATCCAGCTTCAGTAGCAAGTGAGGGGGAGAATTTGCAGGCTATCTGGAGTCCTGATACTAAATTGATTGCTGTTATTGTAAGTATGGGATTTGCTGACCTTGGCATTGTTTGATTAATTAATTTGTAGCTGATTATTTATCCAGGCACTAAGCACCTGAGATTTATTGCTGCTGTTTTGCTCTCTATCAGAGGTGTTTATGCTGTGTCAAATGTTGATTCATTAAATGAATCCTGTTATTATTACTTCTATGAAACTTCATGAACATAACATTCGGGGATTCTTATTGCACATAAAGCGAAATCTCTTTGCTTTGTTAAAAATCATGATATCAAATATGGAGTAAGGTAACTTCAATAGTGTTTCCTTTGCTTGCAGACGTCTTCATTGTATCTTCACATTTTTAAAATCCAATTTTCTGAGAAAAAAGTACACATTGGAGGAAAGCAACCATCCAATCTGTCTCTTGCAACGGTTTCTTTACTTATGAGTGAGAAGGTTCCCTTTTCAGGCAAGGACTTGTCGATGTAAGGACCACCTATAAAACTCTTATAGCTTTGAGGATACATTGTATTCTTCGCTCTCTTGTGTTAATAATTATATACAAGCACTTGGCACATTATGTGCTTGTTGCATCCTCCTCTATCATCAAGAATATCTGGTTTTATGTAAGAGTGGCTTGTTAAGAGTGTTGATACAAAAGAGGACGAACATGTAGTAGGGTTGTTTCTGCTTATGATTTGATTATGATATTAATGAGTATAATTTGATTGAAGTCACTGTCCGTAATAAATTTGGTGTTTAAGATTGCAAGCAATTAACATCATCAAGTTCCAGATGTCCATTCTCTACTACAAGCATCTAATTCGGGCTCCTTGTTTTCTTGCTCTCCTTTTAACGATCATGTTAATACCTTGTAGACACTTTTTTTAGTGTTTCATTTTTAATTACCTCAACTAGTTTGGGATAGATCAATCTCATTGATGATGATTGACAATAACAATTGTTGTATGTGCTTATTATACATAGTTACCGCCATGTTATTCACTCTTGCTTCCATTTCACAAGTGTATGAACTTTCTAACCTTCACATCTGTCCTAGAATATTTGTTCAAATTGTTGTCCGTTTTGGTGGGGGCCCATATGGCCTGGAATTTTGAAGCAAGGACATTGTTAGGGTAATAGAAGTTATCAACTTTAACATATCATCTTTGTGGTCAATAATGATTTGAATGTCAATTCTGCTCTTAGGTCTGAAAGTAGTCAAAAGTGTAGGGTGATTTCCACATGGAAAAATAATCTGAAACTGAAGAAAATTCTGTATTTCATGGAAGTTATTCCCTAAATTACTAAGTTTTAGCTTTCTCTTGCTTCTAATGCTTGCAGAATATTTTTAAATTCTTTGGCCTTTGTGACAGGAGCAATATCATTTGTGACAGCAAAAACTTGTTGGTTGGACTGTCTAGTGGAACTTTGTATAGTATGTCTTGGAAGGGTGAGGTAATGCAAATTTGATGCACATAATTTTAGGTGCAATAGCGAAAATAGTGGTAAACACATGAATATTTTGTGTTGCTCATTTTCAGCTGTTCACAATAACAGGTAAAAAGTATTACAGCATTCCGATTAGTTCTAACTTTTTCTTTTGATTTTCTGTTGCACAGTTTAATGGAGCATTGGATCTGGACTTCCATTTGTGTAATGGAAATGGCCATACAAAATTGTCCAATTCCCTAAGCAATGGTGTGGCTTCTGGAGCGACTCAAGGTGTTCAGTCCTCGAGTCTTTCTTTGTCTAGAAAATCGGCCATCATATATTTGGAGTTCTCCTTGCCCCTGAGGCTGTTATTCGTTCTATTCTCTGACGGGAAATTGGTGGTATGTTCTGTAAGTAAGAGAGGCCTGAAGCAAGCTGACTCTGTTAAACCTGAATATCGGTTGGGCTCTGATGATGCAGTATGGGCTTCAATTGCACCAGACCAACAAATTCTTGCTGTGGGTACCAGAAGAGGTGTCATAGAGTTGTATGAAATTAGCGAACCTGTGTCACTTATTCGCTCTGTATCTTTACATGACTGGGGGTAAGTTTTACGTTTTATGACTTAGTTTTATTTAATTAATCATGCTTGGGCATCTTTGAGTTTTATTTCTCTTTCACTTCTTGGTATGTGGCATGCTGGAATGCTGATGAATAGTAGTTTGAAGGATCTAGAGTAATCTTGCAATTATAAGTCGATGTTACTTCTGCGCTAACTTTTTCCAGGATCTCTACAGTATAGCCTTCAATGGCTGTTTAAATATCTATGGTACAGTAAGTTCTTTAAAACAATTCCAATTTCCAAATTGTTTTCTGTTCCATTATGTTTGGTTTCTACCTTGCCCAAATTCACTTGTCCTATTTTACAAGATAATCTACTTGCTGCTGTGCTTGCCTCCATACGATCCTTTTACAGTATCTATTATGTATTTATGTTGAAATATTTCGGTGAGGGTAACATTAGAGGTAGAGGGCTACAGAAGGGTTTCAAGTGTACTCACTAAGCAATGTTCTGATGGCCCGCTTTGGACCATCTAGGTCCTTCATTCCAAATCAAAGTTCGGTCCTTGATTCCAAACTAAAGCTCGGTCTGATCTATATTAGTCATGGCAATAAGAGGTTTAAAAATTGACAAAAAGAAAAACACTTTTGTTGCTCTGGGAGTTGACATCCCATGAAATTGGTTACTGGCGTAGGACCCAATGTATTAATTTATGTTTGAGTTCCGATGTTACATATTCAGTTTTTTTTTTCCTGCTTGTACTCAGCTGATTGTAACACAGTTTTAAATGTATCGTGCGCATTGGACTCCATTCCCCTTAGGTTGATGTAAATTTTCTTTCTTGAGATTTTTTCCTTCATTTATATAAAGGATAATTTAGGACTTCTGACACCTATAATTCTTTTTTGAAGTGATGAATGATGATATGCTTTTAACCTATTTGATGGGTATTTGTGGTGTCTGCCATTTGAAAGTTTACAAGCACATGGTTGGTCATTTGTCTACCTCATAACATATACACAGTTCATAAGTTGGTCTAATAATATCTTTGAATCCAGCTTTTAAATTTTTTTGATGAATGTCCTTTATTCTTGTTTGTTTCTGTAGATACTCAATGGATGATACTGGTGCAGTTAGTTCTATTGCATGGACACCGGATAGTTCTGCTTTCGCAGTTGGGTGGAAGATAAGAGGACTTGCAGTGTGGTCTATATCTGGTTGTCGTTTAATGTCTACGATCCGTCAGATTGGTTTAAATTCTGTGTCTTCTCCAGGGGTTAAACAAAACTCAGATAGCAATTATGAGCCTTTGATGAGTGGCACCTCGTGTATGCAGTGGGATGAATATGGTTATAGATTATATGCTGTTGAAACAGGTTCTTCAGAGAGAATACTTGCATTTTCTTTTGGCAAATGTTGCCTCAACAGGGGGGTTTCTGGCAAAACACATGTCCGCCAAGTTATATATGGTGAAGATCGGTTATTAGTTGTTCAGCCTGAAGATACAGATGAACTCAAATTAATGCATCTTAACCTTCCAGTTATGTGTGGTAAACATGCCAATGGTTTTCTTTATATTCTTGTATATTGATTGCTCATATAGTTTTCCTACTATGCAGGTTTCCTATATTTCCCAAAATTGGCCTGTTCTTCATGTGGCTGCTAGTGAGGATGGGATGTATCTAGCTGTTGCTGGTCTTCATGGATTGATTTTATATGACATCCGATTAAATAGGTGGAGGTTTTTTGGTGACGTTACTCAGGAACAAAAGATTCAATGCACAGGCTTGTTATGGATGGGGAAGATCATTGTTGTTTGCAACTACATTGATTCATCCGATATGTGAGCAATTTATCAACATTTAGACCTTCTTTGTGGCTATGTTAGTAGAAAATAACAAGTGACTATCTGCCTATCTTTAAAGTGAACAAATCAATAATCTCATGCCATGTTCTTAACTCTTAAGATACCCAAGGATTCAAGGAACAACACTATTACAGGAACACCGTGTTTTTCTTTCCTTTTTCCTCTTTTTGATTGTTCATGATTTGCGTTTTGTGTTTACAAGTTTCATCAAGTGTTCAGATAACTTATGTTTGTGGTAATATTGACTTTAAAGAAATCTCAACTATAACATTTTTGACAGAAGGTCTTCTGATTATAGAAAAATTGTGGGAGGTATAACACTTGGATAGATTGGGAACAGTTCTGTAATCGTTTGCTGTTTGATGTTTCTGGACACACATGGCAAGTGTTCCTGTTCTAACACCTAAGATGTCCAATATTTGTATCTCAGAGGCTTCAAGACCGAAAAGGACGATATTTTGTTGGAACTGTAATTATACTATTGTTAACATGTTAGAGATGATATTTAAATCAAAAGTTCTAGTGACACTAATTTGAGAACTTCATGCTATGCTAAGGACATAAATGAGAGCATATGCACATGTAATAAATTTATATGCACCATCTTAATAATCAGCCGCTAATCTCGCAAATGAATTTCGCGAGAATTTGTAAGGGAACCTTCTGGTAATGTTTGGAAGCTCATGTAACTTATAACCATTTGCACAGAGGACTCACTAGGGTATGCGTTTGACAGTATGCTAGAAAGGGAATGAAACCCACCCCCTCCTTGGGTTTGAGTGATTCCCATATATTTTGCATTCTTGTAAACCAAACACACTTTACTTCCATTATTCCCATTCCCTCAAACCAAATAGTCCCCGAGTCCCATAGCCACAAATTGTTGTTTAAGGAAACGTGCTTGTTTGGAATGAGTACAAGTTCTCAACCATGTAAACATTACATTAAGGAAAACACATCCCCCTCTCTCTAACCACAGTCCACACCTCTGCCACGTCAGCGCCACATCGCTCCACTTTCCCACCATAGTTCACACCCTGGAAATGGTCACCACCACTTATTTTAAGTATAAAATAAAAAAGAAAAAGCAAATTGAGATAAATGAGGGAGAGAGAGAGAGAGAGAATGAGAGAAAAGAAAAAGAGAAAGAAAGCATGGTCCCTAGTCACATAGTTCGCGGTATGCTCTGGTACAGAAACGAGGTACGGGTACGCGGTTCGCTAGGTCTCCAACATTCGGTACACGGGGGGTAGGCTCAAGCATACTTAGCGACCTTCAGAACTAACCATTCTATTATTTAAGAAAGGAAGTTGTAGTGTGCTAGTTTACCTGCCCTGTAGCATGTTTTAACTCAAGCATAACTGCATAAGACATAACGACCTTCAGCAGGCGTGAATGGATTTTCTACATCAGATATCACCTTGATCAGAGTACATAAATAAACTACTTGGGAATAATATCATTCATGGAGAGTAGTTTATTCACTCCTCAAACATGTCTTAGCTCCTTACCATATATCGTGGATTTATAAAAAAGATAAGGCTTATATTGTCTTCGAATATTTGGAAGCTTGCGTAATTTCATGCAAGTAAAAAAAGTTAGATGTACTCGTTAAATAGCAGTGTAGCATGTTTCAAGTCAACCTATATAACATATCGACTCTTTGCAGGTATGAGTTGCTCTTCTACCCAAGATATCATCTTGATCAGAGTTCACTTTTATATCAGAAACCATTGCTTGCAAAACCCATGGTGATGGATGTCTATAATGACTATTTACTTGTCACTTACCACCCATTCGATGTCCATATATATCATGTGAAAGTATCTGGTGACTTGACTCCCTCCAGTAATCCGGTTTTACAGGTAAATTGTTTTGCAACTTGGTTTATGTTTGTGTTCATTAGATTTTCTGAACTGATAATTTGTTTGGCACCCCATATGATCTTATATTTCTAGTCCTTGAGTGAGGGTTACTATAGTCTTAAGTCTCTTCCTGCATTTTTAAGTGATAAAATGACAAACAGCTTTCTACAGTACGAGAGCTATCAATCATGACTGCGAAGTGCCATCCTGCTGCAATGCGGTTTATACCTGATCAGCCTGAAAGTGATAGCTCCATTGAAGATACTCCATCATCTCCAGATTTGTTAGAAAAAGAACCCATTAGGTTTGTCCTTATGGTTCAATCATGTCAATGACACTTTTTGTGTATTTTGAAACATTATTTGTTGCTCTCTTATGCAGATGTTTAATACTAAGGGCAAATGGGGAACTATCACTACTTGATTTAATTGATGGTCGGGAAAGGGAGCTTACAGATTCTATAGAATTGTTTTGGGTTACCTGTGGCCGATCGGTGGATAAAACGAATTTGATCGAGGAAGTTTCATGGTTAGACTATGGCCATCGGGGAATGCAGGTGCTGATTTTCTTAATTTACGAATTTTTCGGTTGTAGTACCTTTGCCATTAACGTATATATATGATATATCTGCTGGTTACAGGTTTGGTATCCATCTTCAGGCGTGGACCCCTATAAACAGGAAGAATTCTTACAGGTAGGCACATTAATTGCATATTTCATCACCTTGTAGGCTTATATGAAAACCGTCTGTGTTTCAGAGGTAACATTTTTGTACATTTGACTCATAGCCAAACTCTATAATTCTGTAACCATCTACAGACATCCAATGAAAAAGGCGTGAATGGCATACCAAATTGATAGATGGAAGTTAACTCCTCTGCCCTTATTATAATGCTTGTTAAACTTGTGTCACTTGAGGCCCCTCAGTAGAATCAAGCCGAACTGCTGAAGTATATAAGATGCGCACCCAAATGCCAAAAACATGAATGAAACAAGTTAACGAGTTCATATTGATGATGGACATGGTTGTTTTGGATCTCAGATTGTTTTACTGATTAAAAGTTAATCTGCGTAAATTTAAAAAATAGGAATTGAGTTTTTTTTCTTTGCAATTCAGTGGGCATGCCACAGATTGGTTACTATAAAAATTATGTGCAGTTACTTTATAACACATTTATAAACCATTATAAAATCAATTACTATGTGAAAAGTATATACCACCCAGTTACTTATATATATCAAAGCATTTGGTGCCTACACACTAGGTGTTAAGTGAAAGTTGTTTCCAATATTGCTAACAAGAGGAGCCTTACTTTGTCCTGCAGTATGTGGTAACCATTGGGAAAACAAAAGAAAACTGGGTACTACATTAGCACAGTATGAGCCTTGTTGAATGAATGATAGGACTAGTGGCCCAAAACCAAGCTCAACACATAAATCTCCTGAAACAAACTGGTTCGATACTGGACTCTGTCAGGGAGACAAACCGTTTCAAAATTTAAGCTTGATGGGAGAGTTAATATGTACATGATTGGACATTTGGCAGCAATTTCTTTATGATTATGATATGAAACTAGCCGAAGTATTTTACTCGCACCAAAATGAATAATAAAGTATAAAAGGTTCCTACGATTCGAGATGTAGGCTCTCCCAAAACTTGTGAGACTTAATTAAGTTTCTGCACACCCAGAACCTCCCCCTCTGATCTCTCTTTATAGCTACTCTTTGCCTAACTAAAAGGAAATAGGAGATCGACTCATAATAGGAGACTGATAAGTATCCTTATCTAAAATAACTACTTCCATAAATACTGCTATCCTTATCAAATAATATAATTTACTCTCCACCCCCAAACAAATAATCTCCCAGAACCCCTTCTAGCTTGCTTTGATCGGCGCTAGTACACCTTACCGTAGTGATGATCTGTATCAGATTATTAGTAAAAGCCTGTTCACTTGACATCCCATACAACTTCCACATTTACATTTTGGGGATCTTAAATGTCAAAAGTAGTCACTTAAATCCTGTATGATAAAATCGTACCATGTGCTTTGGCTTAAGACACACCTTTTGTACATGCTGCTGATATTTGTCAGCGACTGCTTATAATCTGTTTTAGTAAAGTTCCACACATTGTTGTCTCGGTTCTAATAACTAACGTCTTGCTATATATGAGTCCTTCATATGTGGTTGTGTGAGAATTACGACTTAATCATCCATAGAGCACCATAATGAGAATATAGCATGACAAGTCATTGAATGAAAGAAACTTCTAGTCCCATTGGATGACATCATTGAATAACCTGACATGGCTGACTAACGGTAGATGTGAGCAAATAACTAGCAAGATTCCTTTAGATCATACAACGGTGATAGTATTTAGTTAAGCCTGCAAATAACTTACCTAAAGTAGCAAGTACAAGACGATTAGGACATAATTCTCTGTCATAACGTTCAATACCCACTCTGCATCGTCTAAACTCAGTGTATAGTGTCTTGTTTTCTTCACAGTTCTTTTCCCTACAAAATATTAAATATAAAGTGTTTCTTGCGTCTAGGTGGATCAGTCTGTGATCTGAGGGCTGACCTTTCCTATCTGATATACTTCTATTTGTTTTTTTTGTTGCATTTGGTATATTGGTTTCTTTATACATGTGTCTGCAATTGTAATGCTCCATCCTCAGTGTACATTGTCTTGTTTTCTTCACAGTTCTTTTCCCTACAAAATATTAAATGTAAAGTGGAAATTTCTTGAGTTTAGGTGGATCAGTCTGTGATCTGAGGGCTGACCTTTCCTATCTGATATACTTCTATTTGTTTTTTTTTTGTTGCATTTGGTATATTGGTTTCTTTATACATGTGTTTGTAATTGTTATGCTCCACATGTATATTTGTAGTTGGATCCTGAGCTTGAATTTGATCGGGAGGTGTATCCTCTTGGCCTGCTTCCAAATGCTGGAATTGTAGTTGGCATTACCCAGAGACTATCATTTTCGGCATGCACAGAATTCCCATGTTTTGAACCATCTCCTCAAGCTCAAACTATACTACATTGCCTACTTCGGCACCTTCTTCAGGTACCATTTTGTGTAAAACTTTTAGATTTCTTTGCACTGTTAAATACTCTATAATATGTTACGATGGACATACTACTGTAACAATTAGTTGGTCTTCATAGGAAAGGACCTTATGCTGCAGTATCAAAATGGTTAAACATCGACATAGTCAATAAAGAGTCAGAGACTAGTTATATTACTTGAGATTTTCTTATTGTTGTTTGTTATCCTTTATAGAGAGATAAGAGTGAAGAAGCTTTACAATTGGCTCGATTATCGGAGGAGAAGCCACATTTTTCCCATTGCCTAGAATGGCTTCTGTTTACTGTCTTTGAAGCTGAAATATCCAGGTAATTCTTACACTGGCAATCACTTGCTTCCAGTTTCCAGATGCAGTTATTTGGTTGCTTCTGCAAGATTTTGATGCAAAACAGAAACAATTTTTTGTTTCAATAATTAGTGAAGCTGGATCGAGCATCATTATGGGTGACCATAGATTATAACAGATTAATTTACCTAAACTTAATTCTCACTGCAGAATTGTAAAATACTAAAATCAATGATATTGACAGTATAACATTTTTCGATTGGGATGAATGTTTAAGTTCCTGTATTTCATTACATGAAATAATATATTTCATTACATGAAATCATATGTTCCACTAGTGATTTTTTCAATTGGATACTCCTAAACCCAATATATTTGCAGAAAGGTTTTGCATCTTAGCCCTAATTTCTGTATTAACTATTAAGAGCGTCTCATGTGATATTTTTCTTTATTGAAACTTCCTTTGACAGCCAGAAACCAGTTCCTACAGCTAACAGCCCATCTCTTTTGGAGAAAACCTGTGATCTAATAAAGAAATTTCCCGAGTATTTTGATGTTGTTGTTAGTGTGGCGAGAAAAACTGATGGTCGTCATTGGACAGAATTGTTTTCTGCTGCTGGAAGATCAACAGAGTAATTCTTCTCTCTCTCTCTCTCCTTTTTTTTTTTGCCTTCCATACATGATTTTTCTGTCAACATTACCATGGTGGCTAGATTTAATTGTGCATCATTCTTGGGAAACCGAAAATCAAAAACAGCTCTTACATGTTGACCAATGAATTGCCAAGTCAAGTTCAGTATGAAAAATATTTCTGTTTTTAGTTAAATGGAAATAAAAAGATTCAGGACTTTAATCAGTCAATTCTTTGTAGTATTTAAGTTGTGCTGGCCACTTTAATGAGCTTTTTGTTTAGAAGCCTTCCAAGCCTATCCTGTCCCAGAAGGCCAAAACCATATCTTGTTAATTTAACCTGGGGTATAACATGATCATTTGGATGAAAATGATAGTGATGATGTTATATACCAAGAATCTCACTTACAAAATTGATAGGACAATAATATTGTCCTAACTGGTGGTGCAATACTGCAATTGTTCTTTATGTAAAGTGGTCAGCATCTTCTGTTTATGGTCATTAGGTAAAGAATGCATTTATTTTCTGTTAGGCTTAAAAAATATACAGGGTATAAGGGGGATCTGCTAAAAATATACGTGCCTTTATATTAGTCATACAATTGTCATTGCAAGGCTCTAAAAGTCTTAATCTCTTGTATTCTTGAATGTGTCATGATGTATATTCTTCTTTATGGCTATGACCTGTTCTTACGCAAGGATGTGGAAGTGTTGCAAGGTTTATGCACATATGTCTATATATTTGTGTGTGTGTATGTATGTGTGTGTATAAAAGCTTCACGAATTTTTGAATCATTGATGTATTAAGCAGTCAATCATTTATATGGGTAAGGCATTTGATGGGGAAATATTGAGAGCTGTGAAAAAACCATTTATTACTTCTTTTCCCTTTCTTCAGGTTGTTTGAAGAATGCTTCCAGAGGAGATGGTATCACTCTGCAGCTTGTTATATACTTGTAAGTTATGAGTGATTATGTCTGTAACTTCTTTTACTTCTTTTGAATTATAACCCTATTGAATTTCATTACCATGTGGCATGTATAGACATGTTTGCTTTAGAAGCTCTTCCCAGGGATGTGGAACATCTGGCTTGCTGTATGGTTATTTTATATTGTCAAGTGTTGACAATGTCATAAAATTTGACTTCGACAATAGAGAGTTTTGTACTTAATGGAGTTTGAGATTAGGGCTTATTCTGTTCTACCCCTAATATTCCAGGTTATAGCAAAACTCGAAGGAGCACCTGTCAGTCAATACTGTGCTCTACGCTTGTTACAGGTAAAAGTACATGATGATATATTTCATATTTACTCTCTCTCTCTCTCTCTCTCTCTCAATCTGAAATGAAGGATCATGCAGGCCACACTGGATGAATCTCTATACGAACTTGCTGGGGAGCTGGTACGTGTTGGAGAAGTAAACTTGTCTTCAGTAAGATGCTTAGCACTTCAATGTTGCAGAAGTAAATATGGCTTTTTTGTTTCTTACCCAGGTGAGATTTCTTTTGAGATCCGGAAGAGAGTATGAACCTGCAACAACAGATTCAGATAAACTATCTCCAAGATTTCTAGGCTATTTTCTTTTTCCTTCTAGTTATAGGAGGCAGTCTACGGAGGCAAGAAGGTAACTGTTATCTAGTTTGCATGTGATTCCTTATGCTAACTTTTAGAGAGGAAATGTCAACCTATTTATGTTGAAATGGTTAATGGGTTAATGTGGGTTGTATTTATTGATAACGTATCACACGTGTAAATTTTTAAAAATTAGCTAAGGTAACATGGCAAACGATTTAAAAGTGTTTACAACCTCTCAAATTGCTGTAGTCAGGTATATTGAATCTTAATTTATGTTAATAGTTTTGGAATCATATTTAATAATTGAGTATTTATGAAACTAAAAAAATGGACAAAAATTGTTGGCAGGTCAACTGAGCTTGTTTTAGGATCCCTTACCTTCAAACACACACACACACACACACACACACACACACAATAAAAACAGATTCATTAGCCAAGCTGCCAATTTTGACACCTACACTAACATTGCTATCGATGATGTCCTGTTTTGGTTACTTTTTTTTTTTTTTTTTACATGAAACAGCCCTTCATTCAAAGAGCAGAATGCACATGTTGCTTCTGTCAAGAATATTTTAGAAAGTCATGCTAGCTATTTGATGTCTGGAAAAGAACTCTCCAAGCTAGTTGCATTTGTGAAAGGCACCCAATTTGATCTAGTGGTAAGATAAGCCTTATATAAGCATAGCCCCTCATGGGCACGATACATGCTTATTGCGTTATTAAATTGTAATTCTACAAGCAGGAATATCTTCAACGTGAAAAATATGGAAGCGCTCGTTTGGAAAATTTTGCTTCTGGACTCGAATTAATAAGCCAGAAGGTATTCCTTGATTTTATCATGTTATATGCAGTTAAACCGACCTATGCTTGTTAGATTATGGGGTGGTTGGCCATGCCTTCGAAAGTGATCATTGCATCTTGAAGAATAAAAAATCTGATAATAGTTAATTAAAGTTAGGGATTGTTGAATAGTTTTACATTGACCTTGATGATCAATTTGCTTTCAACCACCACTTCCATGCTTCTCCAGATCTCAGTTGATGCTAAATAATCAGAACCTGTTTTTGTGAAGCACTCAAAAGTCAAAACTGAATAATCACTTTAGATGCACCCCTAAACACCCACTATATCTTCTCTTGCTAGTTGTAGGTTGATATTTACTATGACACGTGCCACATCAAATCAGAAGTTACAATCTTATGAACTTGTGTGTTTTATTATGTTATTGTTCAGGGTTGATGACTTCTGGATTCTTGTGTTGAGTGTCTTCTAATTTCTAAAGTCTGTCTAAATTGCTGCATTGCATTGCATGTCATAGTTCTTGGTTTTTTTTTTATTTTTTGTTTGAATATGATAATGCTTCTCTATGAAATTCTGCATTTATTTATGTTATAGTTCGGCGTTGGTGACGTCTACATTTGATATTAAGCGAATATGAATCTGTCAAATTTACTGCAATGACGTTTTGAGTTGTTAGAAGTAGGTGTTAGAGCAAGTGACCTAAATCCAAACGGGTTAGTTGTAATTTTCTGTTTTTAGTTTAGAAGTTAGTTTAGTAGAGTTGCCGAGTTGGTATGAATAGTCCATTGGGTTAATGTGGACAATAACTCATTATAGACATAATACTCAATTTTGAGAGTGAATTGAAATTTGTTTCTTTGATTCACGTTTGTGGGTGTTGAGTTCTTGAATGATCTGTTTCTGGCCTAACAAATTGGTATCAGGGCTGGTTTGTGATCAACGCTTCTGAATTCTATTGTTTTCTCGTTCTTTCTGCAATTTGATTATAGCGATAGCAATTAGAAATCGTTATTGGCCGATTGGAATTGGCAATTGTCACTTTCTGGCTGAGTTTTTCTGAATCGTCTTCTTGATTTTGTAATTCAACTCTTTCTGGGATTTTGTTCTCAATTTGGTAATCGCTGTTTTCACTTTATTCTGACAATTGATTCTTGGCAACCGATCTTGGAATTGCAATTCGCTTAAGGTACACAATTGTAATTGGCAGTGATCTTGCCAATTGGAGTTTGGAAATTGATTTTGTGGAGTCCGCTTTGAAGATTGCAATCAATTTTGTTTTTCAAATTAGAACAGTCGATTTTAGTGTGCGTCAGAAGCGATCGTGGATGTGCAATTGATTTTTGATTTATTCCGGAAATCAATTTTGGTGTGGCTACTTTTGTGTCTGAGTCCATATGATTCAATGTTATAGGACGCCATATGATTCTGGTCAACTAATTGATCACTTCATTCGACGGATTCTTTGGTGACGACTAATTTGGGTTCGCTTCAGTTTTTGGGCCGTCTTCTGTTTGGTTCAATCAATTTCATTTAATACGTTTGACTTTTGGGTTTCTGATCGATTTCTTTGGGTTCATGGTTTAGGCAATAGATTCTGGTAATTGATTTTTGGCAGTCTGATTTGGCAAATGATTTTTTCATGATCAATTTTAGCGATTGATTGTGATAATCGGGGTTGTAGCATTTGAAGTTTGAAGTTGTCTCTTGTTCGTCTTTTTTTTTTTCCTGTGTTGTTCGTGATTGGTTTTAAAGCTGAGTTTTCAAGAAACGTGTTCTTGAATTTTGTCACGGATTTGAATATGAATTCGCAAGTTGTAAGGATTAACAAATTTACGGGAAAGAATAGCTTTAGTTTTGGAGGATCAAGAGCCATGGCCCTTCTCACACAACATGGAGTTTGGGCTCCTCTTTTGGGTGCAAAGCCGGTTTCGATGAATGATTCTGCTGGCCAACAAAATGATTTACTAGGTTGCTGAAGAAGAAACGACAGCAAAACTATGACTGAAATTGGAGTCCCTGTACATGACTAAGTCACTCACGAACAAGTTGTTGAAACAACGGTTGTTTTCTTTGAGGATGAAGGAAGGAGCGGTTTTGAAGGATCATCTTGATGGGTTGAATTCCATTTTGATGGATTTGAAGAATGTAGACGTCAAGATTGATGATGAAGATGCAACATTCATCTTATTGGTTTTGTTACCTCTTTCATATGAGAACTTTGTTCATTTGTAGTCAGTTGGGATACGATATCTTTGGAAGATGTTAGATCTAGCTTACACACTGTGGGTCAAGATAAGCGTGATGGTGGTTCGATAAATTTAGATGGTAAGAGGAAAGATCGAGTTGTGAATCCGAAGATGTGTGCAATTGTAAGGAAGTCAGCCATTGGAAGAAGGATTGTCCTAAGTTGAAGGCTAAGGCTTTGGTTGCATTTGCAAATGATGGTTTGGATTCGACTTTGGAGGACGATTTGGTGCTATAGTACTTTTTTGGACAGCCAGCCACTGTGATGTTTTTGTTGATTCATGTTCTGTTTTGAGTTTGATAGAGTGTTTCCAAATAGGTGTAGTTTGTCACTTTGTTGTTTGGTTTGGGGAACACAATTGTTATGGGGTGTTTCTTTTGTTTTGGGAATTCAAGTCAAGGTGGAGACTGTTAGAGTAAGTGACTTGAATTCCAAAGGGGTTAGTTGTAATTTTCTGTTTTTCATTTAAAAGTTAGTTTAGTAGAGTTAGTATAAATAGTCCATTGGGTTAATATGGACAATCTCATTGTGTAGACATAATACCCAATTATGAGAGTGAATTGGAATTTCTTTCTTTGATTTACGTTTGACGTTTGTGGGTTTTCAGTTCTTGAATGATTTGTTTCTGGCCTAACAATAGGCATGATATATCTTTATTTTATTTTTTTTTTGTGTGTGTCTGAACATGATAATGGTTCTTTATGATTTGCATAAATCGTATTTAGAAACTTTACCCTTTTCTTTTCAGCTTCAGATGGGAACCTTGCAAAGCCGGTTGGATGCAGAATTCCTCTTGTCTCATATGTGCTCAGTTAAGTTTAAGGAGTGGATTGTGGTATTGGCAACCCTTTTAAGGCGATCTGAGGTATGTCTTCATTGTGATTAAATTTGCTAGAACTAATTGCCTGCATAAAATAACTCTGAATGAATACACATGCAAAAAGAAAAGGAAATCTGCACCCGTTTCCCATGGTAACCCTATTACCTTTCTTTCAATAGGTAGAGAACACTCTTAATTCTTATTGATCTCAAGCTAGTGGTTGTTTTGAATTTGCCATTTTCAAAATGGTTATTTGAATTGAAATAGCAGAATCAAATTCCTTGTATAATCTTGTTGAAAAAGTTCTTTTTTAAAATTTTAAGCGATTTTGGAATAGGTTCTCATTGATTTGTTTCGTCATGATATGCGGCTCTGGAAAGCATATAGTGCAACACTGCAGGTATGTCTCTTGAAAGTTACCGTCATCTTTAACCCTTTTATATAAATGGCGTACTGATATCATGTACATGGGTCAGTCACATCCATCATTTTCCGAATACCATGATTTGCTCGGAGCCTTGGGAGCAAAACTGTCATCCAATGAAATCACAGAAGAGACCTGATGGGAACACACAATTGTCAAACCCCTGAAAAGGTCAATGAGATCTTCAGCCGAAGAGGAGAGAAATTAGCAGAAGAAATGGATGAATCATTTGTCTTAAAGCTAGTTTACGAGGATAACAAGTAACTGAGCCGTTGTTCGTGTTGCTTATATATGACCATGTTCCAACAAGCCAGAGAACATATACAAAACTTGTTGGTGAGAGCTCTCACTTTTCGCTTGTATCATTTTGTATTTCCCGTTTACGTTCTGTTGGTTTCCTAAATATGAGAAAAGCTGTGGGAGGTGGTTGGGTTTTGAAAACTGGACGTTGAACAAATAATATTCTGCATGTAACTAATTTGGACGATCATCTATCTAATGTATATATGACATTTTCTTTGAAAATATGCAACTCTCTCTTCTGTGTGTACACACACATACACGACTCCTTTTATTGTATCATTTAATCAGGTGGCCACTCCCATTTTACACCGGATCCTTTGGCTCCAATAGTTGATTTTTTACGCTCCAGAATCATTCCTGCAAAGTAGCTAGAAAGCTAGGTAAGTTTTTCATTTCTCTGAATGTTTGAATTGAATACCTTTTTTTTCTTTTTTCTTTTTTTGCTTAGGAGAGTCCACACTGTTTTTAGATGTGGTCGCAGTACCATTTAGAATAAGAAAAATGACACAAATAACTATGTAGTTTTGAGTTTGTATACATTTATGTTGTGTATTTTTTTTGTGCACATTTAGTAGTCAAGTTTTTAAAAGTTTTACCAATGCTGACCTTTTTTAATGGAAAAATTGCATCAAATAACTATGTATTTTTGAGTTTGTATACATTTATCTTGTGTATTTTTTGTGCACATTTAGTAGTCAAACTTTTAAAAATGATTTAGTTAGGTAATTGGGTTACCCACAAACAGATATCAACCCGTTACTATGCTTATGAGAATTTTTTTATGACATTGTAATAAATCTGATGTGGCTCAAATTGAAAACATATTTTTTCAATATGAGACTTATCGTATTTAGGAAATGGATATTAGGGCTCGCATTGGTAGAAGAATGTGTTTAGAAATTTACTAACTAGAAGATGAAGAGATGTCTTTTCAATTTGATACCTATTGTGTTTAGAAATGTTTTATATGGCAGAAAATAAGCATAATCATGCTAACGGGTTGGTATTGGTTTTCACATAATCCAACTACCTAATTGAACCATTTTTGAAATTTTGACTACTAAATGTGTATAAAAAAGATACACAACATAAATGTGTACTAAATTAGAAAGTACATGGCTATTGGACTATTTGTATCATTTTTTGAAAAATAAGAGTTTACGTAAATCGGTAAATTGCTAGTCTCGGTTTCTAGATAACCCAACTATATAAATGAAACACTTTTATAAGTTTGACTACCAGATATGCATAAAAAATACACAACATAAATGTGTACAAACGCAAAAGTACATAGTTATTATTTTTTTTTGAACAGCAAAGAGTAGGACTAAACGGGAGCTTCGGCATTGCCATCACCCCCTAGAAGAACACCCGAAAATATTATTAAGAAACCAAAAACACAAGTAGCTAGCCAGAAACTAGCACAAATACAAGAGAAGATACCAAGAAAATCAAACGAAAGACGATGGACAACTACCCATAACGACCAATTTAACGATCTATAATTCGCCCTAAACTTTAACCACGCGAAGACGTTTGCAATGATCTCATCCTTTATCATCGAAGCAGAGAATTTTCCTTTGTTGAACACTATTGAGTTTCTTGCTTTCCATACAAACCAAATCAATCCGCTGACCACTGTTTCCAAAAACTTTCGCCTCTTGATCGATTTTCCAGACAAACAAATCAACTCAATTAGTTGCTCTAGTGATTGATGCTGAGCTACGGAAAATTCATACCAATTGAACATCCAATTCCATTGATGTACATAGTTATTTGATGTCATTTTAACTGAATCCAAGGATTCCTGGTTTTTATGACATTTGTTGTTGGTTGTTCCAAAGAATACACGTACTGTTATTACCGAGGAGCGTCTTATTAATTTTTCTTTTCCAGAGTTTTGAGTAGATTCTAGCGTCATACTCAATAGGATAGACGTGGTAGCAAGTAATGATTCCCATGAGAGGACTACAATAAATTAGAGTGTTGTAACTTTGAAGTTTGAACTCATAGTCAACTATTTTGTTGTTAAAGAGATAATGGGTGAAATAGTTATAATAATGTTATAATAAACTTTTACATCATACTATATTTCATGGATGTGTTATTGATAATTATTGGGAAAATTATGTAAAAAATCAATGTACTTTTGATATTTTTTGATTAAGTTTTTGTACCAAAAACGTTTTCATAAAGTCACTCAATTTGAAATTTTTCACGAAATGTGTTTTTTTATGAGATCTTTAGGAGTTTTTCATAAAGATTTTGTTAAGTTGAGACCTTATGTATATATTTTTTGTGCAGTTATTTTTTAGGAAAACGTTTTAAAGTTGAGACTTATGGAAACATTTTGGTCTAATGATTTATTCGAAAAATACTGAAACTAAGTTGGTTTATTTTTTTTTTAAATATATTATACATATTAATTACATTTAATTAGATCTATTTTAATAAATACTTAAAATAACTAAGGAAGATGTGACATATTGATACTCATCGGCAATGTCCTTTCCAATTTCCATCACGTCTCTTCATTCCATATTGGTTGGACATGAAGATCTATGACTATATGGTGGAGGATACAAATAAATACATTTCCTTTGACAACTTTACCCTTGCACAAGTTAAAAATTGAAAAATAGGTTTAAAATAAACGATGATGGTTAAAAAAACTAAGTACATCTAATTTGGTAATTAATCAAAGCAGGAAGATAGATAGAAGTATGTAGAGACACGCATTACATAATTACATTCTTTCCCGTGCAAAAAAAAAAAAAGAAAAAAATCACACTAAGGGGGTGTTTGAATTTATTTTTTTAAACGTAGCTTATAAAATTATTAAAATATAATGTTTGAGTTTGCTTATTAATTTTGAAAACTCAATAATACATAAGAATTTTTTTAGTTATTAGATTTGTTTAACTAATTGATAACATGACCAACATGTTATAACTAGGGTGACAATTTTGACTCAACAAGCTTGATAGTTAAATGGACGTATTGTAAAAAACTAAAATAGAATATAATTTTTTTTTTAAAATGAAAATTTATAAAACTGTGTATAAAAAAAACTGTTTATTGTAAAAAAAATTTCAAAATTATATAAAATTTATAACTTTTGGTCGTCAACCCGTTTGACCTGTTTAGTTGAATGGATTGAATATGTCACCCCTAGTTATAACCATATAATATTTAAAGGCAATCGTGAAATATTGATGGAAGAAAGAGAGAAAACATTTTTGTATTTAAAAAAACATACGGGGAGATTTAATTTTCTTTTTTTTTTTCCAGAAACATTGTTTGGATGGTTAAAAAAATAATACACGTTTGTCACTCAAGTTTATCCAAACACTTTAACTTTTTTGAAGTTTTAATACCTCGTATTATAAGTAAATAAGGACCTTTAAAACTCAATCCCAAATATCCACCTAACCCATAAAGTATGATAATCATTCAAATGAAAGTATTTAAAGAACTTTTTATTTCTGTATTTCAAGTTTACAAACAAAACGGAAAGATTTGATTGATACCTTCTTTTTGCTTCACTTACACATTTACATTGCAACATACATTTCTATTCTCTTGATCCTATCAGGATTTGGCAAGCAAGAAAAATTTGCATCAACACACTAAAAACCCAACTTATTGCACTCCAATCTCCATATATATATATATATATATATATATATATATATATATATATATATATATATATATATATATATATATATATATATATATATATATATATATATATATATATATATATATATATATCCAACTACCAACTAAAACTTATGGACTCAAAATGCAAGTTTGAAGCCAAGCCAGATGAACATATGTTTGCAACCTCATGCCTCATCTTCTTTGGCCCACAAACAAGAACTCCAACACTTGCTTCTTTTTGCTCAAACAACATTCCTACAAAACAAATTAAAAGTACAACTTTTAATGCATAAGGTATAAGTTCGATCCTGTGGTACCTACGTAGTTATGGTATGGGGTTGATCGATGATTATATATTGATTTACTATCATCAAAATTTTATTAAGAATAAATTATTCAGAAAATGTTAAAAAAGATGAACTTACTCTTGAGATCGGGTCTTTCACCATAATGCACGTTAATAGATTGAAAGAGCGATTGTCGGGGGACGCTTTCGAGCTCTCTATCCGCATTATAAAACCACAAGTTGGGCGAGCTAACGGGCGTTGCTCCCTCCGTGCTCCGAATTTGCTTCGTATCCATTGCATTATTCTTTTTGTTCCACCAAAAACCCACATAACATGTTATCATTATAGAGGCACAAATGAGCAACATATTTAGTACGGCCCGCGACCCATACGGGTACCCATAGTACGTGTTTTTATCGATAGGGTAGATGTAGAATCGCGTCATAAGTCCCATACATAGAAGGAAACCCACAAAAGAACACGAAATAATCGCACCCAGCCATAACCAACCGTTTTGCCCTAAAATTGGAGTTATGGGTGCATCGGAGGGGTTTGGTTTGAGCCAAATGGTCCTCACTAGGCTTATATCATGAGTCGTGGGTTGGTTTTCTCTAGTCACGTAAGCCTCGATTTGTACATCTAGTCTCGAAAGCTCTATTGGTGCACCAGATGCCGGTAAGAGCAATTCTAGCATGGTGAGATCAGACGAGTCTTTAAACGCACTTATCAAGAGGATTTTTGGCGCTTTACATTTTAACGTTTCGGTGGTGAAAACGAGCTCTCTAAATATCGAGATAAACGGTGTGATACCGCTTCCTCCGCTCACCATCACTAGCATATCATGCCTACAACCATAATTAAGTACCTTCAGTATACATACAAATAGATTAAGGTCATGTTTGTTTACCTCTTAATGGAATCATTAAGATGTCATTTTACCTGTGAATGACTTCTTAATGATTCCATTAAAAAATAAACAAACACACTAACCTTGTAAAAAAAAAACGTTTTTGTGAATAAGTTACCTTAGGAAATTAGTCGATATAGGTCCATAAGGTCCTTCAACGCATACATCAAGTCGATCAACGGGATTCGGGGATGATAACATTTGGTAAAGCTTCTTAGACCAACTTCCTTCACCTTTGATCATAACACTAAGCTTTTCGGGCTCCAAATTGCTACTTGAACTAATTGTAAATGGATGCCATTGAGCCTTTGAAATACTTGGAACATTGATGAATATAATGCTTGTTGGTGTATAATTCAAACCTATATTTAAACCAAATCGTGAGAACTAATTCTACGTATACGACGATTTTATCACTTAATTAAAACATTCGGTATATATGTATGTATGTTTATCGATCTGATACGTACTTTGGGTCTTGGAGAAATTGAGCTCAAGAGTTTCGCATGGAAGAACACGAGTAGAAACCAACCGAACGTTTCCTTTTGATTGTAAGAATCTCAAGAACCGATCGATAATGAAGAGGTAGAATCCCGGAAGCACGATGGATGCATAAGATATGCCAACATGGAACACGAAGAAGACCACGAAGAGGATATAAAAGTGGTGAGTGTAGAAGAAAACCTCAAACATCTTTCGTCTAATCCGAGGGAATGTTGTCGCCCATAGAAATAATCCAGCTATCAAAGACAACTCTCCAGCTATGTTCGATATTCCGGTTTTATACCATGTCAACATCTAAATTCATCATCACAACCGAAAACTTTAAATATTATGTAATATTATAATAATACATGTATATCAGCGTACCCAGAGTTTGAACCATATAATTTATATGAGATAAAAGTATAATTTAACACTATAACAAATTGTTTTATCTAATAATTTGTATTTGTAATCACAATTATTTTATAGTAACTTAAACTACCAATAGCTTGTGTTATTGGTCCCAGAAAAACGACTTTGTTTGTGGAAAGACTCAAATTGACAATTGTTTGACCAATTGGTCAATATAATTTTGGACCATCATAAAAGTTGACTTTACAATAGAAAATGTTATGTGCACTTTATCAGATGATTATGATTCTCTCCCAAATCCATTGGTAGAATATTTTCGGTACTTCTCAGCCGTACACGAAAGTTACAAAATGACCCACTCAAAATAAAACTTCCCATTTTTTTTGTTAAGGGTATTTTAGATGTTTTTATTTTATTTTATATATATTTATATAACTAGTTTATATATTACACGGATTTAATATATAATTATTTATATAAAATCAATGTCAATAAAAACCTATAATATACAACTATTAATTTCATTTACAAATATATTAATTTATCATAATCTATTTTTTTTATAATCTTTTCTTATATAATAATAGTAATAGTAATTGTATTTTTATTATCCTTATAAATCTTTTATTATATTATAATTACTATTATATTAACTCGTATATTTTATTGGTTGATCCAAAAATATAATTTTTAAAATTTTAATATAGTTAATAATACTTGTTTTTATCTATTATGGTATAATAAACAATCATAATGATTAATGTTGTAAATTTAGGTTTAAAATTAAATGGTTATGCATTTAAATTTAAAAATAATAAACTTAGAGATTGTTTTAAATAATATTTTATTTTATAATAATAATATTTTATATATAAACGTTTGTTTACAATAATCACTCAAAAAGAAAAACACATATAATATTTATATATAGGTTTGTTTACAATAAATATTAAAAATATAATTCTAAAATATTACAAATGTCAATAAAAAGGTTTGCCAAGTGGCTTCCTGAATATACGACACGTGTCATCCATTTACTTTTTTATTTAAATAAATAGATAGATAGGTACCTCTGAAGTATGTTTAGTTGCGATCCAATAAATAATGTAACAAAGTCCATGTACAGAGAAGAAAGCCATCATGATATGCCCGACCCAAATGTGATACTTGACACTAGCCTCGGAAGTGAGCCCGAACAACGGTAGTATAGACGAGCCTCGAGTCACCGGAAAAAATAGAAATGCTAGGCATAAATTACCAACTAACCCAGCATCATAGCCCACTGATTTCAGTTTTAATTGCCACCTGTCATGTGAAAAATAATCAGATTAATTAATTAATACATTACTTCAAATATATATATATATATATATATATATATATATATATATATGACTCGATCGAGTCAGTTTGAGAAGTTAATTATGAGTAACGTACACTTTGTTTCCGAATCTTGCTGCCGATTGTTGGGTTATATAGCCGAAATCAATATGTATATATGTCACGGAAGACCATACGACGAGAGCGATAAACATAACGAAGAACGCAAGCTCGATTTTCGAGACGATCCCTAGACCTTTGATGATCATTGGCCTTCTCCATATGCGCAAGTTCTCATTCCTACTTTCTTTTTCTCTGAGTTTAAATACAATGTATTATTAAAATATATTTATTTATTTGTAATTTTAAAGAATTGTTGAAAAATATTAGAAAAATAAATACCTATTATAACCTTCATCACGATTTTGGTTCGACTTTTTCCTTAAATGAAGATACACACTTCCAATCGAAGCCATGAATAAAACAGGGAATGTGTAAAGCAACATTGTCGTCCCTGATCAAAAATAATAATATTTTTTTAAAGCTAGGAATATATATATATATATATATATATATATATATATATATATATATATATAAATATATATATATATATATACAAATAATCACAAAAAATTAAATAAAAGGTTGTAGTATATATATATATATATATATATATATATATATATATATATATATATATATATATATATATATATATATATATATATATATATATATATATGTATATTCTTAGTATAACAACCGTTTTTGTTTCACTAAAATCAATATATCACTCTTAAATAAGTCTTTATCATAAATTACGTACCTTGTAATCAAGCAAATTGAAAAGAAGATAGAATCAATGAAACAATAAACAAGTTTTATGATAGGTGATAAAAAAGTAAGAGAGAGAAATAGAATATTGAAGAAATATAGGGTTGGTAATAAAAAAAATATGAGAGAGAATATGAAAATAGGTATTTTAAAAAGTGAAATGAAAATTTATGAAATTGTTTTTAAACAAACAAGTACTCATTTTCTCCGAAAAGTAACATGAAAATTTTGAAAAAATTTCATCTAACCAAACGCAACCTAAAGAATTCTCATTTTCTGATAACCATTAACCTAACCCAAGTTGAAAACTAGCTAGATACGTAAGTAGCACAACTCGATCGCTTTGAAATAAAAAGAAAAAAAAAGGAAGAAATGGTGCGGAGGTAGCGAATCGGAACCTTGTCTTCCGAAGTAAGTGGAAGTGGTATGGACTCGAATCTTTTTGAACCACTTCCAATAGACATTAGTTGGTGCCATGACCCATAAGAAAAGGTAGCCTATAAACACCACCATTGCTAGCCCTTTGATCATCTTCCTCATCATCATCGTCATTCTCTCTCTCTCTCTATATTTCTCTCTCTCACTAGAATATATATTTCTTTTGTGGTTATTGGATTGCTTAAAGATTCAAGAGGGAGATTCCTATTTATAGGAATGGATAGGTATGGTTAACAGACTGAGGACAGGTACATTAGTCTGAGAGGGCAATTTTGGGATTCTACCAATTTTTTTATTGTTTGACATTACACACACATATATAATTATATACCAAAGGGTCTTTGGCCTAGCGGTACCAAGGTGCTTATGTAAGTGAGAGGTCGCGGATTCGACTCACATCGGATCAAGTTGAAGTTTAGCTTGAGAAAGCAAATATTAAGATTTAGGAGTAGGAGTATGACAGTTTGCCGTAAAAAAAACATATATATAATCATATATGGAAACAAACTTATTATTTGTTCTCATGCATTAATTCTGACAATTAATTAATTATGCTCTAAATAGATTCTAGCTATATAGCATTAATATAATATTTTTTTTATTTAATTTTTATAATATAATATAATATTTTTGTTATTATATATTATTTTTTTATAACTTTTAAACTTCCACCATTGATGATTATTCATGTATTTTATAATTTAGATTGAGGTATATTGTTATTTCATTTTTATTGACCTAATTAATCATGCATTAGTACATTACTGTAAAGTATATATAAAGGTCTTTCTCCATCGCTTTCAGTATTAATTCTGCAAAAGAGGCTATGTCGTTTGCTTTAAAACCAAAAATGTGAGTTCCCTAAGAAAAATAGTGTACGCGCACACAGATACACACACATATGTATGTAGGTATGTATAAATTCAAGATCAATGAGGCACCGTGTTAAACTGGGGTACCGGGAAACCATTTATAGTCAATCAATTATCATTAAAATCATTAAATAAAATATAAATTTTGCTTAATATTTTTTCTCACATTAATTAGTGTTGAGGTAAAACTGGTATTAGAAATTTTAAATTATCATCAAAGATTCTGTGTATCCCATCACGTCTCTTCATTCCATATTGGTTGGACATGAAGATCTATGACTATATGGTGGAGGATACAAATAAATACATTTCCTTTGACAACTTTACCCTTGCACAAGTTAAAAATTGAAAAATAGGTTTAAAATAAACGATGATGATTAAAAAAACTAAGTACATCTAATTTGGTAATTAATCAAAGCAGGAAGATAGATAGAGGGTGTTTGGTTTTGCGTTATATACGTGATTATTAGCTTATTACGTTACTATAACGCAAATAATTGGTTTAAAGTGTTTGGATTGCATACGTTAATAAGTGATTATTTGCGTTTATCGTTTGTCCTACCATACTTTTTCATAAGTTAAAAATTGTAGCTTATTTGTTTAATAAGTGATTATTTGGTCATTTTACAAGTTAAAACGCAAATCCAAACACTTTAAAAACTGATTATTTGATAATTATGTTATCAAACAGTAGAAGCTAAACCAAACATTACATTTCCTGCAGCACTTTTTGTTACAGCAATTATCTGATTATTAGTTTCTAAAACGCTACAACAATTTTTCAAACGCAAATTCAAACACCCTCATAGAAGTATGTAGAGACACGCATTACATAATTACATTCTATCCCGTGCAAAAAAAAAATCACACTAAGGGGGTGTTTGAATTTATTTTTTTAAACGTAGCTTATAAAATTATTAAAATATAATGTTTGAGTTTGCTTATTAATTTTGAAAACTCAATAATACATAAGAATTCTTTTAGTTATTAGATTTGTTTAACTAATTGATAACATGACCAACATGTTATAACTAGGATGACAATTTTGACCCAACAAGCTTGATAGTTAAACGTACGTATTGTAAAAAACTAAGATAAAATATAATTCTTTTTTTAAAATGAAAATTTATAAAACTGTGTATTAAAAAAATTGTTTATTGTAAAAAATTTCAAATTTATGTAAAATTTATAACTTTTGATCGTCAACTCGTTTGACTCATTTACTTGAATGGGCTAAATTTGTCACCCCTAGTTATAACCATATAATATTTAAAGACAATCGTGAAATATTGATGGAAGAAAGAGAGAGAACATTTTTGTATTTAAAAAAATATACGGGGAGATTTAAATTTTTTTTTTTTCCAGAAACATAGTTTGGATGGTTAAAAAAATAATACATGTTTGTCACTCAAGTTTATCCAAACACTTTAACTTTTTTGAAGTTTTAATACCTCATATTATAAGTAAATAAGTACCTTTAAAACTCAATCCCAAATATCCACTTAACCCATAAAGTCTGATAATCATTCAAATGAAAGCGTTTAAAGAACTTTTTATTTCTGTATTTCAAGTTTACAAACAAAACGGAAAGATTTGATTGATGCCTTCTTTTTAGTTCACTTACACATTTACATAGCAACATTCATTTCTATTCTCTTGATCTTATCACGATTTGGCAAGCAAGAAAAACTTTGCATCAACACACTAAAAACCCAACTTATTGCAACCTCAACCTCATGCCCAACTTATATATATATATATATATATATATATATATATATATATATATATATATATATATATATATATATATATATATATATATATATATATATATATATATATATATATATATATATATCCAACTACCAACTAAAACTTATGGACTCAAAATGCAAGTTTGAAGCCAAGCCAGATGAACATATGTTTGCAACCTCATGCCTCATCTTCTTTGGCCCACAAACAAGAACTCCAACACTTGTTTCTTTTTGCTCAAACAACATTCCTACAAAACAAATTAAAAGTACAACTTTTAATGCATAAGGTATAAGTTCGATCTTGTGGTACCTACGTAGTTATGGTATATATATGGGGTTGATGATTATATATTGATTTACTATCATCAAAATTATATTAAGAATAAATTATTCAGATAATGTTAAAAAAGATGAACTTACTCTTGAGATCGGGTCTTTCACCATAATGCACGTTAATAGATTGAAAGAGCGATTGTCGGGGCACGCTTTCGAGCTCTCTATCCGCATTATAAAACCACGAGTTGGGCGAGCCAACGGGCGTTGCTCCCTCCGATGTCCGAATTTGCTTCAAATCCATTGCATTATTCTTTTTGTTCCACCAAAAACCCACATAACATGTTATCATTATAGAGGCACAAATGAGCAACATATTTAGTACGGCCCGCGACCCATACGGGTACACATCGTACGTGTTTTTATCGATAGGGTAGATGTAGAATCGCGTCATAAGTCCCATACATAGAAGGAAACCCACAAAAGAACATGAAATAATCGCACCCAGCCATAACCAACCGTTTTGCCCTAAAACTGGAGTTATGGGTGCATCGGAGGGGTTCGGTTTGAGCCAAATGGTCCTCACTAGGCTTTTATCGTAAGTCGTGGGTTGGTTTTCTCTAGTCACGTAAGCCTCGATTTGTACATCTAGTCTCGAAAGCTCTATAGGCGCACCAGATGCCGGTAAGAGCAATTCTAGCATGGTGAGATCAGACGAGTCTTTAAACGCACTTATCAAGAGGATTTTTGGCGCTTTACATTTTAACGTTTCGGTGGTGAAAACGAGCTCTCTAAATATCGAGATAAACGGTGTGATACCGCTTCCTCCGCTCACCATCACTAGCATATCATGCCTACAACCATAATTAAGTACCTTCAGTATACATACAAATAGATTAAGGTCATGTTTGTTTACCTCTTAATGGAATCATTAAGATGTCATTTTACCTGTGAATGACTTCTTAATGATTCCATTAAAAAATAAACAAACACACTAACCTTGTAAAAAAAAAACGTTTTTGTGAATAAGTTACCTTAGGAAATTAGTCGATATAGGTCCATAAGGTCCTTCAACGCATACATCAAGTCGATCAACGGGATTCGGGGATGATAACATTTGGTAAAGCTTCTTAGACCAACTTCCTTCACCTTTGATCATAACACTAAGCTTTTCGGGCTCCAAATTGCTACTTGAACTAATTGTAAATGGATGCCATTGAGCCTTTGAAATACTTGGAACATTGATGAATATAATGCTTGTTGGTGTATAATTCAAACCTATATTTAAACCAAATCGTGAGAACTAATTCTACGTATACGACGATTTTATCACTTAATTAAAACATTCGGTATATATGTATGTATGTTTATCGATCTGATACGTACTTTGGGTCTTGGAGAAATTGAGCTCAAGAGTTTCGCATGGAAGAACACGAGTAGAAACCAACCGAACGTTTCCTTTTGATTGTAAGAATCTCAAGAACCGATCGATAATGAAGAGGTAGAATCCCGGAAGCACGATGGATGCATAAGATATGCCAACATGGAACACGAAGAAGACCACGAAGAGGATATAAAAGTGGTGAGTGTAGAAGAAAACCTCAAACATCTTTCGTCTAATCCGAGGGAATGTTGTCGCCCATAGAAATAATCCAGCTATCAAAGACAACTCTCCAGCTATGTTCGATATTCCGGTTTTATACCATGTCCACATCTAAATTCATCATCACAACCGAAAACTTTAAATATTATGTAATATTATAATAATACATGCATATCAGCGTTCCTTTGAACAATAAAATAAAAGTACAATTTAACACTATAACAAATTATTGTATCTAATAATTTGTATTTGTAATCACAATTATTTCATAGTAACTTACTTAAACTACGAATAGCTTGTGTTATTGGTCCCAGAAAAACGACTTTGTTTGTGGAAAGACTCAAATTGACAATTGTTTGACCAATTGGTCAATATAATATTGGACCATCATAAAAGTTGACTTTACAATAGAAAAAGTATTCTTCCCATTTTATGTGCACTTTATCCGATGATTATGATCTTCTCTCAAATGGCCAAATCCATTGGTAGAAGAAGATTTTCGGTACTTCTCAGCCGTACACGAAAGTTACAAAATGACCCACTCAAAATCCAAGTGGCTTCCTAAATATACGACACGTGTCATCCATTTACTTTTTTATTTAAATAAATAGATAGATAGGTACCTCTGAAGTCTGTTTAGTTGCGATCCAATAAATAATGTAACAAAGTCCATGTGCAGAGAAGAGAGTCATCACGATATGCCCGACCCAAATGTGATACTTGACACTAGCCTCGGAAGTGAGCCCGAACAACGGTAGTATAGACGAGCCTCGAGTCACCGGAAAAAATAGAAATGCTAGGCATAAATTACCAATCAACCCAAATCGCAAGGCCACTGACTCCAGTTTTGATTGCCAGCTATATTGTGAAAAAAAAAATCAGATTAATTAATACATTACTTCAAATATATATATGACTCGATCGAGTCAATTTGATAATTAAAGTCAAAGAAAAGGTCAAATTAAAGAAGTTAATTATGAGTAACGTACACTTTCTCTCCATATTCTGCTGCCGATTGACGGGTTATATTGCGGAAACTAGGACGTAAATATGTCACGAAAGACCATACGACGAGAGCGATAAACATAACGAAGAACGCAAGCTCGATTTTCGAGATGATCCCTAGACCTTTGATGATCATTGGCCTTCTCCATATGCTCAAGTTCTCATTCCTACTTTCTTTTTCTCTGAGTTTAAATACAATGTATTATTAAAATATATTTATTTATTTGTAATTTTAAAGAATTGTTGAAAAATATTAGAAAAATAAATACCTATTATAACCTTCATCACGATTTTGGTTCGACTTTTTCCTTAAATGAAGATACACACTTCCAATCGAAGCCATGAATAAAACAGGGAATGTGTAAAGCAACATTGTCGTCCCTGATCAAAAATAATAATATTTTTTTAAAGCTAGGAATATATATATATATATACAAATAATCACAAAAAATTAAATAAAAGGTTGTAGTTAATATATATATATATATATATATATATATATATATATATATATATATATATATATATATATATATATATATATATATATGTATGTATGTATGTATATATGTATGTATGTATGTATGTATGTATGTATGTATGTATGTATGTATGTATGTATGTATGTATGTATATTCTTAGTATAACAACCGTTTTTGTTTCACTAAAATCAATATATCACTCTCAAATAAGTCTTTATTATAAATTACGTACCTTATAATCAAACAAATTTGAAAAGAAGATAGAATCGATGAAACAATAAACAAGTTATATGATAGTTGATAGAAAAGTAAGAGGGAGAAAGAGAGTATTAAAGAAATATAGGGTTGGTAATAAAAAAGTATGAGAAATAATATGAAAAAGTGGTATTTTAGATAGTAAAATGAAAATTTATAAAATTGTTTTCAAATAAACAATTATTCATTTTCTCTAAAAAGTAAAATGGAAATTTTGAAAAATTTTTATCTAACAAAACGCAACCTAAAGAATTCTCATTTTCTGATAACCATTAACCTAACCCAAGTTGAAAACTAGTTAGGTATGTACGTAGCACAACTCGATCGCTTTGAATTTTGAAATAAAAAAAAAAAAGGAAGAAATGGTGCGGAGGTTGCGAATCGAAACCTTGATTTCCGAAGTAAGTGGAAGTGGTATGGGCTCGAACCTTTTTGAGCCACTTCAACCTGTAGACATTAGTTGGTGTGATGACCCACAAGAAAAGGTAGCCTATAAACACCACCATTGCTAGCCCTTTGATCATCTTCCTCATCATCATCATCGTCATTCTCTCTCTCTCTATTTCTCTCTCTCTCTCTAGAATATATATTTCTTTTGTGGTTATTGGATTGCTTAAAGATTCAAGAGGGAGATTCCTATTTATAGGAATGGATAGGTATGGTAACAGACTGAGGACAGGTACATTAGTCTTAGAGGCCAATTTTGGAATTCTACCAATTTTTTTATTGTTTGACATTACACACACATATATAAGGCCACAGGGAGTGGATGCCACCGATGCCACCCAAAATTGCTGTCACGTCAGCGCCACGTCTGTTTTGCCATTCTTTGCCATTTTGATGCCATTTCGAGGGTGTGGATGTCATTCGTTTTAATTTTTTTTTGCATTTAAAACTTATAAAAAATTATTGAAATAAAAAATAATATTAAATTAATAATATTAAAATTAAACATAACATAAAACATTTCATTAATAATATTAAAATTTAACATAATTAAGACATTAAAACTAAAAAAAAACATACTTAAAAATACTTAAAAAAAACATTAAAATACTTAAACTACATTAACCATTTTTTTTCTATCTCTTCCTTTCGTTTCATCACGAGCTCGAGTTGTTTTCCGGTCAAATGACTAACGTCTTTGGCATAAAATCGTAAGTCACGAGTTTTTTGTTTTTCGATAAGATCTTGTGTTTTTAAATCCAAATATTCGCCTAAACGATTTTGTAACCCGACTATATTTGCCGTCATGGAATCAAGATCTCGTCAAGCCGATGTTGGCGTCGTACCGGAACTTGTTGCCGCTTTACCCTTACGTTTTGCCGCGTTCCTTCCAATCGGCCGTGTGGGTGGGGGAACCTCAAACGAGTCGTCATCGTCGTTAAGGTTGATTCCGATATGCGCATCCGACGACATTGTGAACTCGTTAGAGTCCGTTGTTTTTGATCGTTTAGACCCACGTTCGATAAAATCGCCGGCCGTCGCAACACGTTGCCAAGTTGGAGAATCTTTTACGACCGACCACACTTCGATATGTCGAAACGGATACTCATTCGCGTCTTTAAACATTCCAAGTGCTTTTTTTAGAATGTTGGCGTCGTTTTGACCACTTTCCCATTGGATGGAATGAAATATCGCCGAAAATTGTTTAACGACGGCGTTGACATTCCTCCATTTTGTGTATAGTTGATCTTTCGAACGGTAGTCATTTTTCCCCATTTCTTGGTGGAACCTAAACCGAACTCGATTCCAAAAATCTTTCCTATTTTGGTCGGTACCAGTAATAGGATCTTCAGAAACATCGAGCCAAGCTCGTGCCAACGTCTTCTCTTCTTGGAGGGTCCAATGTTGAGTAGGAGCCCTCGTTGTTGATTTCTTTTTTTACCTTTCGTAGCCGACTCGGGTTCGGGATCCACTTCGACTTCGGGTTGTGTTTCCGGAACGACTTCGGGTTCGGCAATATGTTGAGATGGATGGGTGCCAAATGGGGATAACGTTGGGGAAGAGAGTGGTTGGTACTCCGTGAACGCGTTAAATTGCGAATATTCCGGAGGCATGAAATTTAGTCGAGTAGGCGTGATGCCATACCCTCGACCGAAAACGGGTTGCGGAACCCCCGCAAAGTTCATAAAACCCGTGGGAGAAAATATTGGTTGATCCATTTGCATCGGGATCGGACGATAACCTTGATTTGTCGACGTTGGTGTGTTCGGATTGTTCGTCGAACCGGAACCGGAACCGGATATAAAAACACCGCAAAACCAAACACCCTCTAAATTTAAAATATAAAAAACGTGTAAACTCATTATTACATGTCTCCTAAGTTATTTTATACTTGTGTAAATTTACTTTAATTTTAGCATGAAAATTTTCCAAAAAAGAAGTTTACACATAGAACATTGCTAAAGATTTCTAAAACAGGAAAGTTGACCAGAAGGACCTAGGATTTGTGTTGGATTATTTTATTAAGTAATACAGTACAAGTTTTTAATGCAAAAGTACAACCTATTTGTAATGAAAGCATGATTCATGTGAGGAAAGAAAAATAAAAAATAAAAAAAATCATTCCTTTTGTTAGTTAGAAAAGAAAAATAAAATAAAATAAAATACAAAAACCTATTTGGGAGAATTGACTGATGTGTTGCATGGATCATGCAAACAGTTTTACATCACCTTTCATACCTTACTTTATTCACAATCCATACACTTGTATTAATTGTATGCTTTCATCATTATCATTCTCTTTCTCATTCTCTGGGATTCATTTCTCACCAGTTGTTTTGTTTTTGTTTTTGTTTTTTTTTTATATAAATTAGCCCAAAGATTATTATATTTTTTAAAACTAAAAGTTGATTAAAATAATTTTAGTTTACATATTTTTTTTGTATGTCTAGATTTATACAGCAACAAACATTTCAATTTTTACGAAAAAATATGTCATATATGACGGATCGATTGTTTCTAAACTTTCTTTCATAATATAAGCGTGGAAAGAAATTACATCTGAAAGTATAAATTGTAAATTTGTGTAGGTCTCTTTATACGTTATTAGTATTATATATATACACATTTTAAATATGACAACATGCAATTATCATTTATTTCTTTATATGCTTAACCATGGACTTAATGCAAGTATTATTATTTTAAGCTTCTACATGAATCATGAAGAAATAATGTGTATTAGTAACGGTATAATTGGTGTAGTTGTTATATGTTATGAAGTTGCAACAAAAGATGTTGACCTATTTTATTTTATTAGTGATTGATTTAATTTATTCTTTATGATGAGGTTATTTATGTATAAAATATCAATGGTTAAACATGATATAAGGCATATATGTTTGACAAAAGTAGTTCTAACTTTTAGCTAGTTATAGCTTCTGGAAGCTGAAACTGTTTAAAAAGCTCGAGCTTTAAGTTTTATAATGTGTTTGATAAAAATAATTATAGTTGTAGCTTTTAGTATTGAAACACATGAAATATATCAATATTAAATAAAAGTTTTAGTTTAATTAGAAAATTAAAAGTTGAAACTTTTAAAAATTAAAAGCTACTAGGTATTTTTTTTACCCGCGCGTTGCGGCGGAAGTAATATCCATTTTCACTAATCATACTCTCTTTTACAAATTTTATGAATAAAAAAATGATAGGATCACGTAATTTAAAACCTATATAAAATAAATAGACTTTGACAAAACTTTTTAATTTGATAATACTTTTTGATCGGGGATTATATAAAAGAAATATAACAAATATATATATTAAATAGTTTAAACTTATTTAGTTTACCGACAATCTAAAAATAGATTGAGCGACAACAAATATTAACAAAATGTAGATAAATATAATGCGACTATAATGATATATTCAAGTTTTTAATAAAATATATATCTAAATATAGATAGAATAATGACATGATTATGATATATTCTGTTAAATGTTATAATATATACAAAACTTAAAACTTAAAAACAATTCATTTATATATCAAATAGAATATATAATTAAATAAAACAGTTTCACCATTAATAAGGTTACAGTAATAGTGGTGATCACGAAACAAAAAATTTTAATATTAACATCATATGAATATAATTTGGGCAAAAAATTGCGCAGTATTAAATTATATTTTTGTTAGTAAGTTGCGGAAAAAAGATTTAAAATTTTAAATGATTCATAACATAAATAATAAATATACGTGTCAAAAATAAATGACATCCCAAGAAATAAACGCATATCTCATTAGTATTTTCTAATAGTCGGATAATAAAAAACATAAATCACGTGATAAATAAAAAAAATATAACTCATTGAAAAACAAAAGTATAAATATTCATCTTGATGGATACTATTTTGATATAAAGCAAATAAGATATCCGTAGATGAATATCCAAAAGATAGTGATGAAATATAAAATAAAAAAAACCATACAATATAGGATTCAAACCTATGTCATTTGCATTCCAACACATGCATTTTGCCAGCTGAACCACCACGCTTTTTAGTATATGTAACGCGCAAAAGAGCTGAACACTGCCCACGTTCATAAATAGTTACATTGGTAATTTCATTGTCAAATCTATATCTATCTATTCTATTAAAAGAGTAACTAGATGTCACATGGCACCTAGATAGAGCGCCACTTGGCTTCACCTAAGATTGCCACGTGTACATTACAATTTTGGCATTAATTTGTTTTAAAATTTATTTTTTCCAATCTATACATAAATACATAATAATAACAAAGTATCTATATTCATTCTCGTGAAGCCACGTGTCATCACCATGGATCGACACGTGACATTTATAGGTTTTAAAAATTATAAAAAAAAATTAAATTATATCTATCCAAATCTAATATAATCTACTTTTAAATTCAAATCAAATCAAACAAAATCAAATTATACTCTACTAACTTATTAATTATCATATAATATAATAAAGGTTTAAAAATATATAAAAAAATAATTACTCTTCTTATATATATTTAGACTTATATAAAATTAATAGATCATAATAGATAATAATATCATTTTTATATACTTTTGTTTAAAAAAATAATATTTATACATTACCTTTTAATTTATTGTGTTTTATATATATTAAAAATATCTGCGTAATACGCGGGTAATAAACTAGTATACTAATAAAGCAAAACAACTCTTGCCACATGTCGTTTCCCCGGCTCTTCTAAATTTAATTTTCCCGCCCGTTTTTCCTTATATAACTTTCTCAATTAATGATAATTTATTTAAGAAAATTAATATAATTAAATGATTTTAAATACTTCCTAAGTAAACCTTGAATATTTTATCTAGAAGTATCTAATTGATTTGTAAATTTTTTTTATTGTTTTTTAAAAAATTATAACTAAAGATAGTGTTTCAAATTTCTAACTCTTCATTTTTAAAATTTAATGTTAATATTAATTTAAAATTATGCTACCAATCATAATCGATTTAAAACTTTGTTCATTGTCAATTGAATAAAAAAAATTAAAATAGAATATGATTTTAGCTTATTTATCACTAAAACCTAAAACACATCTAAATATGAAAGAAATAACAATATGATATTCTTCACAAAAATAATAATTTCTAACAATATTATAAAGATTGTTTTCAAATTAAAAAACAAACATATTATAAAACTAATTTAGTTATTATTATTATATAATTAATATTTTGTTAATTTTTATAATAATATTTTAAAAAATATTTATTACATATACCCATGTATTACATGGGTTAATAACTAGTATATTCATATATAACTAACAATTAATAGATGTTGATACGTTGTTTTAGTGGTTTAAAATTTGATACATATTAGTTAGATTTTCTGACATTCCTCATCAAAGAATTTCATGATCATTTTTTGGCCAAAACATTTTAATGTTACATTTATCGTCAAATTTTGAATTTTATGTTACATTTGTTGGCAATTTGTCCATTAAGATATTATGAGACAACTTTAATGTCAAGTATTAAACACACTAACAACTCATTTTTAATACAAGTCGAACGGAATGTAAGTTTGTTTTACTTCAAATTGAATATCAAAACAATGTTGTTTTGAATTAAAAAAAAAAAACATGTTAAGCTCAAGTTTTGGACTAAACTACATGACTTGATAATACCAAAAATCTAGTTTTGAAAAGTATGTTAAAAAATCAGGAATCAAAAAAAAAAAGGGAGAGATTTAATTTGATAAATTGATCAGACCATCTTAATTAATCGGTTCATATTGGGCTTCATTTTAACTTTTTTTACCTGACGTTAATTAAAGGGAAAATTATGAAGAAAAGTAATATGAAATACAAAATTTGACAATAAATGTATTGTAAATTTTTTTTTGCCAATAAAGGTAATGTAAAATTCTATTTTGGCCGAGAAATAACATGAAATCCAAATTTTAGGCCAAGAAATTAAGATAATCAAATATTATTCTTTTACCAAAAAAGTGAGCATTAAATTAAAAATTTACATTCTTAATTGGTCATCAATACCTTTTTTTGTCAAATTTAAATTTTATGTTATCTTTCTTGGCTGAAAATTTTTTACATTATCTTTATTGTCAACTTTTGAATTTTATATTACCTTTCTTGGTAATTTACCCTAATTAAATTAATGAGATTGCATTAATAAAATAAATATTTTGGTATTATAGAAAAGGCAAGTGGAATTTGGCATAAAATGATGTGTGAGGGAGAGGCGATCGATCATGGTTAGGGTTGACTATTTACTGTTAGCCTTCGGATACATTGCAGTATTGCACTAATGGCATGTGCCCTTGTGTGATTTTACACGGGTTTCTTGTGTGTCGACACGTGGAGTGTGCTGACATGTCATCACTAAGTTCGTTAAGTTGTAGGTCTACATGGCACCTTAATTTCCACGTCACTAATATAATCTCGATCGGTGATTTTAGTTTCATCCGACATTTTAGACGGTTGAGGTTATATATGTCATGATACTAAAGTTTTTTTTTTTTGAACGACAAACTATCTTACTCCTACTCTTAAACTACTCCTTAACCCCAAGACTTGCTTTCTCCACCTAAGTTTTAACTTGCCTCCGATGGGAGTCGAACCCGTGACCTCTCACTTACAAACTACGAGCTTCAAACGAGTTAACGTAAGATGCACATTCATATAAACTAGAGTAAATTACATAAATGGTCTCTGTGATTTATAGTAAATTACAGGTTTCGTTCCTAACTTTTAAAAAATACGCTAGCAATCCATATTTTGAAACCTTGTTACGTTTTCAGTCCCTAAGCAACTCAATTTTTTAAATATTTCAATTTTGCCCTTAGAAACTAATTTCATTTATGGTCCTTAATGAATTAATTAAGATTTTACTTTCATATTTAATTATTTATATATTCATAAATGTTTAATTAATAAGTAATATTTTATTTATTATTATAATAATTTATCTACAATTTACTTATGTACTTTACCTATATATTAATAAGTTTCATACCTATTAATTTTAAATATATATTTAGTTATTTCTACATTCATTCATTTTGAAGAAAAATATATTTTTTTATTAATTTTTGTTTTATAAAATATTTTCCAATCTATTTATATATTTAATATATTTATCGTTCTTATTTTCATATATTAACTTTTAAATGATATTAAAGGTGTTTTTAAAATTCTAAACATGTAAATATGTACATTTATTTATAGATTATAAAAATTACCTATTCGTAATTCATAGATTTTTATTGGTAGAATATTGTATATTTTACATATGAAATAGTGTAAGTAAAATTGTATTATTCCTAATAAACTTAACAAGATTGTAATCTTTTTAGCATTTTTAAATTTCTTTTGGGTGTAACATATCATTTTTCTAATGTTTGAATAGTATAAAATACTAGTTCAATTATTAAATATACATCATTCTTTTAATTTTGTTCTATTTTTTATTTTTATTTCACAAAATACAACACGTAAGAAACTTTTAAATTATTTCAAAAAATCTATTGATAATTTTAAATATTTTTTTTAAGAAACACTATTTTAAAATTAAAAATAAAACATTATTTTAATATTAAAAAACAAAACATTATTTGATGACATTAAATATATATTAAATCTTATTTAGAACTATCAAAGGTTTTTTAGAAATAATTTAAAAAATTGCTCATAGTTTTTTGTTTATGAAATAAAAATAAAAAAGAAGAGAAAAATAAAGTAAAGTAGAATTTATATATAACAATGAACATATATTTTATATTATTCAAACATTAGAAAAGAATGATATGATATACTCATAAAAAATTTAGAATGCTAAAATTAGAAGCTTGTTAAATAATATTAAAAATAATATATTTTTACTAATATCATTTAATATGTAGAATTTATAATTTTCTAATAATATTTATGAAATAAGAAGGGATGATTTTTAAAATTTATAAATGAATGTAGATATCTTACATGTATAAAATTCTAAAACAATATGAATGACATTTAAAAATTAGTATGTGAAAATAAGAAGGATAAATTAATTATATATATAGATATATGAAAAAAAAATTTATAAAATAAAATTTAATAAACGAAATAAAAATGAATAAATGAATTAAATATTTACATCAAAAAGAATGAAATTATAAAAATACAAATAATGATTTATAAATCAAAAACTAAATTAATTGATTAGGGACCATATGTAAATTTATTTGTAAGAGCAAAATTGGTATTTTTAAAAAATTGGATTGTTTAGGGACTGAAAGTGTGACAAAGTTTTAAAATATGGACCATCAGTGTAATTTTTAAAAGTTAGAGACGAAACCTGTAATTTGCTATAAACCACAATGACCATTTATGTAATTTACTCTATAAGCTAACTTGATTCATTATTAATATATAAAGAAATGTTAAGTTCCATTGTTGTCATGATGGTTTTTTGTTATGTTCTTAATCTTTTGTTAATGTTTGAAGAATTGTTAACCTTAACAACAATTACATTGTTAAAGTTTATTTGGCAATTAACGACAATAACTTCAATGAAATTTATCATTTTTCCCTCTAACATCTCACTTTGGTGTGTATAAATACGCTAGTAATAATGTCCTTTTTATTCTACTGATCCTTTTAAGATCTATCCCATACATTGGATTCATGTAAAAGAAGTCGACTCATATAAACAAGTTTTTTTTTAAATGGTCATGGCTTATCATGAGCATGGGTGTGGACATTACATGAAAGGTAGGGGTAGTACGGACAACCGGTCCCGGGCCAATAATCTCGTTTCATAGTGTATTTTTTTATTTTTCGTTTGTACGACCAGTATTTTTTGAAAGTGCAATGTTGCTTTCCGAAGATTACCACATTTGTTAAAATAGTTGATAAAAAAAAATTATAACCCTCAATCAAATAAATAGAACTGTAATATAATTATTTTGTAATTTAACATAACAAAAAATAAATAATTAACTACATAAACCCAAACATAAATACTTGGTAAACAGATACTCATTACTATTTATAACTTTCCATATGTCTTACAAACCCAAAGCTTATTCTATTCAAGCCCAAATTAATCAAACGAATTCATGAGGTGTCTTTATAGTAAAATTATAACTTCGATTGTTTTATAAAATAATGATTCATTAATTGTTTATGAACTTTAATATGTTGTGAGTGTTTAATTTTTAGTTTTAGCTAACAAAATGAATATAGTTCAACTTTAATTGAAATTTAGAAATGTTACTCTGATGAGTTATTTCTTATAATCGTAGGTTTTGTAACAATTATTGATAAAATTATTTTATAAAAGGAAGTTACTGGAAAGTGTTAATATCCGAATGAGAACGTTATGTGTTTTTGAACGCCGTCTATTTATACCAATGAAGAAAACACTTAACAATATTACGAATGTAGCTCTAACTAATTTTTGGTTTTAGCTAATAAAATGAATATAGTTCAACTTTAATTGAAATTTAGAAATGTTACTCTGATGAGTTATTTCTTATAATCGTAGGTTTTGTAACAATTATTGATAAAATTATTTTATAAAAGGAAGTTACTGGAAAGTGTTAATATCTGAATGAGAACGTTATGTGTTTTTGAACGCCGTCTATTTATACCAATGAAGAAAACACTTAACAATATTACGAATGTAGCTCTAACTAATCGTTTTAAAAGATGAAATATTACAGAGATAAATTGTAGGAGTTAACTTGTAAATTTATTTAAATTTCTTAGATAATCACACATTTATTCATAAGCATTACTTTTTTTATGTTCTAGGATTATTTATGCACTTTAAATTAATTATTGTCGTTTGTTAATTCTATCTCGTGACCTGACACGACAAATCTAATCAATAGAATTATCAAAACCGGTAACTTAAATTTGTGCAACCAGCAACCAAAAATCCTAGGTCTGCCATTGTTCATAACTCAAACTCAACTATTGGAGCTTATTTTGATATCATTTAGAACAAAAAAAACACATCTATTTATGAACCTTATGTAATTCATGCATGTGTGTATATTCATACATATAAAAAACATGTTTGAATAAAGTTATCAACTTTTACATTATCAATCATGACTTTCTTCCTCGTTAAGAATCAAAATTCTTGACCAACATCTTGACATGTGACATTTGTATGGATCACACACCAAAATAGCTTGTCATTTCTGATTATAAGAATGTGATGAAATGCATTACCTTATTAGGGTTGCAGCGTTTAGCCGCACATGAAACTAACGTTACGAATACATGTATCTTGACTATGCTACGTGCAATATCAAGTCAAATTTGACATCTCCATTGGCATCCATCGACTCAAAAATGCTTTTTTTCTCATGAAATGCAAAAAAATCATGTGTTAGCTGATGTACTTTCACGAAAACAAGATCTAAGTCATGTAATGGGTTTTACCAAATCAGTATCAAATGAAGCATCTTACATAGTACATATCACATGTTCGTGTCTTTACATTTTCTATATTGTAATAATTTTGATCACCATTCGTGGCGACTCATCGTCACTTCATGGTTCTCAATAAAACGTACATAGGTGTTGTAACATTCGTTTTGTATATGACGATATAATATTGAACAGTTAAAATTAAACATTTGATCGAAAGATAATAGATCATGAGAGATTTTGTTTGGTTATACTATCTTATTTGAAGTCGTAATAGGGTTAATATTGAAAAAACCCTACGAACTTTCATGCATTTATCGATTAAATCACTGTACTTTTTTTCCGAGTGTTTAAGTCCCTAGACAATTTTTGTCTTATTCAAAACTATATATTTGACCTGCTTAGTAGGTCACTAAACGGTAAAGTAACCTAAACGATAAAAAAGAAAGTCCATGTGAAAATTGGAAAACTATGCTTAGATTCAAAAAAATTTTGGGTTAATATTGAGAAAACCCTATAAACTTTTTGTATTATTTAAAAGTATATATTTTTTACTGGCTACCGGATGAGTAGGTAAAACACAACCAATAAAACAAAAAGTTTATGGACTTAATCGCTAAAACATGTAAAGATAGTGAGTTTCTTGAATAAGACAAAAATAGTTAAGGGACTTAAACAATCAGAAAAAAAGTTTAGGGACTTAATCACAAAACTAAAGAAAGTTTATGAGGTTTTTTCAATATTAACCCGTTGTAATATCTATACACTTATCAAAACAATGCATAAAGTAAATAAAAAATAAGATATTTTGTAAAAGAAAAAAAGTCACAAAATGAAGATAAACTAATCTTAATTTGGTTAAAACAAGCGATATAACTGATCATGTTAACAAAAAAAAATCGTTATAACTTATAAGATAGAACTCAAAACCTCATTTAAGGTATCTCAGTATTCGATCACTAAGTCACTCCTATAAAATTAGAGTAGGTGCATTTAACCATGACCTAACAAAAAAAAAATATGTACGTACAAATATACAATGTATTTCCATTGAAGAATAAAATTGGATGAACAAATTAATAAAAAAGAAATGAAAGTGAGCACTTACAATTATAATTGTAATCGTGATTAGTCAATAAAGTCAACATATAATAAATTTATAACTTACTCACATTTATTTTTAATTATCAATTAAATCTACCTATGAAAAATTACTCACAATTAATTTCAGTTATCATTAAAGCATTTTAATTTAAATGACGAGTCAATATAATTGATGGTTACCTTATAAGATTATAGAAAACAAAATAATATGGTCAAGATTTCATTATACTTAAAACGTTCAGAGATTAAGACCAAACGATTTCAATTATCTTTATAACCTCAATCCAAACAAAACCTAATATTAGAATTTAGAAGTGCCAAAATCAAAATATACATGTAGAATTTCATTTATATTTCAAATTAATAAATCAAAAGGATTTCATATATATATTTCAAATTATAGGATTGAGGTATCAAACATTGATGTTTTATGATATAAAATGCTCGGTTTTACGAGAGTCAGATTCAAAAAAGTTTTGCCTTTCCACATAAGTTAGTCAATCTATAAAAGTCTTATATGTCAATTAAATTATGTAATATGACATATGAATGCTAAATATACCCATGTCACTCAACGGGTCTCTCTTTAGGTGTTATTTTAAGTTGCAAACTCATGACTCTGTAAGTTTTGCATTTATAAGCGTATTACAATTTATAATATGGTTAATATCGAAAAAACCCCACGGACTTTCTGCAATTATTGATTAAGTCATTGATTTATTTTTTCCGAGTATTTAAGTCCCTAAACAAAGTTTATCTTATTCAAAACTATATATTTTTAACCTACTACCAGCATAACATGTAAAACAATTAGTTCCTCGAATAGTTTATCATTAAAAAAACCAACTTTCTTTTCCTATTTTCACAATTAAGTCACTGGACTTTCTTTTTTCTTGTTTAGATCACTGTACCGTTTACCGGTTAATTACATGCTATACATGTCAAATATATAGTTTTGAATAAGACAAAAACTGTCTAGGGACTTAAACACTCAGAAAAAAATATACATAGACTTAATCGATAAATTCATGAAAGTTTGTAGGGTTTTTTCAATATTAACCTTATACAATAAGGTTGATGCCGACAACTACGAAAGGTTCTTAACTTCTCATTTTGTAGATGATATTATATGGTAGGGTGAATAACACACTTCTTATATATGATTTTGCTAGTTCCTATAATTTGTGATGGTGTTAAAGAAAATAACGTATTAGATTAGATTATAAAATTTTAAATGATTCTATTGCATAATTTTGATGTTAAATATTCTACTTATAGGGGGATTACAACCTACCTTTTCGTCATTAGCATCCAATAGCAAAAGAAAATGTGAACTTGCAATCAGTCAAGAGATCAGACCTTAAATAAGCAACACATCAAATAGAGAGATTTCATGTTAACTTTATCATGATTCATGAAGAACAAAAACAATGAAAATTATAAATTAATAAAAAGGAAGCCCAATATGAATGGGCCTAAATATAACTGAAAGCTATATGTGTAAATGGGCCAAGATTTGACTTAGCAGGAGATAAGGAATTTGCACACTTGTATGAGTATCACCATTTTTCAGAAGTATGTCACAAATTATTTGGCACACCTTCGTTAGAAAATTTTGGAAGTTATTTGATATATTTAAATGATATATTATATAAAAAATCTTAGGTTTAACAAACACGGTCAAAATGCATAAGTTTTTTGTACATGTTGAAAATGGGCTAGACAAGTCATGTCCACTAATAAATAAAAAATATTCATGTCCATTTTATTTGTTTTATAAATTAGTGAGTTAAACCAAAATGTGAGAACAATATCATTATGATAATAATTTTGTTAGTTTCAGAAATAATTTCAATAGTATGCATTTGTTAACTTTCATGGGAATTTAGCATTTGACTTTATGTTGGCCCATTTATCTTTGCGCAATGAAGTATTAAAATTGGCAAAATAAACCCCAATTAAATTAGCCCAATGTATATAATGTGGTTGATTGGTTGAAGCGATATACGTTTAGCATTAGCCCAATGTCTATAATGTGGTTGATTGGTTGAAGTGATACAGGCCCGTTTACCATTAGCCCAATGTTTATGTTAAATAGGCGCAAAATTGAGCCCATGGTGCGGCGAGACAGCGTGTAACAGATATATAGTTAAATACATACAATATTTTTTATTAGATATATTGATAAATATAAGTAATATAAGATTTAAATTTAGATTTATGTTTAAAGTTAATTTAGATTATATTAATGATAAATATGGTGTGTCAAGCGAACGACATGTGATAGATAGTATTTCGTTTTATAATAATATAAAAATAAAGGTGCCAGACAAAACACATATATATGTCACAATACTTTCACACTACATGTTCATATAGTAATTGTTGTTTGTGTTTTCATAATCTTATCAAACATGTTGTCTTTTTTAAGTTACGTAACATATTAATGGTAATCTTTTGGTGTTGGGTGTTAACGGGTTCAAAATTTTGAGTTTTGGGTTACCATTTCAGTTCATCATAATTAGTAAACATGTTTTCGAACCGATTACCTGGTTTTGTTGATTGACCTAACTTTCCATTACCAACAACTCACACCATTTCAATTTAATGTAATCAACCTTAAAATTTTCAAAACACAACTTACTTTTTTTGTTATGTTTTTCTGTCTCGGTCGATCAATATTGTCTCGGTCGATCAATATTGTCAAAGAAAGTTTCTCTTTCATATCTACATCAACTTAGTCATCTCTTGCATAAAATAATCGTTTAGCAAAAAAAAAAAAAAAAAAAAAAAATTTAAAAGTCTATATATTACCTTAAATATATATTGTTAAAATCGATATTTTCAAATAAATCCCTAAAGTAAATGGTTTGCTTTTTCTTTTTGACTTATGGGCAAGTCATACATACAATAAGATAATGTTATTTAACATAGAAATGTCACAATTGTAAGGAATAAATGATTTGAAAGATAGACATAAAAATGTCAACAAGTTGGATAGATATCTATATGATGGACAAATGTTCTATTTATAGCATATTCCCAAGGATGCATGTTAGCTACACATGACAACAAGTGAATATAATTATTAATCCATTTGTATGTCTTTATGAAACGCAATTTGTATTTTGAAAATTGCATATATTTGAAATATCGACATAACTATATAGCATGTAATGAATCAGAATTACCAATCGTCTTTTTGATTTTATGATGAACATTGTATGTTATTTTGAATCATTTAGTTAGGGTACGTTAATTTGGTAATAAATCATGTGTTGTTTATGCCTTACACTGTGTTCTTGAATAATAAAAAAGAAAGAAAAGAAGAAAAAAGTATAGGAAAGATAGAGAAAATAGTAATTAACTGTGTTCTTGATACAAATTAAGAGGAATGAAAGGAAAGAAAGGGAAAGAAAGTAGCTAAAAAAACTCTCTTCAAAATTAGAAAAAGGAGAAAGAAACAAAAGATGAGATTTTTGTGTTCTTCATTCTATGATGAAATGAATATTCTTTCTGCTTCTTTCCACTCACTTCGATTCTTTCTTTTTTTTTCTTCCATTAATATTACAAGAACAGAGTGTTAATGTTTGAAAGAAAGAAATAGAGGATTCGTTTTTGGTTAAATATCTTTCTCTATCGTCTTTATCAAATTGAAGAGATTAAAAAAACATAGACCTGTAGTTAGTATTTCTTATTCATTTTCTATGTCAATATTATTTATTTATCATCATCATTTCTTAAAAAACATGGTGTGTAGCAGATAAACATATAAAATATTTTTTTATTATATATATTAATAACTATAGATAATGTAATCTTGAAATTTAAACTTACGTTTAAATATAATTTTGATTAGAGTAATATTAATTTATTAGAAAATAAAATATGGTGCATCAAGAAATCAAGAAAACAAGACATGTCATTTAGTATTTCATTTTATTATAATATAAAGATAAAGATGATACAAAAGAAATAAAATATATCATAATGCTTTCACACTACATGCTCACACAATAAAATATGTTATTTTGAATCATTATTTTTCGGTACTTCATGTTGGTATTTGGTAATATTAAATCGAGAAAATAGAATCACATGGTGTTTATATGCCTTGATTAACTTTTGATAAGAAAAAAATAAAGGGTACATGAAGAGATTCACAAACATAGATAAAAGAATACAATTTTTATTTTTCTTCTTGGGTTTAATAAAAAAAAAGGCAGCATTTCACGTTTTAGCGCTTTAGTTCATCCGTGTTATTTTTTACCAATAAAATTCTTAAGTAAAATATTTGTTTGTGATTTTTGAACTTTTTCTTATTTTTTCAAAAAAAAAATTTCAAGTTTGTGGACTTTTCGGAGAAAAATAGTGAAAACATGTTAGTTTTTTGTGGAAAAAGTCAGGGTTGATAACTAAAATTTAAATTCTAAATTATTTGAATACTAAAATCCATATGTACCATCAAACATTTTAATAACTAAAATTTAAATTCTAACTTATTTGAATTTCATTTCATGAACCAAACACCACATCCGTGTTTCTTATATAAAAAAAAATGGACCTCAAAGAACTTAGTCTTAAGCCATTAGTGACCCATTTTATTCGGTCGAATCTCTTTTACAACTCTTAAAACTTGCAAAAGTATATATATGAAATTAACCATCTTATTTTTATTAAAACATGAACATATTTTATACTTTTTAATATTGTAAGTTTACAATTTGATTTTGAATTTCGAACGCGTTTAATATTATATTTTACTTTGTGTTATTTTTATATCTTTACGAATTACGACTTGAAGTAACTGACCGATCGGGAGCTTGTTTGACCACTTCATTTTTTCATTGACTTAAAGTTGAACCCCATGAATTTTAAATCATAAATCCGGCGGTACACGCTGCTTTGGCTGTTGTACCCTGGGAAACAGACTTCGAATCTGTTTTAAGGGAATCGTGTCAAACACGAGACTCAATCTTCTTTTTCCGTATTGTAATTTATTTTATCTGTATTGTTATTTGCTTTACTTGTAATTTTAATTTCCGTATTTTGTTTATTTCTTTGTATTGTAATTTCATTTCTGAATTTTAATTCGTAATACATTCTCTATATTTTATAATTGGTATCGGGCACACTATTTCTACATAAAAGACTACAGTTTGAAGCTACAATTTTTTGTGCATTTGACGTGTGTCGTGCGTGGATGCATTACAATGGAATTCAAGTCAAATTCTATTTGATTCATATTATGTGTTTTAATCTCTCATTAATCTTAGTTTTTGTCATTCACAACCTCCAAATTTACCTCTTAAATTCAATTTTAAAATGATCATTTTACTATTAGAAAATTCTTAAAAGGTCTAACGCCTACTACTTATAATTACATGCATGAGGTCTTCGAAATCAACAATACAGGCATGATTTTCGTTACTTCTTATTTATTTATTAAAATAAATAACATTTCTTCCATGTTCCTTGTTTATGAAGGAATCGGTGAAACTCATCATATTCGATAGAGTTGGAAGTGGCAGATCGAGGTGGTTTTGATGAACATATTGGTGGTATACACTATACCGAGTGGTGTTGTTTTGTTGCCGGCGACATGCCATGTAGGATTTGGTATTGCGTGAATTACCACCACGTTTTGCACGCTACTGTTGAAATGGTCCTGTTTCAGTGTTATGATGTCGAAGCCAGTGCGTACTTTCCTCTCTTACATTCTGTTTTTTATTTTCTTAATGGGGGCAATTGCTCAAAATAGCAAACATCTTTTCTCTTTTTTTATAGCAATCTCGTAAGTTTTGTTCCAAATAATGAAATCAACTTTCAGGGGGCGTTTGGTTCGCAGATTTTTTTTTCTCTGGGATTTGCATTTTGTCAAAGGATTTGCATTATGCAGCATTTTCATTTGTCAGGATTTTGTCAAAGAAATTGCATTATCTTATTGAAAAAAATTGTTAATCTGAAAAATGCACGGTAACTGGGATTTAAAATCCTAGGGGGGAGGCTGAGATTTTAAATAACAAAGAAGAGAGATTTAACAAATCCTGGGATTTTAAATCCTTACTGAAATCTGCGAACCAAACACAAAATTTTAAATGCAAATCCCCAAACCAAACGACTCCTTAGTCTACTACATATTATAGCATTTAACCGTTAAACAACAAATAAGTTGTTATTTCAAACAATATATTAAATGGTAAAAAATAAAACTGATTGCCACAATAAGAAAAAAATAAAAAAATTGTTATTTCAAACAATAAACCCTATGTATAACCTTTTTTTACCGGTTAACTTTTGTTGTTTACTGGTTAAATACTATACTCGGGAATGAACAAAATTTACGAGATTACTATAATAAGAAAAAAATTTATTTGCTATTATAAGCAATTCTTTCTTCTTAATAAAGTTTTATGTGTATGTTTTGAATGATTTAGAAAAATGATCACTAAAAATAGTTTCAAACGTATGGGTGACAATTTTGACCCAACGGGCCAAACGGGCAGGACAGTTAAATTGATATGTAGTAAAAAAACTAAGTAAGAACATAACTTTTAAAATGGTGTATTAAACAATTATTTTATGAATAAGTTTCAAAATTACGTAAAATTTATGATTTTGGTCGTCAACCCGTTTGACCAGTTTGCAAGGAATGAATTTGACACCCATGTTTCAAAGTAAAAGACTTTAATTGAAAGCTGCTGTTAATTATATCAAAGGAAAATTTCATATATATTCTTGTAAACTTATAATATTACACATATATCCTTGCAAAATTCTTTGTTACATATACATCCTTCTAAATCTTTAAATCTCATATATATATATATATATATATATATATATATATATATATATATATATATATATATATCCAAATGACTATTTTAAATTTATTTTATCATTTAAAAAAAATTGTAAATAACTAAACTACTATCTTAAATCCCAATAAAAAGAATTAGAAAAATCAAGGAATATCATTTTCTAATTTAATTTAATAATAAATTAATTAAAAAATGATATTTAATATTTTTGTAAATGATGTAATTAAATTTAAAATAGTCATTTGGATATATATATATATATATATATATATATATATATATATATATATATATATATATATATATATATATATATATATATATATATATATATGTATATGTGTGTGTGTGTGTGAGATTTAAAGGTTTTGAAGGATATCTATACTATATATAATAAGAAAACCATTTGAAGTTTCTGGACCATTGGATGGAAAGAAATCAATGGTCTAGATTAATGACAACTCATAATTATTTATGAAATGTCTCTTATACCTTTAACTAAAATAAATAATTATACTTATGCCATTTTTTAATTCATTTCCAAAATTACTACATTACCTTAATTACATTAAATTTTGATTTTAATTTTTTCATTATTGAATTGATATTTACCTAAATAAATATGTGTCATTATTATCCTTAATGATCATAGTTAAATTCAAATGTAAAATTTTGAATTTAAATGTAGAAGTGTAGTAAATAAAGTTAAAATTTTTTGTTAATTATTTTGCTAACTAGATTTAAAATTTAATTGATAAAACTTCAATTGTGAATATGATAAATTTTGATTGTTGATTTTCAGATATTTCATTTTTATATTTTATCATTTTCAAAATATATACACATTCACATAATTGAAGTTTTTTGTTTCTTACATTGATATTTCATATTTGAAGTTAATAAAAATTAAAAGAAACATTTTTTGCAAACACATATTATCTGTTTTTAATAATACAATATAATAATATTTTTTTAATTAATATCAAACAACTAAGTATTTTTTTTATCTTTAATTTAACTAGCTTTCAATTTTTTTTTATTTTAATTATATATAAATTTTATAATAATTTATTTAAATATAAAAAAATATGTATTTTCTAAATCAACCCATGTATTATAATAAAACAAAATAATTCATGTCACATGTCACTTCTACAATACAAGAAAATTTTATTTTTCCACATCTTGTTTCAAATTTAACACCTTAACTTAATTGTATTAAATTTTGACTTTATTTTTTTTCATTAATTAGTAATAAATTAGATTTTGTAACATTTAAAATTAATGTTTACCTAAAATAAATATCTATCATTATTATCCATAATAATCATAATTAGATCCAAATGTAATAATTTGAATTAGTTGTGGAAATTATTATTATTATGTATAAAAAAGGAAAACATCAAATGTCACGTGTCACCTCTACGTTCACCAAAAAGATAATTACAACTTATAAAAAATGAAAGATAAATACCATTTAATATTTAAAAAAAAAAAGATAAATATACTCTATTTTTTAATTTGTAAATAATAAAAAAAATAAACACAATTATTATTTTTGTATGTTTTTTTTACTCATATACATTTTATATAAATAAATTTAATTAAAAATATCCACGTAATACATGGGTTATACACTAGTACATGTAATAAGGAAGTTTGGAAAGATACATGTGTAATATTGAAAGTTTATAAGGATATATACGAAATTCGTATCAAACATGTGTTTAAACTGACTATTGATCCATTATCATAGAAAACTTTGTGACGATATGATGATCTACAATCACTTTTGTAATGAAAAATCAAAACTCCGTTGTGTAATTTCATTGTTTATGAAAAATCAAAACCCTAACAGGTGTATGGCTTGATCGAAGTCGATTTCACCAGCACAAAAAGATTGAAAAAAAAAGTCAATTTCTTCACGGATTTCCATACCCAGTTACAGTTCAAAAGTTCCCAATTCCTTTTCAAATGTCAATTTCCCATTTTCTTCCTCCTCCTTTCATCTCTTCTTCTTCTTCTTTTTCTTCTGAGGTGGTTTTTCTACACACACAGACCAACCATGTCTGTAATGGAATCAAGCTCTGCTACTACAGGAGATCAACAGAGTCATATTAAAGGAATACTTACACATGGTGGCCGTTACGTTCAGTATAATGTCTATGGTAACCTCTTCGAAGTTTCTCGAAAGTATGTTCCTCCCATCCGTCCTGTTGGTAGAGGAGCTTACGGTATTGTCTGGTATGAAATGAAACTCATCGCTCTTTTGTTGCTTCACTGCTTGATTTTGAAATTGTATTGATCTGTTTTTGTGTTTTTGAAGAGTTTTGAGTTTCTGGTGTGATCTGGAGATGGTGAAAGGATGACTAATTATGATTTTAGCTAGCGATTTATGTTCATTTGGTTGACTAATGTTCAGTAATCATGTGGCTTTCGTATCTAGTACTTTTCAATTTGATTAATCTAATAATCTCTGAATCCATATATAATTTTGTTCGAGAATGGAGGAATTTTGTCATGTCTTGTGTGCATGTGTTTGTGAATGAGCATAATAATGGTGATGTAACTTTTATACATGGGGGTGGTTAGATGTGAGAATTTTGAAAATAATTTTTTGTGATATTGAATAATCATAATCACATATCAGTGGTAAAAACATGATGCATGAGATAGTGTTTGGAGAGGCTTCTTAAGTTGCAAAAAGTCAGTTTTGATGGCATTGCATGTTCGGCAAATTATGAATATTTATGGCAGCAAAAAAGGTGTAAATGTAATTTCATTATGCCCTTTGATTATAAGTTTTTATTGCATCTAGTATCAAACTGATTTCCAATTTGATTATTCGACCACAATATGATAGATAATCATAATCAAAAGTAGTTACCAAACACTCTTCTCGCTTTAAGTTGCAAGAAGCAGATACTTAACCACCAAACACACATCCAAAGACCCCTATTATAGTAATTCAATATCTACTCTTTGGTTCCTTGAAAAAAGATACTGGATCAGAAATCAACTTAACACATTGATTGAGATAAAATGTTGAATTGTAATTCTTTATTCTTCTCTTTAGGTTGACTGGGAACAATAATGACAGTGTTTTAAGGATTAGCACTCATCTTTATCTTGTTATATGGCTGTTGGAAACTTAGTCCAAAAGTGGTGCTTATGACTGGTTTGAGTTCTATAATTTATAAATAATAGTATAATACTAATCATTTGTGGTTCATTTCTCCAATCTGAAAGCTGTCGAATTAGTCTAAAGTCTGAACTTCCCATAGATGTAGGCATGTAGCTCCAGTCGCCTACAGCCAACAGGTGTGCAAGTTTGGTTGGATGTGCCATGTGCGCTTTCAGATTGACTGTTGTAACATTCAGAGTTAATCAAATCAGATAAGTAGTTGCAGCAAAGTGATTTGAAGTCGGGGATGGCCATTTACTGTTACATTCACCCTCAAAAGATCTGTTTTGCTGAAACAACTCCTTACTTGTTTCTGTTAATTTGCCTCTAAAAAAATCAGAATCAGATCGGGCAAACACAGCAAATTGGTTATTGCGAATAAGGTTTGCGGCACATTGAAACTCCCCCTTGGTTAACTTGCTGTTATGAAGGTTAACCAATTTAGAGGGAGAGAGTAAAACAAATGTATGAAGTGGTGAAAACTTGAGTGTTCCTGGATTTCTTCATCTATAGGGTTTTGTATTGGTCTGCAAGTTTTGCCAAAGGTGTTTCTTAGGGACGTATTTGGGTCCGATTCCAAGGACATGTAAGTGCCTCATTGGAATCAAGGGCCTTCAGGTTCAGTGCCCTATATGGGGCACAATACCCTATCAATAAGATTCGTGAAAGGGATAAATTAGCTTGTGATATTTTTGATGTTAAAAGTTAAAACCAAGAGGGTGTTAAGCTGTTGATTGTTTATATCTTCAAGGTTTTCATCGAGGTTATTCTCATACAATCCCCTAACTATCCCAAGAAAATGAAAATAACTGAGTTTTTCATTTACGAATTATGACAGTGCTGCGATGAATGCGGAGACACGTGAAGAAGTTGCCATCAAGAAAATCGGTAATGCATTTGACAACAGAATAGATGCCAAACGGACTTTAAGAGAGATCAAGCTTCTCCGCCACATGGATCATGAAAATGTGAGCTTCCATAATTATATTATCCCTTTATTGGATGCAAAATCATGTTGAAGAAACTTTATCATCCTTTTGTTTTATGCATTTAACATGGCTGTTGTTTATACTTAACCTACTCAGTATGCTTTAACGAATTTAAAAGGACCTAATTTAGTTTCTTTGTAGTATGCTTATAAGCTTATTGCTTAACTTAATTTGAATGCATCCAAGTATGTTTAGGATCAATCATGGTTAACTTATTGTATTCAACCTTCTACATGTATACACAAATTTCCAAGTTAAAATCTTTCAATGGGATATACCTCATGTGAGATATTGTGATTGTTTAGAAATTCCAGTGATTAAATAATAGTTTATATATCCTGCTGGAGCAAGGAGCATCAACTTATTGGTGATAACTGTTAAATTTATGACTGAAAGTTTTTCAGAACATTTGGATCATGTATAAATGCTTTACTAATTTGCTTTTGATTACCCTTAATTTTAACTTATATCTATTCATTAACCAATTATTTTGTTTCCTAACTTTACCCGTTGCACATTTGCGGTTTATGATTGGCGTTCAACCCATGCAGGTTATTGCAATCAAAGACATCATACGGCCTCCACAAAAGGAAAATTTCAATGATGTATACATCGTTTATGAGTTGATGGATACCGATCTTCATCAGATAATACGCTCTAATCAACCTCTGGCTGATGACCACTGTCGGGTTTGACACCACTTTTTTTTTCTCCCTATTTTATATGCTATATTTATTATTTCAATGAAGTAGTATGATCAGATAGACAGATGGAGCATGTAGTGTAAGGTAACTCGTGAACAATTTCTCCAAACAACTAAATCCAAATTCTGCAACTGTTATAATCATTTTGGTCTATAAAAAAAACAGGTTGGGGCATTGGGCAATATGTCTAATGGGATTCAGGTCAAAATGAATATCTTCTTAGAACATATCAAAACGGTTTAGCCTGATTGCTGACCTACCATAACCTTTTTGTTTTTTATTTTGAATTTCATAAATAATTAATATGATTACTACCATTAAAATAAAGATCCATTTTTATTGAATTAAGCAATCAGGAGGTTATAAACACCTGAAAATGCTATAGGCAACTTTAAACCATAAGGCCCATTTCCTATCTGACTAGAGTTTTTATATATTTCCTGGCTTACCTTACCCACTATCAATATAATACAACCAAGTTCACCCATTTTCACATCTTCCGGAACCAAATTGCAAAGGAGCAATTGGGCTGGTAATTGTTGTATTAATACAATTGCACACCATATTATTCAAATGTTCCTTGCAAATATTTTCTTATTAATCTAGTGGCCGTTGATTTGGAGACTCTGAAACTTGTGATGCAGTATTTTCTTTACCAAATTCTTCGAGGACTCAAGTATGTTCATTCTGCAAATGTCTTGCATCGCGATCTAAAACCTAGCAACTTGCTTCTCAATGCTAATTGTGACCTAAAAATTGGAGATTTCGGACTTGCAAGGACAACATCTGAAACAGACTTCATGACCGAGTATGTCGTCACTAGATGGTATCGGGCCCCTGAGCTGCTCTTAAATTGTTCAGAGTACACAGCGGCGATTGACATCTGGTCAGTAGGTTGCATTCTTGGTGAAATCATGACCAGACAACCCTTGTTCCCTGGCAAAGATTATGTTCATCAACTTAGACTCATCACAGAGGTAATGAAGTCTTCTGTACCTTAAGATGTTGCGACTTTAACAATCAAAATTAGGACAAATTAATTGGTTGTTATGCACTTTTGAATTTATCTCAGTAATCACTTTTCTTATAGCGACTCCTTTCTTGCTGCTCAAAGTCTAATTATACTAAAAAAAAATTATCTGTTTTTATAGCAACTCCTTTTTAGCCCCTCTCTGGCTCCATCACACTCTTACCTGTTTTGTCATTTGTTTTTTTAGGTAGCATACTATAGGAGAGTTGTATATTTATTTATTTCGACTATTCAGCATTGTGTAGGCTCCATTTATTATTGTCTATGAAGAAATGTAGATGTAATAGTGTGCCAATTATACGTGGTGAGGAAGGAATTGAAGAATAAAGAATAGAGGTAAATAACGTATAGTAACAGAATGTAATGTCGTTGCCTCGTTGGAGTGTTTGGATGTGCTTTTTCAAATTATTTATTACTTCAAGAATCATAATCAGGCTATCATTTGATTGAAGTTAGGGATGCTTACGTAATTCTACTTTTATCCTCAATAATCTGTTTCTTGCAATCACTACCCACCCAGTTACAAATATGATTACTTTGACTCAATAACAGAAAATCATAATCAGAATCAGTTTCGCCAAGTCGGGTAGTATTTACTTTTTTTTTTGAACGGCAAACTAACCTACTCCTACTCCTAAACTATTCCTTTGCCCCAAATGGGGACTTCAAAACTTACTTCCACCACCTAAATGAGAATGTTGGTAAATTGTACAAATGAGTAAATATAATTCATAGTATGTGTTCATTTCTTTATACATCTCGAAAAAGGTGGTTTGATAATACGAAGGAGTTTGACTGTCTCCTTTTTTGGGTATAGCTCATCGGTTCACCTGATGACGCGAGCCTTGGATTTCTCAGAAGTGATAATGCCCGAAGATATGTTAGACAACTTCCTCAGTATCCAAAGCAGCAATTCTCTGCAAGATTCCCGAATAAATCTCCTGGAGCTCTCGATTTGCTGGAAAAGATGCTTGTGTTCGACCCAAATAGGCGTATTACAGGTATAATACTTGCGAGTTGCTTCACTAATAGTCAAATGTCTTAAATATCCTCCAATAATGACAAAATAAGAGAATCCCATTATCCCAAATCAACATCATCAGTTTTTGTGTTATTGCCAATGGACAATAACTTAATATGAAGTTATAACAATATAAAAAGATATGCAGGGGTGTTATTGCCAATTGGAAAGAATATTACGTTTTCATGTTTGTAACGTTAAATAAAGGTGCTGCGTGTTTGGATGTGCGTTTTCTAAGTGATTATTGTAATTAAAGAAATATAATCAATAACCAATTGGTCAAAGTTTGGTTCTTGTTACATTTATCTTAATCCCAAATCGGTCAAAATTATCACAAACTTTCTACCAAACTCTCAAAACTTATCACTTTAGCTGCATATCCAAAAATCATCTGAGGTTATTCATCTTCGGGTTTTTTGCAGTTGATGAGGCTCTTTGTCACCCATACTTAGCGCCCCTTCACGACATCAACGAGGAGCCAGTTTGCCCCAGGCCATTTAGTTTTGACTTTGAGCAGCCATCTTGCACCGAGGAGAATATCAAAGAGCTCATTTGGAGGGAGTCTGTAAAATTCAACCCGGACCCTACTCACTAAGTAAGAAATATATGCATAGGTGTTATAATATATTATATATACTAGTTAGACATTTGAGACATGATCCTAGGATCACTGTACTATATCACATAATGTTCTTTCCACTTTTAGAAAGTACAAACAAACCCAAATTGCTGAATTTGTTGTTTTGGAATTTATGAAGGGTGGTTGTTCTTTCTGTTGTCCAAAATGAGAATGCTACGCTACGTGTTGTGCTTTTGAGGGAGTTAAATACTTAAATCCACAGATAACAAACGAGTTCATGTTGTTGATTATCATTATAGACAATGCACTTTGTTTCTTCCAATTTAAGAAATGTACTAAACATATCTTTAGGTGTTCACATGAACTCGAAACTATGTTGCTATTTTCCGGAAAATGATGAAAGTACATTACCTGAAATGGAAGAAATTCAAAGCATGATGATCTTCACAAAAACATACACTGCCTAAAGTGCTTTTTAATTGTTTTTAGGCTATCCCGCCTTCAGAAATCTGTTCTTGTTTAAATGCTTCTAGTTTCTTATTGAGAAACAAACCATGGGCATGCTTGTTTCACAGAATCCTGAAGGAATATGTAGAATTGTTTCATTCCTTTGTATGTTTGGTTAGGTAAAGAAAAATGAAAGAGAATTCCTTTTGACATAAAATATTCTCTCCTCTATTGGAATCTATTTCTTACCTAATAGGCAAAGAATTGAGATTCCATTATCCTAATATTTTTTATCTAGTCAACGTTACCTATCATATCGACCCTCCATCATCCATCCTACCTTACCCTATCCTACCCCACCCACAGTACCCTACCTAACCCACCCACCCCCACTAACTCAATCCTACCTTACTTCACCCATCCACCCTAACCTTCCCTACCCCATCTAACCATACCCATCCTACCCCACCCAACCATACCATACTCCACCTAATCTTACTCTACTTGTACACCTACCCATTCCATCTCATTTTACAAACTAAATAAAAAAATAACACGGAATGAAATTTAATTCCATTCTATTCCTCTCCTGTCAACCAAACAGCAAGCAATGAAATTTAATTCAATTCCATTCCTTTCAGCTTTTCATTCCTTTGACAGATTTCATTCATTATGACAACATTTTGTGAACCAAACGCAAACTATGATTTTTATATCATAACTATTTCAATTTATGATATGATCTAGGCAAATCTTTATACATAATTTATGTGACTACATATGGTCAAAAATCATGTGAACGTTTATATATGATAGCTATTTCTTGGCTTCTTGCATACTTCGAGGATGTGAAAAGCTGAAAATTTAATTGAGCAATCAGATACCATGATTATAAGCATTTCCTTGATTAGAGATTTATGCAATGTTTATAATTTATAAATCTCTCCATGAACAAACATGTATGATAACTGAATATGGAAGTTTTTGAAAGTGAGTTTTTGATGATAATAGTAACAACTTTTATATATATATATATATATATATATATATATATATATATATATATATATATATATATATATATACTGTTAATTGCCCACAAATAGCTTAAAACCCCTTAAAAAATATGTAGCATAAAATACAAATAATAGAAAAAAAGCAACAACAAAAGAAGAATAAAAAAAGCCCCCACAATTATGGGCTTATGGCATTGCATAGGAGCACTTCTTGAGCTCAACATTATCAATGTCTAGTTTCTCTTGTGGAAAATTGCACATTCCAATCTTTTCTGGTCCTTGGTCAGGCAACAAGTCACAAGGCTGAGGAACCACACCACTAGTCACCCCTTCAACATCACTACATGTCCATGGCACCTTCTTTGCCTTAACCCGCATGCCAATGGTTGCGTTTGATATACAAATCCCCGTGAAAGTGTCTCCCGAGATCCCCTCCAGTCGAGCCGCCATTGTCACGTTCTCAGCCACTACATCCCTGTAGTTTATATTCTGAATGATTGGAACTGCTTTTGGGTCCCAGTGTGTGTCAGCATGGGACCCATAGTTTCCAGTGATCCAGAACACCCATTTCATGGTATGAAGTGTCATGCCTTTTACATAAATGTCCTTCACGAACCCACCACGCCCGACCCCTGTCTTTATCCGGACAGCTGACTCAGTGTTGATGGCAACGATGTCCTCAGCCCTTACGTCTTGAATCCCGCCTGACATTTCACTTCCTAAAGCAATGGCTGCACTGTAAGGGGAGATACACGTAAGTCGTCTGATAATCAGGTGTTGTGTTGGCATGCCGTATGATATCCCGTACTCATCCCAACCACTCTTAACCGCCACACAATCATCTCCAGAGACGATGTAAGTGTCCTCTATTCTTGTGTTTGAGCAAGAATCTGTTATACAATTAAACCGATTAGAATTAATGAAAATCTGATTAATCCATAAAATCGGGACGGAATGAACTGAGGTTAAGACTAACCTGGGTTAATTCCATCAGTATTTGGAGATTGAATTGGAGCCAAGATTGTAATCCCTTGTAAAAGAATGTTGCTGCAGGACAAAATATATATTAGCTTAAGACTGGACTGAATTGCCAAAAAATTTGCATTGTTGGGTGCTAAATGGCATTTGTGAAACTATCTTTTATTTTCACATTAACCCCTTGACTTTGAGTTTTATTCCGAACTGAGCCCAAAAATGTGAGCAGGGTTTATCCATACGAAAGAAAAGATTAGTTTATGAAACCACACAGACACAATCTTATTCTCGAAAGACATAACAAGCGTAAAACTTAACGATCGTTACCTGCTATAAACAGGATGGACATTCCATGATGGAGAATTTAAGAATGTGATGTTTGAAATCTGAATGGTATCCGAATACATGATCTCGAACAAGTAAGGCCGGGTGTATTTTAATTTTTTCCCATGAAATTTTTGCCACCAAAGTAAACCTTGGCCGTCGATCGTGCCATTGTCACCTAATCAAATCTTCACGATTAATTTATTTTTAAAAAAAATTGAATAAAAATTCCGATATCTATTGATGATAACTATTACCTGTGATAACGACATCAGTAAGATTTGTTCCAAATATGAGGCTAATGTACCTTCCTCCGGCTGCATCTCTTCCGTGTCCGTACGATGGCAGCGGATCAATCACCGGCCATTCGTTTATATCCTAGTTACCATTCGTTATTAAGTTGTTGATTTTCCAAAGATTTCTAGTTACGTTTTTGTTAGAAAAAAGTTATGAAAATTGACAAGCAATTTGAAACAAAATTCCTATAAAAAAAACAGTATTATCAATATCTTGTAATAATCGTTACGAAAATATAATATTAATCAAAGTTTTATTATGTAATTATATTTCAGTAATATTCGGGAAAAAAAAAACTAATTTATGATTACTAAAAGTATTTATAATATTAAATATTAATGACTTTACTCTTAATGTATATTCCTCAAATACGGCCAAAGCAATATCACATGTTAAAGACAAGCCAAAAAGCACCATCTCATGACAATTCTACCTTTTATTATTGGTAGATGTACTTTTGTTTGCATTGTAAAAATTAGATATTATATTTATGATTTATATAATTAAATAATAACTTATTTTTTTTATTTATTTCATAGTTTATTATATTTTTATATGTGTTTGATCATTATCGTAAATAGAGTGCCACTGAATATTTTAAATTGTCTTTTATTTGTCACCAAAAGTATAAAATGACAGTAAAAGTATGAGTTTATTATGAAAAAAACAAACATATATTTACGTTTTCATCCATTCATGTTATTTTTTTCCATAAAAAACTTCAAGTTATTTTTTTCTTTTTGGTTTAGTGAAATTTGGACATTAGACCCGGTTATAATTTGTGAACTGGGTTTTAAAAAACTGAAAAACCGGTTTCTAATGTCCAAATTTCACTAAACCAAAAAAAAAAATTAACTTGAGAACTTTTACGGAAAAAATTACATGAAAGGACGAAAACGCAAAAAATATGAAAACATGTTGATTTTTTTCATAATAAACCCTAAAAGTATCACTGAAATTTCATAATAATCAGTTTAAGATAAGTTTTAGAAGTATAAAAACGTAATCGGTATTTAAAAATAAAATAACTTAATGAGACATAATATTTAAATTTTCTCTGTAATGATTTTTATTTTGACTTTACTAATAATGTCAATAATTTAAAAATAACTTTAAAAAGGCGGTGAAATTAATGGAAATAATAATAATACCTGTGAAGCAAGGATGGTGGCATCCTTGTGAAGAAAGAGAGTAAAATGGCTCGTGAGATTGAAACTGCCGGTCAACCATTGACCAGCCGGGACATAGAGCTGAGCCCCGCCATCTGAGCCGTATTGGCTCAATGTATTCACTGCTTCCTGAAAGGCCCTTGTATTTAGTGTTTTGCCATCTCCAACCCCTCCAAATTCTGTTATTGACGCACTATGCCCCCTGCAGTTTAATGCTGTGTACTCTAATGACCCCTCTAAGTTTCTTACTTTTCTACCCTCTACTCTTCCCAACCCTACCACCACCATCACTGCCACATATAACCATACCATCTTTCTCATCTGTAAAACAATATGCATGGATTTGAATAAACAATCATGATTTTAATATATTCCAATGATGGGCAATATTGGTATTTTACTTTGATACAAAAAGAAGTGAAACTATATATAATTCTAGATCATGTTTACTTCATGTGAACTTGTGAAGATAAGTTATAGTTAAACTCAAAAAATAAAAAAATAAAAATTTATTTTGTGATACCAAAGTATTTCAACTTCAAAGCAATGCTACTATCATGACATCTACAACATGTATTGTATTTATAACCGTTTCTGGAAACTCATCTAAGTAAAAAACGTCGATAAGATTCAGGGCATTCTGACACTAAAGCTACCAATATCAAAACAACATAAAGAACGAGACATAAATAAACATATCTACATTTCGTTTAAAGATACATTACCCTAAAAGCAAACGATAGTAAATGTGAAAGATTTGTTGTACTCTCAACACAATCAAAATCTCTTATTTTTGATGATATAACTTATACATTGAATTGTACTTCATGTATATGTAATTGCATACTCTCAATGAAACCTTATCTTAAATCGAAAACCGATTAAATTGGGGTTTTTAGTGGCAAATTAATTGATAGAAGCTGTTAAAGTAGAAGTACACTTACTTGAAATTGTTGATGGGTTATAGTGTTGTAGGAACACTCCATTGTTAGGTTTGAAGTATGAGATGTTTTTGGTGGGATGTTGGAAAAACATGAGTCTTTTGTGGTATTTATAGGACCAAGAAAAGTAGAAGACTAATATTGTTTGATCTACATTCATTTTGGAGAAAAAGTAATTATCTTGTGAGATTATAATTTATGCATAACTACATGCCAAACATATAATTATGGTGTGTTTGGTACAAATAAATCAAGAGAATGAAATTTGTTCAGGATTTCAAGTTTTTTTTCTTCATAAGATGATACCGTTAATTCTCAAGAAAATAACAAAGAATTGATATTTAAAGTAACTAAAAGTCATCTTTCTTGTTTCCTCGTCAAAATGAAAGAATCAAATACATGGAAAGACAATTAAGATATTTTTTTTTTCTATTTTATATGTCAATCTTAACTTATACTATTTTCATTTGTTAATAAAACCTACAAACCAAAATAATTTCATTCTACATATCAAACACAAACCACCCTTAGTTCTTTTAAACATTGGATGAAACATCTTACATTTAAATGATAAGAAAACTTAGAATTCGTTGAATAACAAAAAAAAATGGTAATTTTGGTGAATAAAATAAAAAAAATTTATTTTACATTAATAGATAAAAATAACAAGTATATGTATTAATTAATATAGAAATAGGTTACATAAGTTAATAAAAAGATAAAAGCACTCTAATTTTTTCAAGGACATTGTTATATGTACACCACCACTTTCCTTAATTTTTACTAATCACACACCTCCTTACTCACATTATTTTTGTTAATGTCGTGAGACTCAATAGTTAAAAGTTGATCTTCTCTCACATTAAGAAGGGGGTGTGTGATTATCAATTGAGGGGGTGTTCGTATAGAATTGCCCTTTTTAATCAATAATTTAAGATGTTATTAATTTTTTGATGAACCGTTGATTGTTAGGTATATCCCATATAATAATAATAATTGTTTCATTTAATTTGATGGTTTAAATATTATTTTATTTGGATTAACTTGTGATGTGATTCATGATTGTTGTTTGGAAGTTATCATCACATGATTGCTTTAAGAAACAAACCCAAGAAGGAAATTTTATTTGCATTACCTCCTCCTATTATGTGATGTATAACTTTTTTTAAGGTGACATTTTCTTTAATATTTTTAAAAATTATGATTAATTAATAAGGTTGATTTAACTTGCATAAGAAATGTATATTTAATATTTTTAAAAATTTTATTTGCATCCCGCAAAGAAATTGATGCATCACGCGAGAATTGTGATACATTTGTGGTGTTGCATGGATGTTTTCCAATGTATGTTGGTTTTCCATTGAACCCCTATACATACATACATACATACATACATACATACATACATACATACATACATACATACATACATACATACATACATACATACATACATACATACATACATACATACATACATACATATATATATATATATATATATATATATATATATATATATATATATATAAAATAAAAAAGGCAGATAAAAAAACTAATCGGTCAAATAATGACATAAATCTTTAAGTTTTTGAAGACATTGCCAAGCATTATAAAGTTGGTGATTGAGTTGATGAGTTCCACAAACTTTATTTATTGCGTTGTAAGAACAAATTTTATACATTTCATTTTTAACGAATATTTTTTATTAGATCTTATACTAAATAAAAAGTTAAAATGTATCTTATTGAAAAAGAAAGAAAACAAATAGTTATTGGGGGCCATATTGAGCATGGTGAGGTGAGTGGGGGTGTGTCATCTTTTTGGCTAATAATATTCTAATTCTACCCGTGAAGTGAAGTGCCTTTTTTTATCTATCACCATTACCGACCCACGACTTCACGGGTCATGTATTCAACATGGTCCTACAAACCATTTTTTCTTTATTTAATGTTTTTATCTTTAAAATATATATTATACTTAATTAGACATAAATCATTATATATTTGATAAATTTATGCATTTGATGTAAACATTTAAGCAATTCATTATAAATTTGTCAACTTTATGTACGAATTTATGCATTTGACAAAATTTGTTGATTTAATGTTCAAAATTATACATATAGTGTATAATTTAATGAATTCAAATTTTAAAGTTAATATTAATGTTAGACTATGATATATATTAATATTGAAGATCAATAATGATTGAAATTGTAAATTTAATTTAAAATTTGTGCATTTTGGAGTGTCTCTCACGTTCTCACTTAATTGGAGAGTTATTACGGGAACCCAACCCTATATGTATACATTAAATTAGAATAATTTAATCAAAAAATTTTATAACCTTCAATCAAATATATAAATTTGTAGTATAATTATTTATAATTTAATCAAATAAAAAATGATGAATTAATAATATAAAGCTCAAAATTAAATACTTTCAATAAGCCATTATTATTTATAATTTTGGTTTATATCACCAATCTCAACATCATTATTCTTATTCAATCCCAAAAATTAAGAAATTTCAGTTAATATTATCGTCTGTTAACACAACTCAACCAATTTAATTAATAAAATTATAAAATCAGAAACACAGCTCAATTTTGTGCCACTAACGACCGAAAATATTGGGTCCGTCACTGTATATAATCATGTTATATAAAAATTAATTCAATATTTTTTTAGCTTTAACAAAATGGGTAGTTCATTGTTTATAGGCATCCCACCTAGTGAGAATATTTTACGGATATAGATAGCCGGATAGAGAGATTAGGGTTGTCTCATCGACGAGGTCTTATGCACGTAATTACTAAATAGACCTTCAAATACGGAAAAAAAAAATAATATTAAATCGGTCATGTTAAGACTATATTTTTAATAGGTAAATTAAGCAGATGTTTATGAATGACAAGATATTATGTGTTTGTATTATGTTTCATAATACTTTTAATGATTTTTTACTAGTTTAAAACAAATTTTGACTAATAAAAAATTAATACTCAAAGTAAATCATTTGAAATGTCTTTGTTAGAATTTTTTTAAATCACATGACATTCTAACTCCACATAGAAAATCAAAGAAATTTTGAATGTGTTTATAATTTCATTTTTTACATTTGTTTTTAATCATATAGCCAAATATATTCTTTGAAATTTCTAGTCCCGAAATTCAACCTTGTTTTTGTTACTACTAGGTCCTACAAAATTGAAGGTCCTGTATGGTTAACTGTCCAGCACACTCCTCTGAGACGGTCTTGACAAAGATAAGAGAAAAATACAAATAAAATTATCAAATTATAAAGATGTACATCATATCAATAATAAAGGCTTCAAGCTACAATGTAAAAAAGGAGCCCTACGAATACGAATACCCTTTGTGATTACCATATTTGTATATTTCTTTAAAAACCAAAAAAAAAAAAAAAAAAAAAAACTTGAAGATAGCGATTGTTTTTAGTTTGGCTAAAAGATTTACGTTGATATTTTAGTTGAAAATAAAGAAGTCATTAGTCTTGAAAATATGCAATATTGCAATATATATTCCGACGGAAACTACAATGTAAACCAATAACTTCCAACCCAAATTAAAATTAAACATTCCAAATGACTGATATCACAATAAACATTAACCATAGCTATAAAAAAAAATAAATAAGAATTCATTTAGTGAAATTGATATAACCCATGTGATAATACATGGAAACGAACCCCGTATCCCAAAACATAGGCAAAATAAGGACATTATAAGAAGCATCACTAATGAAATAAATTTAGAGATTAAGAAAAATAAATGAAATTAAAACCCTAGAAACGAGTTTATTCGCCGAAAGGCCTTTTGACCTACAGCATGCTCCCCCTAAAAACATTCAAGGGCAGTTTGTATCACAAAATAGAATTTGAATGAATTAGAATTTGATTATAATATATATTAGCTAGATTGTTCGAAGTATGAAATGGTGTTTAAGGCTAGCTAAGGGAGAGTTGTGTGAAATGTTAGGAATCTAAATTCATTTATAAATAGCTAGAAATGAATAGATTCTTTTTATCATAAATTTTGATAGAATGTAAATACATTTATGTTCACTGCTTTTGTAATCCAAATTACAAAATACACTATAAACAACTTCCAATTCCGTCAAAATTCATTCCGTAAGCCAAACGTCCCCTTAGTTGGTTAAAGAAATGATGTTTTTGAATTTAACTCAAGTCTAATCATTGTGATTGATATCTTATTTAATGGACCGTTAGCCGGTTAAACATTACTTTTGCACAATATTTGGTGAAGGGAACTTTGGTCCACTAGTTAGGTTTGTCGGGTTTTTTCAATTATTTTTTAAAGAAACATGTATATATATTTCAGATATGATTATTTGGAGTAAACAAAACACATGCTTATTATGGAAATGGTATATTTTTATGTGAAATGTTGAGCATGCGTATCGACCCACCCACTGGCCACTGGAAATGGATGGTCTATAACTGCTCCACCCCACTCAGCAAAACACAATTTCTTATAGTGGTTTGCAGACACCTATGAACAAGATTTTGAAACCATTACTCTGATTATGTCACTAAAAAAATTAAAGTAATTTATATGTCTTATTTATTTTATAATAGTTTTTCTGGATCACTTTTCAAGACCCCTTTCAATTTACTCCTTATCACAAAAAAAAAATGTCACAAAAAATGTCAATTAACAATGAGTATTACATAATCAATAATGCGTGTTTTTGAAATTACAATACAATGACTTAAGTGTTAACTAAATATAATGACCTAAGGTTGTATTTGGTAGAGTAAATTGATAGAAAAAAACTGCAAACAAATTATTAGTTAGGAGACTTGAATTATGTATATCAACTCTCTATGAATTCTCAAGTTGTGGATAATTAAATAGAAGCTAAGATTAGAAAAGAGAAATACAACAATTGTATTTTAAGTTTTTTGGATTAAAAAACCAAAGATTTTTATCTCATTTCATGTCTCTTCAATTAATTCTACCAAACGCAACCTAAATGAAACAAATAATGACAAGCCCTTTGATTTTTCATATTTGATTGCCTTGAACTTGTGTTTTGCGTTTTCAAATTATATGAAAATTTCATTCCCAGAATTACTTATTCGTTGAGAATTTTTTATTTTGTAAGTGGATTCATAAAAATTAGAAATATACGTTTACTTCTTGATGATAGCGTCATCTTATAAAAGTTATTTGGAATAAAAACGTACTTTCATTTTATTATCAATACTTTTTGGATAATCAGCATGATTACCTGTAAAAATTAAAAATACATTTTTATTTTTCACCAATAATAACAATAAACTATGGAAGTTATTACTAAATTTCATTATTGCCAATAGTATAAAAACTATTGCTATTATTGATTAATAAAGTATTGTTTTTTTTAATAAAAATGAAACTATGTTCTTAATATTAATAACAAAATGAAAGTACATTATTCTTTCTATAACATTCATACTAAGTTGCTATAGTTGATAAAAGATGAAAGTATGTCACTAATTTTAACGATTAATCTGACACCATAACAACAGGCGAAGAAACCACAAGAAGGACGGGCAGGTTATAGAAACCAAAACCCGATACGATCATTCAGTAAATGGCATTCTAATCATCGCATTTGTGATGATAATGCAAATAAGCCACTAGTCAAAAAAATGCACAAATCTGTTGAAGGTCGCATCGTATTTTTAGTTGTTCGACTTGCATTACTAATCAACAGAGAGAAGGTACATGTTTATAGCAGCATGGTACAACTACACATATCGTAAACTCTAATCACAACAGCATGAAAACTAGTAAAAAAATTGCATTTGGATTGACATTCAGTACAGTAATTCATGCAAATCACAACAAAATCAAGTATACAAGCAGTCAAAGATGGTTTACCCGTGAGAAGATCATCATCTTCGTGACTTCTGTTTGGTCTTAGTGTTGAAATGGTGAGATTTCAACTTCTTCCTCTTCATGATTGCCACGGGTCCTGAACCCTCACGGAATGGCATTCCCATTAAAGCTAAAAGTTTATACGCCTCTTTGTCTGTTTGAGCTGTCGTCGTTATACAGACGTCCATTCCCCTGGGTTTGCCAAGGGCATCAAAACTGAGCTCGGGGAACACACTTTGTTCCTTTAGTCCAACACTGTAGTTACCATGCCCGTCAAAGCTATTAGGGCTTACACCTTGAAAATCACGAGTTCTTGGAAGACCCAAGTTAATGAATCGATCAAGAAATGCATACATAACCTGTCACAACGACCCATGAATAAACTCAGTATGTTTTCTTTGATTTCTAGAGAGTACTGATTCTTTAGCTCAAAATAAATAATTTAATGCTTCAAAACCAAAAGAACAAAGGAAGAAACTTACATTTCCTCTAAGGGTGACTGCGATTCCAAGTGTTTGATTTTCTCTGATCTTAAAAGTGGCAATGGCATTCTTTGCTTTTGTTTTTACAGGCCTTTGTCCTGTGATGAGTGCCATGTCATTTATTGCTGCATCGAGACCTTTGTTGTTCTGTGCAGCATCTCCAATACCACAGTTCACTACAATCTTTTCAATCTTCGGTACCTACCATGGAAAACAAAACAAGTAGCTAAACATTGGTTTGAATTTTCTAAAACTCCAAAGGTGTTCATTGACCTGATTGGGAACAATAGATAGATAAACATAAGGGCGTAATTCAAGCAAATAGATAGGATGAATGATTTACAAATAAACACAAACCAGTAGCAATAAATTATAGATGCATACTCCAATACATACAGAAATAAAACTCTAGCTGGTCGAATAGTGAAATAAGGAATCTCATTATATTAACCAAGTATTTCTTGCATCTGCTCAATTTATCGGTTGTCTAAACTCTAAAGACCAAGTACAACAATTCAAGATGCTAATCACTCGTTAATAACATGTGCAAAACCAGGATAAGGTAAATTGACTACAAATTATGAATTGATAATTTCTTTTAGATAAAAAAGATTAGGACTCAACATGGATGTGACCATCCTTCATATGTTTTGTTCTTTCATCCTTAAAAAAAACATACATTGACACACCATAAAAAAAACACCAATTCCTTTCATCTCTGCCTACCTGAAATAGTAGTCTCCAAAACAATCAAGATGCTAGCTCTGTGCTAATATGAAGAGGTAGTCTACGCCCTATGGCCTTTGAAATCAACTAGACTAGTCTTCAATATTGATGTGAAATTTCGGCACCTCTTATCTCCAGCTTCTTTATATATTTACAAATTGTTACACTTACTGATTATATAAGTTTAGCCTCGAATCATAGACAATATTAAGTTGAGAATAGTTTATTCAACCTTAAAAGCCAAGGAGTACTAATCTACAATGAATGGGTTGATTAATCAACTTACAAATCACCCAAACACCATGGATAAACTGATTTATCACTTTGTGATAAAACATTCCTCATTTTTAGCTAATAAATAATCTGAAATTTTCTCCTAAACTATCATGATCATGATTCTTGATTAGCTAATTTAGTTGAGTAAAGTGAAGGACACTATTTTCAGAAGAAAATTAGAAACTAACACCTTACACATCACTCTCTCCAAGCAATGAAAGCTAACTCCTTGCCAATATGCACAACAGACAATAAACACAGAGACTAGAAATTCGAATCAATGATTCCTTGTAAGCTTATATAGTTATGTAAAGTACATTATATATCATCTTCATCAGTAACACTATTTAAAAGCAAAATACATAGTAAAACCATAAACATCACTCTACGTAGCATTCTATCAAATTTCTATAATCAACTTCATAAGTAAATTTGAATATTTTTAGCCAAATGTACAACAGAAAGATTTTGTATCGATACATGATTCCTTGTAAGCTTGTCTGCAAGTAATTTTCAATCCTTATATTCCCTAATAACAACAACAGTAATTTAAAAGAAATCCCAAACTAACACCTCATAGATCACTCTAACTAGCATTCTCCCTCATTTCTAAATCTCATAACTCATAAGTAAAACTGAAATTATCAGCCACAACGTATAACAGAATATTAAGCACAAAGAGGATTCCTTGTAAGCTCATGTAGTTAAATCTTTCGATTCCAATCTTCATCAAAAACAACATTTTCAAAAAGAAATTACAAACTAACACCTTACACCTCGCTCTAATTAGCATTATCCTTAATTTTTACTAGCAATTTCATCAGCAAAATTGAACATTATATTAGCCATAATGTACAACAAAAAGCTGAGAATAGAAATTCGAACTAGATACCTGGTGAATGTTAGTGTAACCGAATTCTTCCTTGAGCAAAGGAACAATCTTCTCGGCGTACGATGTTTTAAGACGATTAACCTTATCCGCATCTGATTTATCCACCAACACTATCCCTGAAGCGGCTTCCGCCTTCACAGACAAACCACCGTAACGATTACCACATGGCGGAGATAAGCGTACGGAATTGACCGGAGAAACCGCCGGGAAATGAGAGATGAACGAAGAGGCTGAGGATTGCAGAAGAGCCATTGGGGAAATGAGTGTGTGTTTGCTATCCGTGTGGATAGAGGGAATTTGATCAAATAAAAATGCGAAGAGGATACGATTTTGGTCCCTAGACTCGTTGATGCTTTGTAACTTCATTTTTAGGTTTTTTACACGTACACAAAAATAACATTATTCATGAATATTTAAAAAATAAATAAATAATATCTATGACAAATAAATATATTTTTTATACAAGAATTAATATTTATATAGTTTAATTTTAAGTTTACGTATATTTTATATAACCAATTATTTATTAAAAATTATTCATGTAATACGTGAGTTTATAAACTAGTATTATATAATCATGATCATGATTTTTAAACCTAAACTAACTAAACTTTAGGATGAAGAAAACCAAACCCGTGCTTCCGAGATGGTTTTGGAGATTACTTATCGGATTCGGATTGAAAATGGGGTTCATACCGGGTGCATTATCGGGTTCAGGTTTTAAGCCTGCCCATCTCGATATTATTTAAATTATAACATTTATATATTAATTTAGTTTATAATCTATGAATATCTTTGATATAACTAGTTATAACTAGTTGAAGCTTCAAGTTGGCAGGAGTATATAATAGAGCTTTGTGAAAGAGCTGGAACTTTTAGTTTGCGTTTAGTTAACGAAAACTGGTCATTTTTCAATTTCAGTTTTCAAGTTATAGTTTTTAGAAATAAACAAGGGTTTCTATTAAAGTGAAAACTTGTTTAGATGATGAAGTTTTAGTTTTAAGAAAAATAAGATGAGTGATTATAAAATAACAAAAAATAGGATAGGTGATGAAAAAGTAAGAAAGAGAAAGAGGGTATTATAAAAAAATAGGGTAGGTAATAGAAAAGTAAGAGAGACAATATGAAAAGTGGTGTTTAAAAAGTGAAATGAAAATTTATGAAATTGTTGTTAAGTAAACAAGTTTTCATTTTTGTTGAAAAGTGATATGGAAATTTTCATAAACTAAACGCACCATTAGTTTTAATAAATGTCATTTGATAAATTTGATGTAGTTATAGCTTTTAGTATTAAATGATATCAATATTAATTAGATGGTAGTTGATATTATTACGTGGGAAAAAAATATAATTTTGTTCAGCCAAAAGATCATGGTCCTTTCGTGTAAAAGAGCTCATGAGAGCTTCTATTTTCGAACAAAAAACTCAAGCTTCTATCGAACATTTGAGTTTGAGCTTTGAAGCTCTTAAAAATTCATTGTATATGTCATGGACAAACTTAAAAATATTATTAAAAAATGTATTCTATAACCTATGAAATCAACTGTATACTCATAAATTTTAAATGATACCCATATATAGCATCAAATGTCGTTCATTAAGCCTAAAAAATTGGGTAAAGAATATAGATAGGAGGAACATATCAACACACATGGCACCGTCCTCGTGCATCCTAAAACCCATGTTCGTTCTTTTCACCCTTTTAATCAATAACTGGGTCGTAATCCCGTTCTTGATTTAGTTAGTTCTCGTGAAAAAATAATGACTTTTCAAAAGTAAGTTTGGATTTGTGATTTACGGATGATTCGTGAAACATTGCGTCTATGTCCAACGATTGTGAAAGCACTTCAACAAAAATCATTTTCTGGTGCAATCTATATCTTTCTATCTCAAAAACACAACCTTTATAAAAAATTTGAATTTGGAGCCTTTTTTTGCAGAAGGCTTGTGAAAGCACTATAACAAAGTATTAATCTGAACATCAGTTGTACTTTAAATTGTAGTAACTAAATTATATTTGTAATCCAAAACTCATTAACCAATTATGATGGCTATGGTATGACATTATCCACAAGAATTTTTCAAGGCGTCTTGACCAATCGCTCAATAAATGAATAAATGATTATAACTTCCCGCTAGTTGGATGATTTTTAGAAGCAAAGTTATGAGGATACAGATGGCATTCCTCCAACAAGGCAACAACAATAATATCTATACAAAGACCAACCAACGAAAAAGAGAACCAGACGTTTTTGTGTCAACTCCAAACATGACTTGTTCAAGGGAAGCAGGCAGGCTAAAACACAATTAGAGTCGGGTAATAGATTCTTTGGAAACCTGAATTTGACTGTAAGCATGATCAAGATAGTACAGAGATCCAGAGAGAGTTTGTATGCCTTTTATCTTTATTTTCCCTGCATAAATTCCGTATGTAAAATCCGATTCTCAAATCACATAAATAACTCCTAGCATAACCATGGTGATGTAGAAAGAAGGAAATAACTCAATAGCACAAAAGAAACCCACGAAGAAAGTGAAGTTTTGCACATCCAGCTTGAGTTAAATGACACCAGAAGCCTCGAAACACATGCAAACTCCTAACAGTTTTCGTTATATTATACACAAGTAACACAACACGTTACAATTAGCTTAAAATGGTAGTACAAACCTCAAGGCGAAATGCCTGGATAAAAGCATCAAGTGGGGTTGGATGAATGGAGGTAAAAACCTCAAGACGATGAATGCCCAAATGAAATCATACACAACCGGGTCGAATTAGAACCTGAGGACCTTATGCATGTGAAAACAAATGCTTTACGAAAATGGTAGTAGTACAAACCACGAGACAAAGAATGTGGGGATAAAATCATGTGCAGATGGCTGCTTAGCTTTCACTGAGTTAGCAAGGACTAATCAAGCCAACGAGTTATCCCATCATCATCTCCTACGGTTGCTAGAATCTCAACACGTACATCTAAAACAGCCTGCAGTTTGCATATATTGAAATATTTGTCATCAGAAATAAAAAAAAAAAAATCAAGCAAATTGTAAACAGAGAACACAAAAAGTCTTATTTCTTTTTTATTTTATTGGGTGATTGGAGGGGATGAGGTGACAGGAGATGTTAGTCAATTTAATATGACAAATCTCAGTATTACAAAGATGATTATCAAACTGGAGCAGAGCAATCTCTTTCCATAGAGCAAGAAAAAGTGATCCTCTAAACAAGAAAACTACACCATCAAGCAATAATCATCTCAATATTAGGAGGAATAACAAAACAAGATGAGAACTATGGTTAGTCACCAAGACCAGATAGAACTAGTTTTTTTAAACCGGGCGGTGCCCGGATTAACCTTAAAAAAAATTAAATTCTTCTATATGACAATAGTAACATATGTGTGTGTAAAATTTAAATGATATAGGTGCAAAAGAAATATCGGTATAAAAATTAGAATGGAATGCATGATGTAGTAAGGTTTAAAAAAAGAGAAAAAGATGATAAAGTAATATAATTTAATTGTACATTTAGATGCATACCAAAAAATATAAAAGTAAGGATAAAGTCTGACATATACATGTGCAAAAATGGGATGGTGAATGCAAATAGCCCAAAAATGCCTAACCCGAGTTGCAAAGCAAGGAACCGATTTAACTTCATATAAATACGTCTTATTCTTCCAAAGCATAACCAGAAAGCGTCGGTATGAGAAAAAAAAAAACAGAATCCCTAGATCTACAATGGAAATGATATGGCGGTAATCCACGGCCGGCCAAAAACCACGCTTTGGTAGTCGCTATGGCCGATAGCCCGATAATGTCAGGCATTTGTTACCTGTATACGCGCCGACATCAGTTTACTACTTCGAGTGTCAGGTACACCATACATGTTATCGTATGCATACGCGGTGCCAAACACATGCGATGAGACGGCCAATGAACACCTATGGAGGAAGCTACAGTTTGGCTCCGTGCCTTGTTTTTGTAGCCACACCTTAGTCTAGACGTTTGAGTATGCATACGGCGTAAGGTTTGTCGGTGATTATTCCCGCAGTGCACGGTTCTGTACCACATGCTGCCAGTTCATCATGTTTCATAATCTTCAATAACCGTTGCAGCATTACGAGCCGATTGATGATCATCTTGCGTAGGAGCATTTGAGTTACGGCCGACGGACATTGTCAAGTGAATAACAAAAGAAATGAACACTTCATATGTTATTATAAAGAAAGCAGCTTACGGAGGTTACATTTTTTGTGAGATGTGGATGTGGGTTAATGGGTGGTTTAGATGTGGATGTGGGTTAGTGGGTGGTTTGAGATGTGGATGTGGTTGGTTAGTAGTTAAGAATGTAGTTGTTGCATAAAAAAGTTGTACCAAGGGTTATCCTTAAAAGTAGACAGATCTGACGGTGGAGATTAAAACATTCTCTCTGCTCCGCAAACAATATATATTATTAATTATTAATTATTACTTATTAATTCCAAGCACTAGGAGATGACCATCAAGAACAGTAAAGGGAGTGTCAGCCGTCAAAGAAGCAGAAGATATATAAGCATAAGAAAAAGAATCAGAGCTTTGAGATCATATCATTTGTTGGAACATGAAGGGGGAACATTCTTCTATGAGCTGGAGTAGGAGCAGAGGCAGGAGCAGCCACAAGCATATTGGCGCCATGTTAATGGAGTTCCAACATCACAACAAAATTAACTAAACGAGTTATAACTAAACAAGGAGATCATGTCTTATACAAGCAGGGTACACTCTCATCTAAACATTGTTTAAAAAAATGTCGAACTTGATATACAATTACTAAAATTAAAATGCTTTCCACCATGTCTCACAGCCTACTAGCCTCGTCTAAAGCAAACTTTCAACTCGAAATATCACATCTTGTTTAACAAGAAGAGTTATTTCCCCAACCTTTGATTTTAGTTTTATATTGTGTTATCAGGTCGTTACTTATGCATTGAAATTCTACTTTATTAGGGATTAGGTCTAATAATAAAGCGTTAAGGCTGCATGGAACTGGAAAAATAAGTCCACATAAGGCTCGCACAAGATATAAAAAGGCATCTGATTACAAGCTGCAAGCAAATCATGGAAAAAGAAAGTTTAATGCCTCAGCGACTATAGAGCAAGTCAAGCTACGGAATTTTAGTAAATTTGTCAAGGGAAAAATACTTACAGAAGTATTTCTGCAGTTAACCAGTCTACATTCCTCCAAAGAGCCTTCAAACGTCCAACTCTCCCATACATCAAAACTATGACTTGCAAATACGAATTCCATTTTTCTATTTATCTGCATAGTTGAAATAAATATTACATCCTCAGATAGTCGGATAAGTTGTAACATCCATTATGTTAATTCGAGAATTGAGTCACAGAACATCAATTTTTTAATTAACGACACCTTAATCATGCATTCGCTCACATTCATTCCCCAATCCAAGCAGCTATCAGGGCAATTAAAATCTAATATAGCACCAGCTCAAGAGACATGAAAAATATAAAGAGGATTACATGATAACTTGGCGACTATTGTTGGCAATATGATTTAAAGGACTACATTCTTTCTTAGATCATGATTTATGCATTTCAGTAAATACAATTGTCTCCATGTGTGTGTGTGTGTGGGGAAAAACGAGTGGGTTGGGTAAAGATACAACCTTGTCCCACATCGCACATGAACGGAGGAGATGTTGGCAAGACGTGTTTTGCGCGAGAACATGAGCCCGTACCAAGAACAAAACCTTGAAGCGGAGGTGCAAAAGCGGACCATATCTCGACACGAGGGGTGCGTTTGTATCAGTGGTGTTAAAGTGGCCTTTCGTTTGTCACTGTGAGGCAAGTCTGTAAACCACTCTTCGAGGACAAAGAGTCTCCAATTGGTGTATTGATATAAACTTGTCCAACATGAAAGGAGAAGATGTTTGGTACAAAAGTGTTAACGCCACCTTAAGGGTGGGGGGTGTACTCACCCCTTCCAAATTCACCATTTTGGACACCTCAGCGCCACATCAGTTTTTCTCTCTCCACCATTTCCATTTTAATATATTGGAAATACCCACCATTTTCTATTTCAATACCCATTAACCCAATTGATTTTTAAAGAGAGAAGAGTGAGGGAGAGAGAGAGAGAAGCGCAAGAGGGGCGAGAGGCCGCTGGACCTCACCGACGGGCGGGGCCGCCAACCCGGGGGTGGTGTTCTCGCCTGGGAAAATGCTAGGTGGCAAGCCGCCGTGATAGCAGGGCTCCCATACTGTCCACTCAAACTGGCAAGACTTATTTTAGGTGGTGGTATGGGCCCCATACCAAGAACAACAATATGAAGAGGAGTCAAAGCGGACAATGTCTAGCCAGGGCCCAGGAGGGGTGGGTTTGTATCAAGTAACTACTCATCCAAAATGGGATAGTGCAAACTCCACCTTAACTGTCAAGAACATTTAATTGGTAGTATGGACTGTACAAACAATAATGTGAAGCAAAGGTGTCAAAACAGATAACATCTAGCCAGGAAGGATGGTTTGTATCAAGTAACCACTCGTAAAAAATGGGATAGTTTTGACACACCAACACTTCTCTTTGTCTGTTTCTTTCAATTTCATTAAAATTATAGAGTTAATATAATTACAAAAGCTAGAATCAAAGTGAAGATTCAATTTTTTAGTCTAATGATTTAGGAGGTTAGTATAAGTAAACACTTGAGTATACCAGGGAATTTTACCTGTTTGACCTGTTACTAATAAAACACAATCCATGTCTCATTTTCACATAAACAAGTTAAAATTGCACCCTCTATTTTATATTAAAATAACCACCAGCAAAAACACACCTGCAACAACTTTCCACCAGCCGTGAACGACCTTAAACCAATTGTGTCCTGCAGAAATCACAATCGAAAAACAGAATCAATTGAATACGACGAAACCTACAGAACAACAGTTATACCAGTGAACTACACTCCAAACCTTGCTTCTGAAGACGACAAGGAATTGTGCTGCTGGATCTCTTTTTGTTACATTTGACATCATGTCTAGGAACCATCCGCCACCTTGAGCTCTCTGCCTCGAGACATGAAGTGCAGCACGATCATGTGATTGCAATGAAATAACACAGCCGTCCTTTAGCAGCTCAAGCGACTTCTTACCAACAGCAGTGCTAGATTTGAGATATTTGGCAGATGAATCGTGTATTGATGATCCAATGGGTGTTCTTTTACTTCTTGAATCGTCAGGGGAAGCAAAATGTGAACTAGAACTCAACACATGGTCTGTGCCACTCATGGCAGTGTCATCTTCTTTATGTAGCGTACTCTCTTTTTCTAATGTAGAAGTATCACCAACTTTATGCATGGATTTTTGCCGGGCATGTCTCTTTTTAGCTTTTTTACTTGATCTACTGTGCTTGACTTCAGACTGAGAAGAAGTATTCTGAGATAACATCAATTCTTGAGGTTCGCTGGGAGACGTCAGTGATTGTGCAATTTCTTTTTTCATGGACCTCTCGTAAGAAACATGAATATCATCAGTTAACTGCTCAGTAGTAGAGCTATGCATTGCACCATCTTTGACTTGCTTATCACTTTGTTCATCTTCGTAAAGAGTTTCACTTTCCTCTTCATCATTGTCAGAAAGGGCATCAGTTGGAATAACATCATCCAAGAAGAATGTCTGCAATATAGAGACAGCCTTTTCCCGAATCTCCATCCACACTTCTTCACTATAATCTGCACTGCGGGGAAGTATCAAAACATTGGGCATCTCACGTACCTGAAGTAAGTTCATGTATGGAAAATCAGCATCAACCACTGTACGCAACTATCTATCATCCAGATGACCATAATTTTATATTACATTATCTGCCATAATGAAAGCATACATTGATGCACAGATAAATACCACTTGATGTTGCAAAGATACATGTGCGAAGACACGTGGATACGAGTTTTGGAGATTCCAAGTGAATATATGGTGATGATTTGTTACTGTATGTGTCATACAAGTCCAAGATCAAACCAGTAAAAGAAAGCACCTTATCTTATGGTTAATACAATAAATATATAAAATACGCACGTGCTTTTCTCTATTATTTTAGCATGCCCACATCAACCCAAGGTGTCAAGTAGAAACAATTCGGTATCTTAGTACTCTTAGTTAAACTCTAGTTGCAATAAGACTAAAGTTTTAGTTTAGATTTTATGGTTAGTTTCTTTTGTCATTAATTGTGAATTTGCCCCTCTTCCTTCCTAAAAAACTTCTTTATTAAAATTGTCCATTCCATAACTCCAGTTTCATATTCTTGTGTATTTCTGGGCAACGCTTAGTCGCTGACTCACTTTACTGATAATCGGAAGTTCAACTTCAAGTTCCTACAAATCAACAAACAAGCATAAGCCCTCTTCAAGACAATCAACAATTCTCGAGTATGGTCCTTGCAATACAAGGACACAAGGATATGGCTGAAGGCACAGAGGGCTAGACACTGTCAAAGTACCTGTCTACACGAGGATTTAGCAAAGGGGTAGAAGCACCCTTGGTTCTGAGATTCCAACATTGCTAGTCATTGGATCTAGAATTTGGCAAGAAATAAAACATTTTGTTTCATGGGACAAAGAGAAAAATATTCTTTGAATGTAATAGAGCAAGGTAGAACCAATATTGAGATAAGCATAAGAGCAAGCAATGATAACCCCCAACCTAGAACTTGAAAGCAAACTAAAGGAACCAAAAAAAACCCACCTCTCTTTGCGGTAAGAGAAAATCTTGGATAATTTACTTCAACGCTTGTTTAAATTCATATGAAAAGCACTAGATCACATACATTGACATGCAAGTTAAGAAACATGCATTGAGATTAGAGAGAAGTAATAATCAGAGTCTCATTACCAAAAAAGTGTATCTATATTAACTGTATTTTTGTGTATCTATATTAACTGTATGCAAAGTATAAAATTCCATAATAAGATTGGCCAATTACATGTAACAACACATTTAGTCTTCTGCTCTGTTATAGCTCATACCCTATAGTTATCCATCTTACCCATGCTTCCATCCATTGAGGCCCCTCGGCACCATCCAGAGCACATCCAGCAAGTGTGCCATCAATTAAAAGCTGTTTAACTGCACAATCATCCAGTAACTGACTGCTACCAGTATTAACCAGAAATGCCCCTATATATAAACAATACCCATCCGGTTAGCACAAAAAAGAGGCTTCACTGTATCCTTTTTTCCCACTGTAAAAAATTTAATGAGAAACCAACAAAAAAAAAGTACCTGGCTTGACATGCTGCAAGCACTCAGCATTTATAATTTGAATAGTATCATTTGTTACAGCACAATGGAGTGAGATGAGGTCACTTGCAGCAAGCAAATCATTGAGAGTGTCCATCCTCCTAGCAGCAGTAGGAAACCTGCTTAGTCTTTTTCCTTTTTCCTAAAAGATATAAAATAAATAAGATGTGGAAATTTTATAGATGGTTCAAATACAAACTCAATTCATCAGCATAAAGGAAGGTAAGTCTAGTCTAGTGCTGGTACATCATAGTAACTGGTATGTATAATGTGTGTTGTGGGGGTGAATGCCATCTCCAGCCAACACGGGGAGGTAAATTGCAATATCCTCAGAGAAAGGAAGGTGGGCACCAGGCTTGAATCTGAGACATCACTTGTCGATTCTTACCACTTTGGGAAAGCACACGAGCCACATTAACTGATTAATGTAACTCTTATTTTAAAAAACGCAAAACCTAAATAGTTTGTCATTAGTACAGATGCAATGCATAGTCTGTGGACTGTACATGGTTGTTCTCCATGCATAATGTTTCTCTATCATTTGAGAAATAAAAAAAAGCTTATAGACATTCCCTCTATTTGACAATTTGGCGATTGAGCCTAATATTTTTGAGTTCAAACTTTAAGTTTCCAAATATTGGATACTAAAATATTGAAATAGACCAACTCATATAACTTTAGGAGATTCACTTTTGGGGGACTATTAAGAAATTCTGTATAATGGATAATCCACTATACAGAATCTCTTAATAGTCCCCCAAAAGTGAGTCTCCTAAAGTTAACATGAGTTGCTCTACTTCAATATTTTAGTATGCAATATTTGGAAGCAAACAAACATAGATGCATTGTATTGGTATATATTTTTGTAGAATTGTTAGCCTAACACCTACTACAGTCCCTAGATATATCATACGTACTTTACCCCTAAAAAGTTTCACTTATGCATATTATGATATGAAACAAGTAAAGAACAAGTTTTTTGACCATTAAAACGCGACTGTCCCTTCTTTTCTAATTCCGTTTCTTTCTCTTGGGGGGAGGGGGGTTTGCATATTATGTTGCATGTGAGCATGTCTGTCACATATTTGGCTATAGACCTGCAATAGATCCTCCTTAGGTGTGCTCAAACCCGGATAAACATTTAACAATCCCCATGACTAAAAATTTTGGTACAGATCCAACCTCCCATCTTTGTAGAATTTCATAATAGTAATTAGCATCTAAACCTGTATTGTATATTGTGAAACAAAACTTGCAAAAATATGCTTTTATGTTTTTTCCTGTTCCTATGATGATACATTAATTGTGTGATATGTGTGTTTATATTTTTGTATCGATATTATTGTCAGGTCTCGACTTTTTCGGCTAAGGGAAACTGCATGTCCTACTAGTCACTAAATGAACTCCAATGATGGAGAATCGATAACAGACATATTCAAGCATTGCAGTATTGCACTAGTGAATAGGAAAAGCAAATTGAAATTACTATATACAGTATACACTTTGTATCCTGCATATCACCATCTGTTTATTAGAAGTTCCACCAACTCCCTCATTCTTAAGATTGGCAAACAAGCCAAACATATACACTCTATCTCTCGAAATCACACACTCATGACGCAAGAACATGAAGACACGAACCTTTATGACATTGTTCATACAGTATTCTAATGTCATAATACAGTGTTTAAAATCCACCCAACCATAAAGCCTATACAAGAACACAATTATCAATTTATATCTTTTAGGTCGAACAAGGGTCTATCATAAATGACATTTCAACATATGCAAGTTTGAGAACCCATAAACCGCATCAGTTATATCATTCAAGAAGACATAAATCCAAAGTTGTTACGCTTGGATCAGAAATCCTAGATTTGGAATTTAATTTGCCTTCCTCAACACTGAATTACATTGCAACAGATTACCTGTGCACTCTACTAGCTTCTCCTATGAAATGCCTAAAGATAATTCATAATTTCATTCACAAGTTAATAACTCGAATTCAATTTGTAACATAGATATACAAAATAGCACAATTGTAAAGGAACACTATGATTATCACTTTAGGAATTAGAAAAGAACTTTCTTGGTTTCTCCTTCTTTTCTCATTGCAGAGAAGATAACACAAAAAAGTCATCCCACTTCTGATATTTCAATCAACTTAGCCATTGATTCAAAGAAGGCCATGTGGAGCCAACACATTCTGATTGCATCTTAAGTGAGTGTGTAAGCAGTTGAATACTACTATTAATTCTTTTACATTTGTGGTAAAAGAAGAAGTTTTATATATTTGTCATAAACTAAAAACACAATAATATAACAATACAATTTAATAAACTAATGTGGCATCCTATTACTTTTCAAATGACATACTAACATCCCACAAATAACCACCGGTTAACATAAATGAAAGTACAATAGTTGATGCCTCCTAATCTAACTTAACTTATTTTTAGAACTCTAATTAATTTATTAATAGAACTCTGATTTTCGCTAAATAAGTCTAACTCTACTAAACAAGGGATTCCCTGACGGATCTAAATTATCTTCATTGATTGCTACAACCAAAAATCATCCATCTTGTAGGTAATTCTAAACAAACAGTTGTAGTGGACACTGACATGAGATGGGAGAGAAAGAAAAAAGCTCATTCAGTTTGCCAATTATTGGTGGTCTACATTTCTCACGTCCTGCTGTAATTAGACACAAACCCCATAGCCAATCTACAGAGGAACAGCATAGTTTCCATCATATAATGCAATATCCTGGTTGGTATCCTGATCCCCATTGGCTCGTAAAGATGAAGATGGAGCACGGAATGCCATATTCCAACTTACACAACCTAGACCTTGATTAGGTAACTTGTATCTTAATCAGATCCTATAAGTGATCCTAACAATTGCAGCGAGTGAATCAATCAGGCGTCATTAGCAGTAAAAGCTTACAGAATATTCCAATTGTAAAACTTAAATATATCTAAGAAATGACTGGCTAATGAATCGAATCCTACTGTGATTATAAATAAAGAATACCTCATGTACATCATAATAGAGAACACTAATCTTAAACGCCAAGCTCCGAGTAGCCAAAGACTTGGCAGAAGCAGACCGTCCAATAATCCCTAGAACAAGCCCTCGGCACCGCCGCATACCACGGCAAAGTGGCTGTACAGAGCCAAGCCATCCAGAAGCCGAAAGCGCATGGCGTGAAAGCAAGTGTGTGCGCCGTAGTAGCCCTAGAAACAACGCCATCACGGTATCAGCAACCTCCTCAGCTCGCGACACGTCCACATGTACAAGCCTACCGAGCCCTAGGTCAGCGGCGATAGCAGAGTCGGCTGAGCGATCAGTCGAGCCGAGGCATAGCACGATCTGCCAAGGCCGGAGCCGGCGCTGGACGGCACGTGGTAGAAACGCGAGGGAGTGAAGAAGTACAGCTGCAGCAGACTCGATCTTCGCCTCGGCGAGTAGGCTTAAAGGTACGTGCTCGACACGTGCGATGCCAGCGAGGTATTCCTGTTCGATGCTCACGTCTTCGATGCAGTTAAGTGTAACGACCAACGGCAACGAAGGTTGTGGTGAAGAATTGCTCCGGTAGGACATTGTCGCCGTCGATCTGGTTTCCAGATCTCTCTTCACCGTCGTCGCCATTCTCGTTCGCTACTTGCAGTAGTGGAGAGAGACAGTGTCTTCGTCTTCTTCTTTTTGAAACCTCATCACGTCTTTCCCCAACACAGGTCCTCAAAGAATTGATTTATTTCTTTTAGACCCCTGACTTTTTTCTTATTCACCATTTAAATTCAAACAAATGATACAACTAGGATGGCATTTTGCCCGAACCGAACAAGACCATATCATTTTATTTTCGGGTTGGTTTTTGGTTTATATACTATCTATAATTTGGTCTTTGGTTCCATCGGGTTCATTTCAATGATGTGTCTATTTCTCTTTGCAAAAGTCAAGAAATAATCGAAATTGAATTGGATTGGACCGTTTTATTTTCTGGTCGGTTCTTGGTTCATAATTTTGAGCATCTTTTGTTTCGTGTTCGGACCAGCACTGAATCGAGCTCCTCCCTAGTTGCAACTTTCCATCAAATCTCCGTGTAAGTATTTAGGTTGGTTTGAAGGCTTTTTAATTTAAATACTTGTTAACCCATGAAAATTTACTCGATTCATTTTTACATCTTTTGTTAATTGTTTGGTGTCAAGGACCATGAAGCAACCATGTGAAAATATGAGCATGGTTGATCATGAAAATCAAATTAAGAAAATACAGGGCATGATCAGAAGATTAATAGACATGATATAAGACTAATGGGACGTTTGGCTCACGAAATGACAATAGAAGAAATTGGTATTTATTAATAGTGTATATGGACATTTAAATTACAATATGAATGAGCTAAAGTTTGTATAAATTCAATCAAATTATATGGTTAAAAGAATTTGTCATTCACTGTCTTTTATAAAGCAATTTAGTATCTAAAATTTCATAACGCACGCTATTACTAAAACATTAAACAACATACTCTGTCACATCTATCAAACACTCTAACGCTTTAAATTTCATTCCATGAGTCAAACGGGGCCTAAAGTAGTCCAAGAATTCAATTTGGTCGTTTCAAGATAATTCCAAAATGTCAGATTGATTGTTGTATACTGTAGAGTTTCAATTTAATTGATTCACAAATCACAAATGTATGTCTCATTCATCAGTTCATAAATAATGCAATGTGGTTAATGCACGGTTGCATAACTTTTTTGATGAATCTATCAAAGAATTGAAGACAATTCTAATCTCCATATCTAGGGTATTGTGATTACTTTGCTTTAGAGTTTTGAAAGAGTTTCAATTTTAACAGTGCTTTTTAATTTAATCACTCTTTGTTAAATGTTTATCCTTCATTCGTGTTATTAATCTTTTTGTTCAAGTACTAATAAAACTAATCACTTTTACGTGTATGGTTTTCCATGCCTTTGTTGATAACATACTTATGATGAAATAAATATCAAACAAAATTACCAGCCTAAAAGGTCTCATGATGCACAGGACCATGAGCTATTACACTTCATGTCTTCATCATTGGTCTTTAATCAATTTATCATATGTAGTGTCTATGTGATAATTTTAAGGGTGCTATATTGTACTATAGATCGACAACATAAGCAAATCATAATTTAGTATGCCATTTAGATGATTTTTTTAAAATGATGAAAGGATATGTTTAAAGTTTATTATTTTCTTGACAACCGATGGTTGTTTTTTTCCCTAGTTGCCTTTTAACAAGTAAATGGGTGGTTTCGTAATGGCATGATAAGTATGTTGGGCTGTATGGTTACAAGTTGGACTGTTTTCACAACTAAAAATATATATAAATCATTTTTGCACTATAGATTGTAACTAAATCATAGATTCGAATTTGACACGAATTATATTTTAGTTGAAGTTGTAATCACAAGTCACTGGAACTAACTGTCATATATTATGGTAATGAAAACATACATATATTTACGATTATCATAAGCAAAATTTTGTTATTATTGTTCATGGTCATCGAAATCCATGGGAATAACACTATATATGTATATTTATATTGTAGATATAATTGATTTTGTTAGTACATCCCTATTTGTGTATGGATTTAATGGTGACACAAATTGTTAGAAGAAAAGCATCATTGTATTCTTATGCATCACATTAAGGTCATCCTTATATGAAAACTCAAGGAGAACCAAAATCAATGTTATTATGATATGTTTGACTAAACAGTTACATTTTATGTTTTGCTACTTTTTATAATGTCTTAAACCCAAAGTAACACAACAATAAAAATGTAACATATAAACAAACAATATAATGATACTATTTTAGTAACAATAAATGCTCATAAAATAACTCTAAGCTACTACACATAACCAATAGTCCAATACATGACAACATGCCATAGCGGTTTATGTGAATTCTTACATGTTTTACTTTTGTAAATGTTTGCATCCCTTTAATCTAGATAGGAAAGTATGCTAACACATCGTACAACTTTGTGCAATTTTTTATTTACCTTATGCTTAACAAACATACCCAATCAGCTTTTCTCGACAACCCGAAGGGTTTCAATTTCAAGCAAACTATCTTTATCCCAAACTCTTGTTTTACCATTTTTCTCACTTTTTATTTACCTAAAGCCATTTCTCATATAAACAAGGGTTAATATTGAAAAAACCCTACGAACTTTAATGAATTTATTGATTAAGTCACTGTACTTTTTTCCGAGTGCTTAAGTCCCTAGACAATTTTTGTCTTATTCAAAACTATATATTTGACCTGTTTAGCAGGTCACTAACCGGTAAACGGTACAGTGACCTACCAATAAAAAAGAAAGTCCAGTGACTTAATCATGAAATTTAGAATAGAGAGTTGGTTTTTTTAACAATGAACTATTCGATGAACCGATTGGTTTACCTGTTAAGCAGGTATCAAGTCAAAAATATATAGTTTTGAATAAGACATACATTGTTTAGAGACTTAAATACTCGGGAAAAAAGTTCAGTGACTTAATCGATAATTGCATGAAAGTCCGTAAGGTTTTTTCAATATTAACCCTATAAACTATGTACTTTTTATTGTTGATTGATTTCCATATTGGACTAGGGAGACATAATCTTTCATATTTGTTGTTTTGTCCATTTAGAAGTCAATTAAATAATACATGCAACTAGTATCCTATGGTATTAAAAAATTTGTGGCCCATTTAAGATACATGATATATTGTTATAGGCCGCCTACCATGGGCCCATTAGGCCTACTTATAGTCTTCTAGTCCTCTACCTCAAAATATTACATCCCCACCACAAACAATATCACATAACTTTTGAGTTTTGACAAGTCAAAACATTGGATGAAAAATGACAACCATTTTTTTTTTTTACTTTTAACAACTGAATGTATAAAAGTTTCAGAGTGAATTGCTTAAAATAACAAACAACTTTTTATTTTTTTTATTATAGCAATCTCGCAAATTTTTGTACCAAATAAAGGAACCAACTCTTTGTTCATTCCCGATTATATCATTTAACCGGTAAGCAATATAATATATTGTTTGAAATAACAACCTACTTGTTGTTTACCGGTTAAATGCTATAATCAGAAGTAAACCAAAAGTTGGTTCCATTATTTGAGACAAAATTTACGAGGTTGCTATAATAAGAAAAAAGAGAAAAGTTAATTGTTATTTTGAGCAATTCTCCCAAAGTTTTAACATATTTATGGTTACTTTTTATATATGGTAATAAACTGAAGTTTTCTTCATGTACATTTATAAATTTCTATTAAGTAATTTTTGTTTCTAATGACATGTTTAATGACACTTTATCACAAAAAATGATCAAAATGATCTTTTTCTAAATATCCAAAAGTATGTTGTCTTTCTATTGGAAAAAACACATTCATTAATTAAACCATTAAATTTTGATGATAATTAAGAAAATGTCTAAACTCTAGATAAAACCTTTATTCGGATATTAGTATGTATGAAAATATGAAATTAGTTGCAAAATTTTACATTTAATTAAAACCAAAAACTGACAATCAATATATAGTAATACATAATAACATAAATATAATATAATCACATATTTTATCTTTTACACACACACATATATATACGGGTGTGTTTAATGGAAAACCTATATGCATCGTAAAACCCGGGACCACTTTATAACCATTGGATCAGGTGATGCACCACGCAGAAAGTCGATGCATCACGCGGAAATTTGATGCATCACACGGGAATTGTGATGCATTTGTGGTGGTACATGGAGGTTTTCCTATGCATGTTAGTTTTCCATTGAAGCCTATACACACACACACAGATATATATATATATATATATATATATATATATATATATATATATATATATAAAAGTTTTTATGAATAAACCTGCTTACATGCACTCTTTTTAACCTCTATTATTATTACAAACAAGGATAACGTGTTTTTATTCCTTTTTTGCATGATGGTGTTCCCTTTCTTTTCCCATTTTTTTCTTCATAAAATTCAAAAATATAAAAAGGGAAAGATTTTGAATATATATTATTTGTACATTAAACTTACTTATTTATCTATTTATTAGAAACATTTACAAGTAACTTTTTTTAACATAGTTGATGTAAGGATATATTTATAACGCATGTTTTTAGATAATGACAGACATACATCAGCACGTAAATTGAAAAATATTAAATAATTGGTTAAGTTCTAAAAGTCATGTAGGTAACAAAGCTAAAAATTTAAACATTTACACCGACTGAATATAAAGAAAACTATTACAAATAAGTTGACTATCGTTTCAAGTTCATAATTTTGTCTTATTAAATAGTAATAATATACTTTACACCATAAATTTTATATAATAAGATTTGTTTTGATGAAATAAGAAAATTTTACAATTACTTTAAGTAATGTGAATGATAACCTAGGTAAATTAAATGAACTTTTAACAACGATTCACATATATAAATCAAAACTTGTCTAATAACATACATATATGCCTAAAACATAATTTAGTAGCAAAACCTTGTATGTTAGAAATAATATATATTAGGTTCTTCACGATATCTGGTAACACTCTTTTTTTAATACAAAACGACACATGTAATGTCACGTGCACATGTATTCACATGTATGGCGGTTAGACTCAATTTTTCGCTTTTCAGTTTAGTTTGAACACCTCTAGCATCGTCATATATAAATATTTTTATAACACCACAAAAAAAGATCCGCATTGGGATCATATCTATAGTTAAGAATCTCTTTCTAAAACCATGCTAAGTGTATAAAATCAACAATAAAAGTGCATACACTACAAGAAAAGTGTCATTTAGTGACACATGCTTTTAGTGACACAAAAATAAGTGTCACTATACCTTACTTTTAGTGACACTTATGAAAAAGAGTAGGTATAGAACAATCTTTTACCCACACTTTTTCTAAATTAGTGACACAAACACATACATTATTAGTCACTATATATCTATACTCACTCCACTTTTACCCACTCTTTTTGTTGTCAAAAAAGTGTCACTATAGGTATCAAAATCATTTACCTACACAACAAAAAGAGTGGGTAAAAGTGGAGTGGGTATAGATATATAGTGACTAATAATGTATGTGTTTGTGTCACTAATTTAGAAAAAGTGTGGGCAAAGGATTGCTATATACCTACTCTTTTTCATAAGTGTCACTAAAAGTAAGATATAGTGACCCTTATTTTTTGTGTCACTAAAAGCATGTGTCACTAAATGACACTTTTCTTGTAGTGATATCATAAAAATTCACAATAAAAAACAAGCAACAACATAGATAAAGCAACCATACTTAATACTTTACTCCCTGCTATTGGATAGCTATAATAACCACATACATAATTACATATAATGACTCTAATAAAGGCAACTAGATAAAATCGAATTATATAGGCGCTCTTTGTGGTAGCGAGTGAACACGTTGTGGCTGTGACTCGCTTTCGCAACCGCATTTACACTCACCTCGTAGCCTCAAGAAGGTAAACAAGGGTAATTGCCTTTGGTCATGCTCGCATGTGGGAGTTCTGGTGTTTGCATCGACAAAGACATTGAGCACATATGCTTTACTTGATTTTAGCTCCATCCAAACTAAATAAACTCGTAAATTTTACATGATTACCCATTATACATGCTTTAAAACCAATTGATACTCATCAATACTTGATTTAAACAACACTTAATAATGTATACAACTTATGGTTTCATCAATTTAGTTACTTCAAGGAATGCAAAGATGATGACGAAGCTTAATAACAATGGATGTGAAGATATCATTGCTGATGAACTTTTTCTTCTTATCTCCTATGCTTTCTTCTTTCTTTTAATATACACCTGCATTAACGATTTAAGTTTCAGATATGTGAAGTAACTGAAAGCAGCCTGATATATCATATACTATTCATTGGTCGACTTAAGACAATACTCATTAACATAACAAGTTTTTCCATTTAACTACTAAAATATTGAGATCAACCATGACATGCTTAGAACAGTCTCAAGACTCAATGAGATTCAATCTAGTAAATTCTTTCAGCCACTTATGAAATAACACATAATAGCAGTCAACTTCATCCAATCAATCCAACGAGTCATCGAATCACAATCAATCAACTCGATTTGTGTAGTGTAACTATCAATGAAATAATGCTACATACATTATATGATTTTTGGGCTGTTACAATAGTAAAATATTTATTGAATTTATTTAAAAACAGAGATAATATATAAAAATATAGTATTGGTGGATGATGAGTATTTTAAAAGCATATGTGGTACCAAACATATATGGACAATGGATGATGTAAAGGGAAATAGACCTAAAACAACACCATCCATAAGTTTGTGAATCATGAAAAAAGCATTACCAAATTCTATGTTCTACAAGAAATCATGAAAGGAAACCTACCTTAAATTCAAAATAAAAATAAAGAGAAAATATGAGTTGGATCGATGAAAATACAAAAGCATGCAACGATTCCCCAACCAACTAGGATTGTGGATTATGGGACCTACCCCAATATCCTTTTTTGTAATATTTTTTTATCAACTTTACAATAATATTCAATATTCAAAGGGTTATATGTTAAAACATTGACAAATGAAAACAAATTTTTTGTATTTTTACCGTTTATAGCTAACGGATATTGTCTTAAGTCAACCAATGAATAGTATATACTATACGGTGAAAAGAAAAACTTCATTTCAACTTTAATATTATGTTTATAATAAGGGTTATAGCATCAACCCAAATTGAAACAGAAATTATATGTCTCTCTAAGTCGATAGGGTCAAAAATACCGAATTATTACTTTTGGTGTTCATATTTAATTTATTGTATGGTTTTCTAGAACTAGATTACTTTATATCAAAAATGTATAATCTAAGGAGGCGTTTGGTTCACAGAATCTAATGGAATTTGATGGAATTGGAATGAAAATTCCATTCCGATGTGCTGTTTGGTAGTAAAAAGGAATGGAATGAAGATTCCTTTTTTTAAAAAAAACATCACTTTTGAAGGAATCTATTTTCCTTGGGTTAGTGCCATGGAATTTAAATTCCATTCCAAATAATTTATCAGTTTTAAAACCAAATCTTAGACTTCATCTCCACCCGCCTCCATTTCTATTCCGACAGATTCCATTCCTTCCAGAATTCCATTCCTTGACAGATTCCATTCCATGAATAAACATTCTGCGAACCAAACGCCGCCTAAAAGGTGTTGATATGTTACATGGCTGTGGGTTATAATTTTACTTTAATACTTATATTTGGATGATTAATACATGTTGCTTTTACCAGGAAGGATAATAACTCAATCATTGGTGTCCTTTGTTTGATTAACCAATTAATGCATTGTCAATTTATACATTGTGTTTTGTTGATATAACATGGAAATGGTAACATATATACTAACTGGGCGTTTGGTTTGCAAATTTCTTGGGATTCACTGAATTTTGTATTTAAATCATGTCTTTTGTTCACACAATTCAGTAAGGATTTAAAATACTACGATTTCTTAGATCTCTTCCTTCTTTGTTATTTAAAAACCTAGCCTTTCCCCTAAGGTGTCGTTTGGATTGCATGAATTCAAAATGATGGATTCTAAAATGATAGAATTTTAAAATAATTAAAGGGACGAGTGGATTATGAAAGGAGGAGAATTGTGGAATATAAAATGCTAAATGAAACTAAATCTTTTCTTTTTTTAGTTTTATCGAAACATGACATGAAAAGATTTCTAAATATAAATCCTAAATGAGTTGTTTAAATCCTCCAAACCAAATGACACTTAAGATTTAAATCTCACTTACCTTGCATTCTTTATATTAGTAAATTTACGTTAAAAGATGTTGAAGATTCTTTGATAAAATCTCGACAAATGAAAATGTTGCATAATGCAAATCATTTGACAGCATGCATATCTCAGAGAAAAAAAATATGTGAACCAAACTCCCTCTGACATTATGTGTTTTACCCTTAAATCATCATTACAAAACTTTTCAAGAATAATAACTTTAATGAAAGACTCATTTGGTAAGATGGAATCATAGGAAATGAATTCACTAGATTCTACAAGTTTTTTTATTATGTGATTAAAGTCTTGATTCTCGGTTGAAGTGAGTAAAGAATTGAGATGGAAGGAATAAAAAAAATGAAAAGCAAATGGAGTTTTTATAGTTTTTTTCTTTATTTCCAATGTCAATCTATAGTTATGTGTAACTATCATTACTTAAAAAATTTATAACTTTAATCAATTTTATTCCTTACTATTCCATCATAACAAACACCCACAAATTAATTACTTGATGAATGATAATAAAGTGAGGTTAATTGCATCAAAAGGTAACCTATTGTTGTTGTTTTTTTTTTCGAATTGAATGACATACTAACTTTTTTCCTATTTAAAATAACATACTCTTCAAATCAAGCCAATCAAGGTAATCATATCGAATTGAAAGATAAAAACTACTAACGTGAAAGTTTCTTTATCCAGTCAGCATTCTTTTATGGAAATAACTGTTTAATTGTTATCTGATATTTAAAAAGGTTTTTTGATAAGACATTGTTATATTGAGTAACTTAGAAGATATTTAAGCAGTTTTATAAATAAAAAGTTATTGACTAAAAAATTAAACTGTCATGTCAGTAAATTTTACCTTTTAATCCGATAAAGTTATCTTGATTGATTTTATTTGAAAAATATGTAACATTAAATATAAAAAATTTAATTTGTTACACAAATTAGAAAAACAATGAATTATCTTTTAACGTAATTAATTGTAATAAAGTGTGACGATGTGGCGTTTTGTTAAAATATTATAAATATGTGGTTAATTTTTGTACAATATATAAAGGGTAAATTACAAATTTGGTCACTGTGGTTTATATCAAATTATGGATACCGTCCCTCTATAGAATAAATTACAATATTGATGACTGTGGTTAACATTTTGTTACGGATATCGTCCCTGCCCCTAACTCCGTTAGTTTTCAACGTTAAGTGAAGGGGTATTTTCGTCTATTTAGTTTATATACTTTATTTCTTCTCCATTTAACCCCTTACCACCTGAAATTTATTCCTCTCTCTTTCTTCAACCTTTGAACGGTTCTTCCAGGTAGCAGGAGAAAGTAGCTCGAAACCTTCATACAACAATGGTGATCTGCACATGTGGGATGTCTGGTATTGTTCAAACATCATGGACAGCATATAATCCTGGGAGGCGTAACTACCGTTGTTCTAGAAATGTAAGTTTTCTAAGTTTCAGTAGCTGCCCCTAAATGGTTGAAGGTTCATTCCCTAATTTTTTGTTATTACAAATATTACAGGGATCAAATTGTGGTTTCATTGGGTGGGTTGATCCACCAATGTGTCGTAGATCAAAGGAGATTATTCCAGGGCTACGGAGGTCAAAAAATGTTCTTGAAGAAACGATCAAAACTTGGAAAGATGAAGTTAATAGGCTTAAGTTGTATTTGGTTTGTAGTTGGATTTTTTTTTTAATTTTTGTTCTTGTAATTTTCAACTGAACCGATGGGTTTGGTTTGAAAGTAGATGATCTATTTTGGATGTCTATGTTGTCTTTTGGGGTATGAATGGATGTAATGTATTTCTTTATGGAAGTTAATGTTGTCTTTTGGACCATTTGTCAACATTGGATATGTTTATTTATGAACAACAAAAATTAAAGTTTACTTTGCATTCAATTCTGAACATAATGTTGTGAACATATTGTAATGAAACTACACATGATCAGATCAGTGTTTAACACACAAAGCATCATATATGTATATTAGTCATAAATACAGTGGCTAAAAGGATATGCCACATTGTCAATTGTCTTGACCCAAAATACATATGCCACATGATTAACAAAAGGATAAATCATGTCCACACAGTGGAAATACAGTGGCCCTTAGTTCTGTTTAATAGCATATAACAACCAAAAGATACATATCAAACAGCTTCTACTACAACCAAAAGAAAATATTAAACCTTGCTAACAACATATACTAGCTAATTCAGTTGTTAGTACCTCCAACTGACTTCTTGCCCCTCGCCCTCTTCCTTGTTCCAGCAGCTGCCCGATTGCTTCCACCACTTGCCACCTGCTCCACCCCACTAACTTCAGTTTGTTGCCCTTGACTGCTCCTGTTCCTGCGTACTTGTGAAGGTTGAGATCCACCAGCTTCATCTTGTCCTCTACAACTCCTTGAATTATGACCCTTTTTTTTGCATTTGGTACATGTTATGCCCTTCCATTTCCTTGAAAGCTTACCTCCTTGAACAAGTGAGTCCTTCCCAGCATCTTGGCCTCTAATCTCATCATCTGTTCTCTTTCTCTTCTTCTTTGGTCGTCCGACTTGTTTATGATGCAGTGGTGGTAGAACTGAATACTGTTCTTGATAATCTCCTCTAACCTTGTTCATTGCAATTGCCTTTGCCCTAAAAACCTTCATCTTAGACATGCCTAACTCATATTTCCTTTGAAGCTGTTCTTGGAGAGCTTTAACAGGGATGTCAGGATTCTCCATTACTATTTCTGTAATTTGTTGAGATAAATAAGTGGATGTGCAGGCTTGTATCTCTCTTTTTTGCAGACACTTATGTTCCTCAATGAATGTTTTCACCATCCAAGACTCATCATTTGTTGACTTGGAAACATGTAAGACCCAAGGGCATTTTTGAGGGTCCACTTCCTTACTTGAAAGGACTTGTTTACCCTTACTGCTCTCCCCTTTACTTTACCCTTACTGCTCTCCCCTTGACTTTTACCCATTGTGTCTCCAGAATTAAAGACAGGAATACTGCCTTGGCACATGGCCCTCACCCTTACTTTATCATTCTTTACTATCACTAAATCTCTTCTAGTCTCCATTGCATGGTGTCGAATTAAATCCTTTACCTGCTTTGCACTAGCAAACACTTGACCAACATAAAAGTGAGTCTTCAACAGCACATTGCCATCTCTGTTTTTAGTTTTCCTTAACTGCTTTAGCTTCTTCTTCCTTGTACTGTCACTTTGGTCCTCAGATCCAGAAGCACTATCAAAGTCATCAAAGTCCATTCCTTCAATATCTTCACTAACTTCACCCTCAATTTGTTCAACTAAACCTTTTTCTACCCATTCAGCATCTCTGTCAACATTCAAATTGAAGTCCCTCATGTCTACTTCCACATCATTTACAGCATTCTCCTCATCAACAATGAAATCCTCATCACTATCTTCCTTGTCATTTGGATCCTCTTGATCATCTAAATTTTGAGTGACATCTCTCACCCACTCTTCATTGAAGTTGCTATCAAAGAAAGGATCAAATTCATCCAAATGTGTTTGTTCTACAACTTCAGTTGTATCCAAGTTACTGTCTATAACTTGTTGCACGAATCCACTTGGGTTCTCTTGTTCCAATCCAGTAGTATCTACCATGTATTCATTCCCAAAAGAAGTATCAAATTGAGGGTCATCTAATGTCATGCCAGGGACCATCTCATTCAAATCAATACCACCCTGCCATATCTCAGATTCATTCCCATGTCCACTACTCTGCCCCATCACATTCAAATCAATACCACCCTGCCATATCTCAGGTTCGTTCCCATGTGTACTACCCTGGACCATCTCATTTTCATTCCCATGTGTACTACCCTGCCCCGTCTCATTTTCATTTCCATGTGTACTACCCTGCCCCGTCTCACATTCTATTGCACTACATTGGCCAACAGGAGTCTGCTCAATCCATTCCAACATTAACATTCTCTTAGCACTTCCTGCACTACTCTTACCCATCCTATTTTTGGTCTCATTTTCATCATTAATCTCTTTGATAATAACAGAGGATTTACTTGGTGAGATGAAAAAACTATGCACTTTTGTCTTTCCATGTTCGGTGTATACATTAATGAGCTTATGCTTAGGAACATATTTTATCATATTCAACACATCATAATCACTGGCTAATGAAAACAGACCAAAATCTAAGTCTGAATCAGGCTTTTTAAAATGGTAGAATATTGGTCCACTCTCTTCTACCCCTAAGTCTTCAATCATCTCATCCAACTCATGTATCGAAAACTTGTCACAGTCTACTTCATCAACGTAATCTACTTCACCCTGGACATATGTTCTACCAGGAAATTTTGTAAATTTTCCACGATAATGAATCTTCAACGAGAACAAACTTTCTTTATGCTCTGTTCAATCAAAATTTATAAAAATTTATAACAAAACACATTAATCAACATTCATAAGCAAAAACAAATTTTGTTATCAATATTTGAAAGTAAAGATTAGGTTTTGTTACACTTTATGTTAAACATACCGTATGCTTCAGCTGGATTAAAACTACGAGTTCTTGAACGAATCGCCCACATTGTAGCGTCAACTTCGTTTACTCACAAACTTTCAACGATCAACAGATTGAACACTCGATTACAACTAAGATTTAAACTTCAAAGGATGAGGACTGTAAGGGTTTTTGAGTCGGAGATGGAGGAGAGAGAGCGACGTTTTTCGCAGGTACTACACTCGATTGCATGAACGATGCATTAATTGAGATGTTACAAGTAAATAGACGAAAATACCCCTTCACTTAACGTTGAAAACTAACGGAGTTAGGGGCAGGGACGGTATCCGTAACAAAATGTTAACCACAGTCGTCAATATTGTAATTTATTCTATAGAGGGACGGTATCCATAATTTGCTATAAACCACAGGGACCAAATTTGTAATTTACCCATATATAAATAAATAAAACAAGAGTTCAATTTGATTCATGACAAGGGAGAGATGATTTAACTAAAAAGACACGTGTCTTTGTCTTAAGCTTGCTATGATTCCATTTGGTATGCCTCCATGTTACTAACCATGCATAAGTGAATGTCTAGTTAAGAGTGTACCTGACATGTGTATCAACTTTTAGAATTGATATCATGTAGGGTTGTTCATGGATCAATTCGGTCGATTGGACGTAAATTGTAAAACTTATTTTTGGTTTCGGTTACTCCGTGTTATAATCAGGACCGATTCTGAATATTTTCAATCTCAGTGCAAGATAAAAGAATAATGTTCTTTAAAAAATTAAAAAACACGTACAACATACTATTTGTTATAAATGTTTGGTCACTTCTTATGTTGTGTGATTAGAAATTAGACAAAAATTATTTTTTTGAGCAGTAAAAACGAATTTCTCGTTGTTTCTTTTAGCACAACTTGTATATTTTAACACTGATATTTCTTCTGTTATTTGTTACATTTTCTGATATCAATGTTCCTATCATCTATGATTATAATATTTGTCACTGATGATGAAAAAAAGGAATAGAGCTGACGTTCAACGAACCATACGCGAACCGTTCAACAAAAGGTTCGTTTGTGTTCGTTCATTTATTAAACGAACGAACATGAACATAAATTTATGTTTGTTTAATTAAATGAACAAACATGAACACAGACTTCGTTTGTACAATTTATGTTCGTTGTGTTCGATTACTTGATTAATTATGTTCATTTGTTTGTATTTGTTTAATTGTTTGTATATTTTCGTTCGTTTAATTATTGTTGACTGCTCATTTGTGTTCGATTATGAGTTAAACGAACGAACACGAACAAAACCAATTACTTAACGAACAAACATGTATAGAAAAACCCGTGTTCATTTATGTTTGTGTTCGTTTACTTGTTCGGTTAAAGTTAAACGAGCAAACACAAAAATAACATCGTTCGGTTCATTTACAACCCTAGATATTAATATTCAACACTAAAACAAAGTTTAATATATTACTTATTTGACCGAACAATTAATGTACATTGATGGTTTGATGTCCTAGGCGATTGGTCGTAGCCCTCGTGGCCCCATTTGTAGGGTCGACCTTGCTTACAGTTCGATCAACGGTTGCTTGCTTACGATTGCTTTCCAATCCCCGTCCATCAAATTTGTCTAGAACTTTTTTAAGTGATATATAGCAATGTCAAGGATACATTATTACACAACTTAACATATTATCATACTATATGTTTTCCTCTCTTCATATTCAACCTCAAGAACACCAAAGACACCATCAACAACATTAATGGATCAAGAATCACTATGATCCTTATTTATATTCTTTCCTTTCTCTACTATCATTTCTCTGCAATTTCATTCTCTGTACCAAACAAATCCTTAGTGATTAATGTGGAGGCATTAATTCCTTAAGGATAATGATTAATAGCGTCCATGAATGGTTTCATTTGATTGGTATTATTGTTTTTTATTTTTGGTTTCTTCCTTAATTTTCCTAACGTGAAGAGGCTAAAGCTAAAAGACGATAACTCGATGCATCTTGCTCGCAGAATCTAGTTGTTCCTTCTTTAGAGGTTAATTCATTTCTTTACATCGTATACCAAAATAAGTTTGTGTAAGAAAATAATTTAACTTGTTTTTCATAAGCTTTAAACCATATAACATAAAGATAATTTAATGAACAAATGATTGTTGTGTCACTTTTACAATTTATTCAAATTTCAATAACAAGACATTCATGTAAAAAGATGAAATAATTTAATAGATTATGATCTTCATCAAATCTGATAATCTAATACAACTATAACACGATAACAGGGAGACAGACATCAAACAATATGTTTATAACTGAACACAACATGTTTGAATGATTATAACATAAATCAAAACAATATGAAGGCATTTAAACTTGATTGAAATTATGGGTTTTGTTGATATATATAAGAAGATCAAATAAACACAGAACACTAGAGAGTAGAGAATAGAGAACACACCTTATTTACTATTTCTTCCATTTAATATTTGACTATTTGTTTCCTCCCATAACATCAGAAAAACAACAATTTCTTTTTCATTCTCTCTCCTACTCTGCAAAATCTTGTTTTTTTATTCCTCCACCCATATCTTCCCTATTTTCAATAAAGCATTTATTTATATATTACACTTTAGCTCTCTCTCTCTCATACCCCTCTTCCTCTCTCTAACTTTCTTCTTCTCTGAGTACCAACTCCAATTGCAACTCTCTTAACCACAAGGACCCAACTCAAAAACATCCATATGAAGGTTAGATTCTATTCTCATTTTTCATCTAATTCACTCACTTTGATGTTTCCAAGATTCTATTTTTATTTTTTTTCCTGTTTTCAAAAAACAGATTCTAAATGGGTTCTTTGATTTCTAGAAAGTATAAACCCACATTGTAAATATTTGATCTTCTTGGTTCCATACACATAGATGAATCTGAACTAAATGGCGTTTTTGTTCATTGTCCTGTTTCCAAAATTCTATATTTCTAGTGTTCTGTTTTTGTTTTCAAGAACAGATTCTGAATGGTGTTTCCTGTTGATTTCATCCTAAAAATGAATCTGATTCATCTGCGTTTGTTTTATTCCCCTGTTTTCAAAGTTTACTTTTTTTTATTATTTGTATTTCAAGATTCTGTATTTCTATGTGTTTATTTGTTTTCTAAGCACAATCTCAATTGGGATTTTTGTTTTCTTAAAAAACTCACATGAAACATTTGATCCATTCTTTCTGTTTTTGACAACAGTTTCCAAATTGGATTTTGTTTTCGAAAACCGATTAAAAATGGTCTTTTTTTGTGCTTTTCTAAAGTCACTACATGAATCTGCTTCATTCTTCATTCCCCAATTTTTCAAAGAAATATTATTCATCTTCTTTTAGTTAAATTTCAATATTTCTATTGATTTTCTTGTTTTTAAAACAGATATTATTTCGAAATCCACATGAATTCTAGATTCATTTGTTTCACTACTCAAAAGGAAATCCAATCTCATCCTCTGTTTTTGTTCATTCCCCGTTTAACAAATAAAAATTTTGCATTTTCTACTCAGTATTTTCAGGATTTTCCATTTACTTTTTGCTTATTTAAACACATTTTTCAAATTAAAATTTCCATTTTCTAAATAAAAAACTTATCAATTTTCTACTCAGAAATCTACTTTTAGAACATATCAAATCTACCTTTCTTTTTGCTCTGTTTTGACCTTTTGGGTATTCTAATTTAAGATCATTTACTTGATTTCCTATGCATTTGCAAGTACAAAAAGCTAAAATTATGATTGTGTTTCTAAGTTATATAAATCTTTATGCACATTAACTCATTATGTGATCAAGTGTTTATTGATGATCCCATTCCCATAGGATCTAGGTATATACCGAGTGATTTATCTATTTTTATATATTTCCGAATCCCAATACTCCGTCTTTTGGCACTCGTCAATCCCTAAAAAACGACTGTTTAATGTACTTTGTATTTTCAAAATCAATTTTACATTAAGGGTTCTAAACACATATACAAGTATCATGTACCTATATCAAATGGAAAGTAAAATTAGGAATTTGTGTATTTTTGAAATTGAATGCATTTTTTTATAAATACTTGTTTACAAGTATACAGATTGAATGGTAAGCAGATGAATAATTCATGAAATTCATGCCAAAAACTAGAAACATTAGATTTAGATCAAACTTCCAGTTGAGGCTTACTGGAAGCCATTGTTTACTTTTTAATGGAATCACAAAGTGGTCATTTTACATTTGAATGACTTCTTAATGATTTCATTAAAAACTAAACAAACAACCCATTTTCATCAATGGAGGTTATGAATCGTATTCTTAATTACTGGCTTCAACCCTTTGGGGTTTGTCGATAAAAAGAATTAATGAATAATGTTAAAGTTTGTAGGTTTGATTGAAATTTGTATAAAATCTAATTGAAATCATTGCATCTTTCAGAAATTCATATTGAAGATAGATTTGAATGACGAGAAAGACAAGAGAAAAGCTATGAAGACCGTTGCAGCCTTTTCTGGTATCTTTTATTATTATATAAATTATTTGTTATATTTACTAAAATACAATTAAAAAAAGCATCTACATGTGTTTAATTGAGTAACTTTACTCAAATGTAAATGTTTATTTTGAAATTAAAATCACTCATTATAATATACATCATTTTTTTGATATATACAAGTAAAATCATTAAATTAAAATACAATAATTACAAGAACGTGAGAGTTTCTTAAACGGAAAAACAACCCTTTATAGGGATTTGACAAACGTCCATGAATTATTTACATAATAATTATTAATTTAAACTGTTAAATACTTCTAAATGGATAAACATCAATAATAAAATAGATATTAATTATAAAAAAACTTTAACTGTTAATTTTCCTATAAGAAAAACATTTCGTATTACTATTATGAGATAACAATGTGAAGAATCAATGGACTAAAGTGTAAAACATTTTTTTAACAATCATCAGTAAATTCGAAGCAATAATATTTATAAATTCATTTCTAAACCGAGCATGATTCATAATTAAAGAAAGTACGTGGTACTTTTATTATTAATTCATAATAGGCATGTTTTTTTATTTATTTCTTATTAAATTTTTTAATATTGTGATTTTCATTTGCTAAATAAATATAAATAGAAAAAAAAAGATTGAGAAAGAAGCAAAGTTGTGAATGATTTCTATCTTTCACCATACCTTTTTGTGTTCCACAAGGCAAAGATGATTTGCTTTTATATTATTATCAAGACATCATCAACTTATTCAACAAAATATTTGTCTTTTCAATTTATTGAATTTCCTTTTTTTTCTTTTACACCACTTGCATGAGAGGTTGTCCTCTTTTTCTTTTTCTTTAATATTTTCATGCAATGTATAGTTGTACTCTATGCATTATTATTTAGTACATTGATTTTGGAATAAAAAACAATAAAAGAAAATTAATGGGTTGGAAGAATGACACTTTGATATATTGTACCACCAAGAATGATGTGGCTCAATTATGAGTTATGGCCCATTTGGCCTTCACTTATTAGGTTTTTAGTGTAATTGGGAAATATTTAGTGGGTGAGGTCTTTTTTCTTGGATGAATATAGTTTGATCATATAAAAATGATAGGAAAGTTTTTATTTAAAAATATTTCAAATTCTTATATTATTCTTTTTGTTAAAATAGTAACATGGTTCAAAAGAAATTTGGTGTACCGTTTTAGTCTTAATTTTTGTATGAGGTGAACTTATAAATATGGTTTAGAGATAATGTTGCGTGCTTCGGTTAGAAGTGGCTCGTAGTGGAACATTATTGTGCTTCATAATAAGTTACTCATACGGAAGGGGTTCGTGCTTACGTATATCTTGTGAATGATGGAAGTCGCTTTCCGTATGTAATCTACTCTAGAACGACGGGTTTTAAAGAATTTACATAATTGCAAACGACAAATAAAATGAGAATGACAAACTAGCTAGGTGGTTTTTGTTCATTCCTCTCATTGATATCAAATTGATTGATATGATTGTTTGGACAATGAAAGATTGTATTTAATTAACATGTTATTGGCCTTTCATTATCTTTTGAAAAGGATTGATATATGCAATATAACAAATTGCTTTATATGACAAAACATTATTGTGTTTCATAGGGATTGATTCAATCACCATAAACATGAAAGAGAAGAACCTAACAATCGTTGGAACAGTTGATCCAATAAGCGCGGTTAGCAAGCTTCGTAAACTTTGGCCAACGTATTTAGTATCAGTGGGCCCTGCTAAAGAGCCCGAGAAGAAAGAGGAGCCAAAGAAAGAAGAAGAGAAGAAAGAAGAGCCAAAGAAAGAGGAAGAGAAAAAAGAAGAACCCCAGAAAAACGAGCCTAAAAAAGAAGAAGCCCCAAAAGAAGAAGCGCCGAAAGAAGAAGCCCCAAAGGAAGAACCGAAGAAAGAAGAGGCTAAAGGAGAAGATGAAAAGAAGAGTGTCCCCCAAGAGCAATTTGTAGGGATGCTTATGCCTTATAAACCATATTACCCTCCAATGCATACCTACTACAACTATCAACCACCACAACACTTAAGCATAGAGGAGAACCCAAATGCATGTGTTATTTGTTGAAGTATGTTTTTTTTATGAAGAATATATTTTAAGGGTGTTTCTCCAAATCTTTTGGGTGGGTGTCAATATGCATTATCTTGATGCATGCAAAGTTGTGGCAAAAAGAGCCCACAAAAAGTGAGAAAGCCATGTGTATAAAAGTGATATATATGTGCTTTTTTTTTTATTGGGAATTTGATATAGTTGTATAACAAGATAATAAGAAATTTGGTTGTATTTTTAATAACCGCATAATGTAAATAGTATAATGTTTTAGTTGAGTTTTAAAGTTTTTCTATATCTTATACACTAAAACTGAAATGTGTAATGGTTGATTGCTTCATTCTTTCGGTATGAACTTATGTATTAAGGGGTAGTCTGTTTACACCCCATGATTGGGTAGAAAAAGGGTTAGGTTGACTTTGAAAAGTGAAATGGTAAAATCTGTCATGTATCTATTAGCTAATTAATTATAAAAAATTGATCTCTTATAATATAGTAATAATAATGGGGTAGAGTTAGACATTTATAGGGTGAGAATAGTAGCACCCATTAAGTAATTTACGGTGACAATTTGTTTTACCATTCTTATCAAAATAATAGTATTTTTTTTCACACACACAAACACAACACAAAAAACACACACACACACATACATAGAGAGAGAGAGAGAGAAAGAAGATCAAATGAGGATCGTCCTTAAAATGAATACGGTAAAATCAATTAGAAGATGCCACATAATTAGCATTGGTTATATGATTACGATGATGGCAATATTAACACTTATTATATATATTTTTAATTATGGTGTATCTATCTATACTATTAAAAGAGTAACTATACTTATTTATGGTGAAGCCACGTGTCGTCACCATGAATCGACACGTGGCTGTTATAGATGTTTTAAAAGAATAAAGAAATTTAAATCGAATCTATCCAAATCTAATATAATCCACTTTTAAATTCAAATCAAATCAAGTCAAACAAAATCTAATACTCTACCAACTTATTAATTAAATCTATCCAAATCTAATATAATCCACTTTTAAATTCAAATTAAATCAAATCAAACAAAATTTAATAATCTACTAACTTAATAATTATAAGATAATATAATAAAAGTTTAAAAAAATATATAAGAAAATAATTACTCTTTATATATATTTAGAAATATACAAAATTAATAGGTCATAATAAATGATAATATCACCTTATAAACTTTTGTTTAAAAAATAATGTTTATATCTTTAGATTTTTATTTATTATATTTTATATATATTAAAAATATCTGCGTGGGTTATAAACTAGTTAGCAATTAAATTAATAGGGCAATAATACTCCTAAAATCACTCAATATTTCAATTCAAACAATCCACCAAGTCATGAAATCAATTGCGGAGTGTGTGATTGTGTAAGTGTTTGATTTACCCAATGATGCAACAAGTGATCGTTATACACAATCCTCCCCACGTGATATAATCAAATTAAACATTTATAGTCATCAAAAAAATTAATTTTTTGTTTGCATAATACACAATCTTTTGTTTGTGCATGCTCATAAATCATGTTATGCATAAAAACTGAATTTATACAAATAAAATCTTTTTGTATCACGCATACGAAAAATATTTTTTTCTAAATACGTCAATAAATGTTTAAACTGATTAAAATTTAAATTACAAATTGATTCTTTGGTTCCCCATGATAATCAGGTTTTTATTTGAACCTCTCGCTTAATACACAGCGAGGTTCATGTAGAGCCATACATCATGACAAGTATAATATAATGTATCTTCTTCTTCGTATAATTTTTGCATGATTGTGTTTGCATCTTGATAATAAAATTTGAATCACATTATATAGAAAATAATGTTATATCATAATTATAATTGTGTAACATTTTTAATTAAAATAGAAAATTGTTATTATATATAAGATTTCTAGCGTGCTGATATTTATTGTTTTAATCTATATACATACATAGACCATATATACACGGGGGCGATCGAGTGTGGTAATTTACTAATTTGTATGTATGAATTTGATGAGAATAACAAGCAAGCAATATAAATAATTAATATATATATGGGGGTCCGGGTCCCTGTTGGTGTCATTCATATATCATTGTATGAGAGGACGACTAAATTATTGTTCTTCCTTTAATTCATACCATGTGGGAATTTGAGTGAGCCAAACAACCAACTTTCGTGTGTGTCTCTATATATGCGTGTACATATATACACATACGTGTGTATATATATACACACACATATTTATAATATGGTTCGAGAGAGTATCACTCATTATGCAACGCATTAAAATATACCACATTTAAAAAAACTTTTTAAAATTTTGTTTTCATAAACATGTTTTTAGTTAACATTATAAAGACGATATGTAAATTTCACGTACATTCACATCACCTAATCGTTAAAAATAATGTGAATGTACACTTACATAAATTTACACGCATGTAAGTCATAAGCCTTAGCAAACAAACACACACGCAAGCGCGTGCACACACACACAGAGAAATAGAAAGGACTGAAATCATTGTATATTTCAATACTTATATATGTGGTAAAAGTAAGTTCTGAAGTCCTCTATTGAGGTAAAGGGGTGGATTAAGAGTAGTATAAGTAGGTTAGTTTGTCGTTTAAAAAAAAAAACTTATGTAGTCCCAACTCCAAGGACTTAATCTAATTCAATAGATTAATTTAATCAATGATTTTAGGAGTTTTTAATTGATGTTATCTAAGTCATTAGTCATAGCAAACAGTTTTAAGAGCTTTTAGTAGTTTCAATTTTTAATTTTTGAAAGCTTGAACTTAAAAGCTCAGTTTGGTTGATAGGAGCTTAAACGAGCTTGAGCTTTTGGTGGAATAAAATTATCTTTTTACCCTCCAAATAATTATGAACTACAACTTTTGATTAATATCAATGTCTATTATGTCTTTTAATACTAAAAGCTACAGCTATATCTACTTTTACTAAACACATTTATAAAAATAAAAAAATTTAGCTACTTTAGAAATCTACAACTTCCAAAATCTTTAGCTACTAAAAGCTTCAGCTTACAACTCAGCTCGAAGTTACAGCTTTGGTATACATACTCAAATTATATAAAGGTAAAGTATATTGACTTTCAAAATAAATCAATATTGCTATTAATTATTATTTTTAGTTATTATAACAAACATGACTAGCTACATTACGGTATAATCAAAATCCATATATTAGCATTTATTTATTAAATCATGATCATGTGATTCATGATTATGCTTATATGGTTTATAAACGTATGTGTTTTCAACAAATTGAGTGTTGTATTTTTATAAAAGTAAAAGTTATGCGAAACAAATGGTTAGTACAATGAAAATTTACGTAAAAACCTTTCAAAGTATACGTTTTTTCACTTAAATTTCTTATTTATTTTTTTGTCTGATATGTCTATTAATCAAGTTATCGAGTTTAAGTGACATGCATGTGGTATCCATGTGACAAAATTTGTTTTCTTGACACACGTTTGGTAATATATATTTTATATTTTATGATTGACCACCCCTCCTCCCCCCCCCCCCTCCCCTCCCCCGGAAAATATTTTTCAATTAAGTCTCTCAATTAAATTCTTTTACTTCAAAAACCTTTTCAAAATTTGAGTTGACACAAACGTCAAATGCTTTTAATCGTGAAACAAAATACTAAGTAAACAAAATTTTGGGACTTATGTAACGTAAAAAAGCAAAACGATAAGTTGAAAAAAATAATAAATTCTAGTATTTTAGGTTTAAAACAAAATAAACTAGCAACTCGTTTAAACAATGGATTGACACAAAAACATTAATCATCATACTTGAATTATGTTGAGAAAACGTCGACATAAACTCATTAAATATACAAAACATTAAATAAAATGATAGTTTAAAATAATAAAATTTTTAAAAAAAGTTTAGTTTTGCGAGTAACAAATTTTGGTTTGATATAAAAACATAAACAATGATTTATTTGTTTCAAAGTTGTCTTGACCCAATGTTTTTTTACCAATTTAAAAAGTTCATGTCGACTTGACCTTTAGACAACAAAAACTGTTCATTTTTTTATTTTTAATCTATCCTTTTGTTTACCTTTTTGTTGCATCCACATACGTGTGTGTCAATCAAATAACCAGTGAACATAATTAAAAAGATAAAATTAATGAGTTTTTATCGAGCGAGGTATTCATAAAATCAAAAACTTTGGTTGAATGGTTGTGTGACAAAAAAAATTTGGTTGAGAGACTTAATTAAAAGAAACCATAGAATTGTAAAATTCACATTGATAATTACAACCGATTCAACATAAACATATTACCGGTAACTTTTGAAAAGAAAAAAAAACCATTAAATTTATGAGTTTGATTTATAATTGCTTAAGAGACTTAACATACAACAAATATGAATATGAGACTCTTATAAAAAAACAAATAGTTCGAGGTTTTTTACGAAATTTAATATAGAAAAAAAAAGGCATATTAATTAAAAAGGTGAAGGTCGGTTTTCAACATCAAAATGTCGGTTGAAAAGATAAGACGATAAAATTTTTTTCAATGGCTGTATGATCTTGCGCTTCTATTATTTTTCTTTCTTAAAATTTTATTTACACATATCACAAGTAGATATCACTCTTAAAAAAAATAATGTTTTTGGAAAAAAAATCAAAGACATCTTTTAATTAATATTATACAGATGATATAAAATTTTCACGTACATTCATACATTATAAGTGCATGAAATCATACATCACATAAATGTACGTTCACATGTATGCAAATTACGTAATTGTACGTTCACATTATTTGTAAATTTGTTGATCGAATTAGATAATTATGTCATTTTATATTATAAGACTATTACATTTTAAAAGTTTGTTGATGGAATTAGAGTTAATGTTGTGTTCGTTTAATAGTTTATTACTCGAGTGGATATTAGGTATTAAAAAAACCGTTTTTAACATTTTTTTGAATCATCAGTTCAAAACTTTTATATTAATAATAACAATATAGAATTGTGATAATTATATTGAATCGGTGGTTTGAATATATTGAATCCTATATGTAAGAAAAAAACAATAATATTGTTGATTCAAAATAATATATTTGAATAAATAATTCAAATATTTTAAATCACATCTTATCTCACTTCTTCTACTTTAATATTGATGAGAAATCAAATATTCATGAAAAATGTTGAATCAACATATTATTTTGTGATTCAACAAAGTGTGTTAAATCAAATACAAAATGATCATTTTTGTGTTTAATTTAACATCTGTTGTGTGTGTGTGTTTTTTGTGTATTGAAGCAGGTCAACTAATTCATTCGGGTAGAGAACTAAGTCACTTTATTATGTGCACGTGTGTAATCCGATTGTAGTTAAAAGGAATAATGGAAATCAGTAACCAGACATGAAGACAAAAAGCCTCTAATCCTCGATCCCATATCCAACACCCTATATTGTGTTCAAATAAGTTTTAATTGGTTAATCGGATTTTATTGAGCTAATTTGAACAATTATATTCAATTATTGTTAGAAACATGTTTGTATAAGGTCTAGAAATGTTTTTAAAAGTTAAAAGATGTCAAAACATGATTTTAAGTTCAAGATTTGAGCTGGAATTGAATGACGAGCAAATCGAGCAGATCACCTTTCTAAACGACAGCATGATCGCTATCGTGATGGATTGATCATGGGTGTGAAGCGATCATGACCATATCAAGGTTATGACAGAGATAGACGGTCATGGTCAAGACTAATGATCTTGGTTGAAACAACACTCACGACCCTAGATGAAATGTTCGGCCCCCAATGATGATCATGACCCCGACGGATCGGTCACAGCCTGTGACGATAATCACTACGGCGATAAAGAACATGTTGAGACTTCTCAACATGATATCATAAATAGATTGCATCATGATGAGATTGGGAGACCTTATCACCAGTCTATATTCGTTAATATGGGAGAGTTGCTCGAGAGGGAGACATGGATGCTAGAGGACATGAGATACATTGGGTTTGTTTGACAAAAACTAGCTGGAGCTTATGGTAGCTGAAGCTTTTATTTATATACGTGTTTGGTAAAGTTGTTGGAGCTAGTAAATATAAAAATACATATAAATAAATAAACAAAAATAGAATATTAATTAATTAAGGTTATCTTACTAATTTTATTTTTCATAAGCTCAGTTTGATTCTAAAAAATACTTAAAGTAACTTATGGTACGAGCTTATGGGAGCTTATAGTTTTGATAAGCTGCTGGAGAAAAGTCATTGAAACACATCTTATGGATAAAAAGTAGTCGAAGCTTCTAAAAACCATAAGTTTAAGCTCTCACACGCTCTTACAAGTTACGTGTCAAACAAGCTCATTGTCTTACAAACGAGTCAAGATGTTGGGGAGCACGTGATAGACATTGATAAGAAATTGATGAATGTTTTTTTTTTTTTTTTTAACTCTTCAAATTTCTTTCCCTTTCCTCCTCTTCAATTTCTTCCTCTACAATCTTTCATTTCTTTCCTTTAATATCCTGTTTAAAGAAGACAACATAAAAGCCCTTCTTTCATTAGAATAAACATGACAAAAAGATGACAAGACAAGCATGATAACATAACTGAAATAAGTCGGTTCGGATAGTTTGTCTAAGCTTGTAAATGAACCGAACAAACATGAACGAGTGTATGTTCATGTTCGTTCGCTTAGCTTTAACCGAGGAAATAAACGAACACGAACATAAACGAACAGAAGATTTTGTTATCAAGTGCATTTGTTAAGGAATTGTCATTGTTCGTGTTTGTTTATGTTCGTTTGTTAACAGATAATCGAAAATAAACGAACGTTAAACGAACGGACTTACTATGATAATAATAAATTAACAACATTCAAATATTTGAGCATTTGAATATTATTTTATTTTATTCAATGTCACCATAATACTGGAGTTTGAAGTTTCATTTTTAAATTTATATTAATAATTAATAAATTATTTAAATATTTTATGTAATAATAGTAATAAGATATTCATATTAAATATAATATATATTTGTTACACCTTATTATAAATAAACGAACGAACTTAACCGAATTTAAAGAACAAACGTAAATGAACGAACGTAACCGAATGTTCACAAAAATAAATGAACAAACGAAACATATGTTCATGTATGTTCATCTAATAAAACGAACAAACTTTTGTGTTCATATTCGTTCGTTTAATAACGAACAGTTCTCGAACTTCCCGCACGAACGTTCGTCAAACATCCAGTTCATTTACAACCCTAAGTTTAACTACTTATTTTAATGTTTATAAATATTATATTGGTTATAATAAACTAGTTTTTAAATAATACAACTGAAAATTTATAAAAATATGGATATATTTTGCATTTTTGTATAACTTTCATCCCAATCGAAACCTTACTTTCGGTTGGTTTCTCTGTTTTATTTTAACGAAAAAAATCCCTCAAATGTGGTTTTTATTAACATGTCTACGGAAATATAGTACACATACTATCAATATATTTTGGCACATAATGTTAAAAAAACATGCGATAAATGTGTTTTATATAAATTCAACTAAAACCATTGATGTTTCAGAATTTTTCTCTTTTTTTTTTTTAAACAAATATATATAACACTTTTTTGAACGTATAGTTTTGTAAAGACATAAAAATCTAATAAAAAGTTTTAAGATCCAGCCCACCAATATTCGATTTTCATTTTTACATTTGTTTTCCTTATCATTCATTTTATTTTGGTTTTATATTTATTTATTTAAAGTTACTCTTTATTTGTATCTGACTTTCGCAACTTATGTTTTTTTTTATTTATGCTTAAAAAATATTTATTTCCTATATAAATCTATCTTTTATATGATTAAAATACATCTTAATTTATAGAAATGTTTTATTTTATTACGATATGTAATGTGGTTCGTTTAATTATTTTAAATAACTTTTTTCAAGATATTTGGGTTTATCATTGAACACGTATTATATTTTAGTTTTTGTTTAATGCTTTATATTTTTATGTAAAAAATACTGTTTATGTACATCATCTTCTTTAATATTTGATTAGATTTATTTTTGGTCTATACGTAATTTTTTTTATTTATTCCAGTGTATAAATATTGTTACTTTTAATTTTTTTAAATAACTTTTTTTCATAAACTAAGTAAATATTATTAGAATTTGAATTTTGCTATTTTAATTTATTATAGGTTTTTTGCATTTGATATCTTTTCATTTATTCATATTTCAGGTACTTTTTATGTATTATAAAACAATTCCAGACTGACCATCGAATAAATCTTTCAGATACTTTACATACCATCCATTGGATATAAGAATAAGCAGTCCTCGGGCTCTTTGCACAACTGACCATCGAATAAATCTTTGAGTGGGTAAAAAATTTAAAAACCAAATTAAAACCCAAAAAAAAAAAAAAAAAAAAAACCCTTAAAAGTCGAACCATTAATTTGGTTTGAATTTTAATTTGGAATATAACTTTAAAAAACTGTTTCAATCCTTTAAGGATGTTTAGACTTTTAGTGTTCAAAAAAAAATTCAGAGTTTTATATCTACAAGTTTAATTTCTTGGACGTTTAATAATAATAATAATAATAATAATAATAAGGGTTATTATGAAGAAAAAAAACCAACATGTTTTCATGTTTTTTGCATTTTCGTCCCTCCATTTTATTTTTTTCCATAAAAGTCTCCAAGTTAATTTTTTTCTTTTAGTTTAGTGAAATTTAGACATTAGACCCCAGTTATAATTAGAGAGCTGGGTTTTTAAAACTGAAAAACCGGGTTTTAATGTCCAAATTCAGTAAACCAAAAAAATATTAACTTGAGGAATTTTATGAAAAAAAAATAACATGAATGGACAAAAACGCAAGAAACATGAGAAAATGTTGGTTTTTTTCATAATAAACCCTAATAATAATAATAATTTATGGTAACATTTTTTTAAAGTGTTTTTAATGATGGTGGTGATGTATTAATGCCCCTATCTACCTCCAAAAAGATTAGTAGTATTTTCAATTTTAATATTTATGTTGTCTAAGATTGGACCTTTAGGTGTCACTTGAGCAATCTAAAGGGTAATCTTATTGGAATTTTGAGTATTCAAATTAGAGCATAGAGTTCTAAATTCAGGCATTGTACGAAATAAGTTGTTTCTTTTAGCACGGATTAAAAAATCTGTTTTTTATAATAATAAGTTTCATTTATTTTTTCTTATCTTTTTATTTATTTGTAATAATAAGTTAAATTTATTTTTTCTTGTAAAATGTGAAGGTGACATGTGACATTTAGATGTTCTCTTTTATTACATATAATAATAGTAACAGATATAGATTATAAAAATTATTTATCTATTTTATTAAAAGAGTAAATAGATTTTATTTGTCACTTAACTAGACCGCAAATCGGGTAAACTTCATTCGACATGTGTAATCTATAATTTTTATGTTAAAATTAATTAAATAATTCAATAAAATCATTTTAAAGAATCATCTATAATTCACATTGTTTTATTAATTTAAAGAGATTGTGTCGAGTCCATAATATATGCTTTTATCCTAATATATTCATCCCATATGGTTAAACATCGTTTTCGATATTTTGTTCATCACATTTGTTACAGTTTTCTTAATGTTTATATGTCTACGTATTCTAATTAATCAAAAACAATTTGTGTAGTACGTGAGCTGCTAAACTAGTATTCTTAATAACATTATGATTTGTTAATACAAGGATTTAGAAAAGTTTAGTTGTGTAAGTAAATTTTTTAGTACCCTTAAAGTGACTGTCAATATGTTTGATATGTTGAAACCAAATCAGACATTTAGTTAGTACATTTAACCCTCAAAATCCAATTTAATTAGGCATTGTAATATTACGTTGGTGTTTAAATCAAATACGTAGTCAGTTTTAGGTCGAGAATTAATTCTCCATTTTTTTAATGCTAATTTATAGTGGATTTACTCGAAACAAACGTATTACCCAAACCAAGTTCTGAATAAAATCAAATTGTATGCTAAAATTACATTTGATTTATACTACAATTTACAACATATCCAAAGCTACTTATAACAACTCTAATAACTTTGTTCAAATCAAATCTTATATAGTATATTATACAATCCAAAACCAAATTGTTTTATGGTTTTCTCATTCTTTTAAAACTTTTGGTATTAAACTCATGGGCCTTTTGTCTAAAATTTTACAGACAGAACCTATAGTTAGCCCATGAGACCCATCAAAGGCCTAATTTACACATACAAGAAGACGAGAAGTTGCTAAGGCCACACCACATGGTTTAAATTTAAGGTTTGATTTCAAACGCCTAATTTATTTCGGTTCAAAACCATATGGTTTAAATTTACGAATCCATCTTTGAAATTCGATTCAACTTCAAAAAGATCCATTTTTTAAAGTCTTATGGCATATGTTTGTTTACCTCATAATTAAATCATTAAGAGGTCATTTTATCTTTGAATAACTTCTTAATGATTTCATTAAAAAGTAAACAAACACCTCCTTAGTCTAAGCCAAAACTAAATGGGATTGCTAATTGAAATTCTAAGTTAACTACATACGTGCATAAGTTTTTGAGGAAAAAAAACGAAAGGAGAGTAGTCCTTGGAACTCGTCATATGACGAATTCTCACAAACATAAAGTTACTAGTGACTTTTTGCTACAATCAAGTCTTACAAAATCAAAACCATCTACAAAGAACAGGCATATGGTTTAGTCTAGTTCAGTATTGAATTTGAACCGCTTTTCTTTATCATACTTGAAACGATATAGTTTTAGGTTTATATTTTCAAATTTAAAACAAATCCAAAAAGATAATCAAATTCACAATCCAGTTTAAGACCAAACTAGTTATGAACCATAATGAAAGATGCAGAAAGGTTTAAAACAATTCAATCATATTATGAGAATGTTTATGCTAAACCCAATAGACTAGTCATCTTTTGCCTAAAGTTGCTAATTCATTTAAAGTTTATCATGCATTTTTTTTATTTAAGTTCGTTCACAAAGATAGTATGTTTGCATTTTGCAGCTAAAAACCAACAACGATGTTTTAAACAAATAACTTTAATGTAACCCATTTGGGATGCAAAGTTGAACAATGTTAAATAAGACATAATGACATGTACAGCATTTTCTTACCATATTATGGTATGAAAGCATGTTCAAATCAAAGCATAACAAGACCATGCTCATAGTTTATCAATTGTGATTGATTTGCTATCCAAATTTTGATAAATATCTATGTATAACACAGAATTATAGCCTACCCACTTATTGACATGCTCTTTTAAAGAATTGGTCGATCTGCAAGCACCCACGAGATTGCAAACTACTTGTTTTGGAGCCAGACTTGCCGCTTTTACCAAAAATTGAAGATTCCTGCACATAAAATAGAAGGGAAAGTGAAGCTCGCTAATGGAAATGAATGCCGACAAGAGTTTGACACTTTGGCTCACCAATAACCAAATGTGTTTAATGAAACATACTAGCACACATAATGGGCAAGAACATATGCAAACACTCATAGTGAGAAGTGAGAACAAAGCAACAACTACTAGTATTTATCTCCAACAGCAAAGGTATGTGTGTGATTTTCCAGTAAGCACTTTCAATCTAAAAATCAAACTAGAGGTAGGATAGGAGTGAAAAAAATCCTAATCCAATGATTTCTATGTTCTCAAATGCATACTAGAATTAATAAACATAAAAGTTAAAAATATATTCAACTACAATGCAACTATGCAAGTGAAAAAAAAACTTACCAGTGAGGATGGACTTTGAGACCTCAAAACTTTGATTCTACCACCTCTGCCATCAGATCCAACAGCAATAAGATCACCTGATACTTGTGTCGGTGCTGAAGGTGCAATAAATCCTTTATTCTGACCCTTTTTGCACCACTTTCCCAGGTGCCGTCTAGTTCCATCTGGACCTAGCAATCCAGCAGAAAAACAAAAGTCTCCTGGTGGAATTGACAGAGGATGAATAAAACAAAACAAATTGTAAGTTTGCAATCGATCTCTTATAAAGCAAACTCTAATAAAGACCGACTCAAAGGTCAACCTCTTAAAAGGATTTAATTAAAGTCCAAAAGGAAAATAGTTTAGGCAGCAAAATAAGAGAAGGTTGGGTAACAGGTCAAACAGGGTAACTGTTTTTGTAGGGATTGGGTCCTGTTGACCCAACAACTCTTTTCATCGTTCTTATTACTTTACAAATGAACGGTATATTTAATGTGATCATGAAAACTACTGAATAATGATCCAATTCTGTAATTAATAAAGCAACTTATGATATTGTAAACAGTTGATTAAGCAATAGGCAACTTCTAACCTGTTTGACCTGTTAAAAACATAATATAACCCAATTTGACCCATCTTCACATAATTTTACCTTCTTGAAAGGCAGGAATGGGCAATGAAGCTTCTTTTGTAATGTTCGGCATGGGCTTATCTTGCACTGCCTCATGAAAAAGCACCGTGTCATCATTCCTATAATTAGGCAGAGGAACCCCATTGTGTTTACTTGTTTCATGCTCTGGCCTTGATAAATTGGAAGCATCGGTTGCCCTTTTATCACGCTGACATGCTGAGAATTCATGTGATATTGAAACCTCTGGTGTGTCATCGTCTATTAGAATGTAGGAATTTATCCCAGGGCAGGGAGCACATGTACCATCTTTTTTATTACTTTCATCGATATTCTCAGAGCCTCTTAACCTCTTAGTTTTTCTAGAATTAAGATCAGTAGACATGGCTGCAACTTGATCTACGGCTGCCTCCGATACATAAGTTTCCTTTATTGTATTAAGTGGTGTAGATGTGTCAATAAGGGTAGGGTCTACATCATTTAGTATGCTCGGAGAGTGCTTCGTCTTATTGGAAGCTTTTAAAGATCTTAATACTTCATTTTCTTTCATTTCATAGGCTGTCTCCATTTCTTGAATTATCATCTGGAAATTAACACACATTATTATATTACCGATTCAGCAACATTAGACTCAAATAGTTCCTGGCAACTGACAAGAATGAGTGGTGCATTTGGCAATTAGTTCTCAAATAGTTCAAGGACTTACCTTTAACTTCTCTACCTTCTCATTAGCTTTTTCAAGCTTTTTACGAGAACGTGCCTCGTCTCTCCCCAGAATATTGCATTTGGCAATTAGTTCCTTATACATCCTATTAAAGTCAGACAGTTCTACATTATGTCCCCGTGCATAAAACTAAAACAATAATATCAAATGTAGAAGTGACTTGATTCAGCATTTGACAAGCATCCAATAAAAAAAACACAAGATAGATAGAAAAAATGTAACTGATTACACAGCAACTATAGGTGGAAAAATGGAATGAGCAACAGGGTCAAAACAAGTACAATGTTTAAGGCAGATCAAAAAGGAGTGTTTGTCAACACTTTTTTCTTATTTTCTGAACTTCATAAATAATTTGTATAGTAATGATCCAATGTTTTTAATCAAGCAGATAAGAGGGTGCAAGCACTTGAGTATGTATGCTATGGCAACTGTTAAATCATTTGACCCAGTTCTTTTTATCCAAAAATCATTAACTTTTATGCATTTAACCGATTAGCATTAGCAATGCAATATAATCCAAACTAATCAAGAAATGGAGAAGGCCAGAAGGGTAAGGAAACCTACAAAACCAATCGTCCGTTTATTAAGATTTAGAAACTGCTAAGTTTTAAAATAAGGTTATAAGCATCATATATTTCTCATATAAAGGTTAAAAGTAGTATAACCTACTTGTTGCGAACAACTAATGACTTCTTTAAAACATCTACACTCTCTTTACTGTGGGCCTGAGTACCCAAAGAAGCAAGCTTCACAATGTCATCATCTTCCAAGTTTAAATCAGAGACTCTGCATTATAAAACATGAAATCATTTGGGAGTCTTCCCAATAAAAAATAAATGAAGAAACAGGCAATCAGAGGTTTTGTTTCTTCCTTGTAAGGCTACACTTACAGCTTGAGTGCAGCAAGTTCTTTGGCTAAAGCCATATTCCTCTCCTGCAACTTAATACGCTCCAAATCTGATTTATTAAGTTCCTGTCACATGGTTAATAGTATGAATTGTGAAACACACCCTCATTAGGCCAAACAGATTGTCAGAATCAAATGTTTTGGATAATAACATTTAAAAACAACTCATTCTTGCAAACAAAAGCAATTTTTTGCAAGAACAATGGTTGGTTTGCAACAAAATGTGAAGTGTTCAAGAAGTCCACTCCGTAATGACAATAGCAATATACCTGTGTTTTCAAGTTAAGTAAGCGGTTGACTGTGTGTGTTTGCTCCAAAGCCTCATTTTTCAATGCTGCTTCTTTCTTTAACTGATCCCTGCATGCACAAAGCTAAAGAAAACGAAATCAGAATTTTGATCGGCAAAAGTAATAAATTATACAACTACAAACAACTAAGTTTTACAATAGCCAAGAGATACCAAAAGAGAATATCTTGTACCATGCAGTATATTTTAGAATAGTCATTTTCGTTCATTTTTGCTTTTTACGTTGACTAAATGCAACTCCTATCATACAGCACCCAGAAAAAAATTCAAAGAAACAAGGTTTTAAGTTGTCCACATCAAATAGCTTTGAGAGAGAAGTTTTCATCAGGGTGTTTTTAATCTAATAAATCACCAAAGCATAGTTGTGAAAGGCTCAAGGCGCACCCAGGCGCAAAGGGATCCTCAAGGCCTACGGCCTACGCACGAGGCGCAGGCCTCATGAATGCAAGGCACATCAAATTATAAACAATGTAAAGAATATATGTACCATGTCTTGTTGCCTACTCTTCTTAAACTCGCCTTGCAACCACGGCGAACCTTAGTCAAGAAAAAGCCCCACATGTTGAGCCTTATGAGCCTCAGAGTCTAGGTGTGTAACAACAATGCACTAAAGACAACATCATATATGATTGGCTTGTGTATTGTTTACGTTTTCCATGAGTAAATGAAAAATTCATGAGATCAATAATAAGTTTGCACAAGTTACGTACAAGTTAGTGGCCGTGAAATTATTACCTCATTAGTTATGTCTTTGAGGTCATTCTCTCGAGATTCTAAAGCTGAATTGAGCCCCTTAACCTTCCCCTCCAATCTCCTGCATTCTAACTGCAGTTCCTCTGGGTCTTCTTTGTGAGCTTGCTGGTTTTGGGAGAGCTTAGGCTCATTAGCATCACCAACTGACTGGAAATAAAGGCGACTCACATTGGATGCTGAACATGTTTGCTTGCATATGGGACATTTCTTCTTCCCTTTTGAACAGTACTCAAACCATTGCTGTATGCTATGTTTAATCCAGAAGAACAAACTATCTGTCAATATTATGTGCAAAAGTACTGCATAATAACTTCTTAATGCTATAGTCAGCAACTAGTTAATGATTAATATTGAAACCCATGTATAGGGAACAGTCACAACAGTTGCTACAATATTTTCAATGTCAAAAATGTTCAACATATTAAACATGAATGACACAACTTCAAACTGATACAATCCAATAGAAAATCTACACCTACAAGTAATGTATACCTACAATTACAATCCCACGTAAATGATTTAAAGACTAGGTAAAGGGTCACTTACTTGCAAAGTAGAAAATGTTTCTGAATTAATGAATTTAGTTACAGTATTTGGAATTTGGTGAGGTGCATTATGGAATCAAGGCAGTTTTACTACTGGATACCATTGGATATTGCTTTATAACTTGTAGATCATCACGTAATAGAATTGTAAAATTCAAAACCATCATATGTTCCATATATAAGCTTTAACACCTTTGTAATTTAATAGATAGTGTTTAATTGAATTTTAGTGGTCGGTTTTTCATCTACTAATTAACAAAGCATAGTGACACTGAGATCAACATGATCCATTTTTAGCACAAGGATCTCTAGGTCAAAAACACATAAAAATCCATGCAGATTTCTGGTCCAAAGAATATACTCTAAAACACATATGCATTGCACATATTGCAGCAGAAACACCAGCTACATGTATGGGTCATATCAAGTATAATTGATATTAAAAATTATGTAATAACAGAAACCAAAGTTACTAAAAAAAATGAGTAATAAAGGAATATCTTTTTTGAATATATCAATAAGACATCATTGATTAAATTCTGAAACTAAAACTGAAATGCATGTGTTATTGATCATCACACATTCACACCAGGTGTTTCCATATAAAAATATAATAGGCAATAAGGCATGCATTACACACAAAAACTACCCCACGCCTAAGAATCATATGTAGATACACCCAGAACTTCATTATGTAACAACTAGGTTTTCACAGTTTTTTGTTAAACTTAATTACAGTTGCCATGAGCCCATGACAGAGCACATGAATCAGACAATGTCACAAAACTGAGAAAAGGGGAAATAATTTGAATATTTTAAACAAACATTCTTGATTTCCCTATTTATTTAGCCACATGCTGTAATACTAATCCACATGCATTTTTTTCAGTTTTACGAAATAATATTTTGATTCAATTAAACTCTTAAGGTAGAATTAAAACTCATGTATAATGGATCATTACATGTCTAGGTCAAAAAGATAAAGGCAATGCACCCACGTGAGGTTTCATTGATAAATTCATATATCACATGTTAATGTGATATAAACGTATTCAACTAAACATATAGTTTACACCAAAAACAAAAACTACTAGTTACATGTGGATAGACATTGGAAATCTGGATTTCATCAAATAGAGACAAGGGTTTTACAAATCATTGCTTCCATTTTCAATTGATATTAAATACTATGTAAAGGAAAAACAATAGTAACAATTACTAAAAGCTAGTGAAGGGGATTAATTTAATCCAAACCATAGTTCATGAAGAGATGACCATAAATTCAAATGGGTTTGTAGGTCTTCGTAACACATTTTTATTAAACCATAAACTACAAGTAACATGTAGAGACGCACTGGGATCAATGAAACAGACGCTAGGGTTTTAAAATTTGTTCTTTTCCAGCTTCAATTGACATCACATATTATTTAAAGAGAAACACAAGAAAATGATTTTAAAAAAGAAAAAGTATTTGATCCAAACCAGAGTTCATGGAAGACATGACCGCAAATTGAAATGGATTGAAGATCTTCAACAATGGGTTTGAGATCTTCGTAACAAATTGAACAAATAGTCTTGGCGAATGGTTGTGAGGAATCATTGCATGAGCCGATCATCGCTTCCTAAACCCCTAATTCTAAAGCTACATTGGCTTTTATATGTTTGTTAGTGTGTGTTTGTGTGTGTGGCGGTTTGAATTGAATTGAATTAAAAGTTAAAACTGGTGAAATTTTTGGTGAGCGGGAAGAGGAAGAGAAGCGCGAGGACTCAGCCGGAATTTCTCAATGTACAAATTCTCGCGCATTATGAGAGTGACTAACTCGCTATGTACAAAGTGGATTTTAAACATCATTTTTTAGTATTTTACAGTTTTACTACGGCTCCGTTTGTTATACCTTTTTCTGATGTTACGTTAAAAAGTCTAAAATCTGTTTAAATAATATTGTTTATCTTTTTAAATTAATAAAATGTCTTATTATATACATATTATCTATTTTATACTTTTTAGTATTAAAATGTTGAATTTTAGTACATAAAATAAAGGGTTAATATTGGAAAAATCCTACGAACTTTCATAAATTTATCGATTAAGTCACTATACTTTTTTTCTTAGTGTTTAAGTCCCTAGACAATTTTTGTCTTATTCAAAACTATATATTTGACCTGTTTAGCATGTCACAAACCGGTAAACGGTACAGTGACCTAAAAAGGAAAAAAGAAAGTTCAGTGACTTATTTGTGAAAATTAGAAAAGAGAGTTGGTTTTTTTAACAATAAACTATTCGAGGAACTGATTGGTTTACCTGATAAGCAGGTAGTAGGTCAAAAATATATAGTTTTGAATAAGACAAACATTGTTTAGGGACTTAAATACTCGGAAAAAAAGTGCAATGACTTAATCGATAATTACATGAAAGTCCGTGGGGCTTTTTCAATATTAACCCTAAAATAAAATAATTTTACCTAATAAATTATTAATTTATTGATACATTTAAATTATGAAACAAAAAATTAATTTAAACAAAAAATGCATCATGAATCATGATCCATTAATTTTAATCAAACAACATTTACAAACATCATGACTATTAACGATGGCAGGAAGACGATGGCAAGGAGACGACAACTTGAGAGGACGAGAGGAGCGTAGCGTTTAGTATTAGATTTTAGATTTTAGACAAAAGACATTTTGAAATCTATTCAAAGCAGACTACAGTCAGACAATGGATGTCTGATTGAGATGAAAAAACAAACAAGTTTTACCCTTTTTGTTTGATTGAATCAGACATAAAAATCCAATTAAATAAAAGTGTAAAAAAATCAAATAGGTACATTTTAGGGCATCTTTGAACTAACTTTACCTTGTTGTCAATATTGAGGTTTTATTAGGGTCTTTTTTATCTTCATAAAATCAGTTTGTAATATTGACATCGGAATCTTAAGAGAATACTAAAACAACCTTGTCTTTTTTATATATGTTATAATCTATATCAAATATTGATTTTATATCAATTTTATAAAATATTTAAAAAGTGAATTCGAACATTGTAATAATGGTTCAATACAATTTTTAAGAAATTTGATAATTTAAATAGATCATTAAAGATTTATATTCTAAAGTATTGACTCGGAGATTATATGAAATTTGTTATCATGCACAAATTTGATAATTAATCCATATGTTCCATCTTTAATTAAAGTCCGTATGGTTATTTCAATATAAATTTTTTTTATTAACAGTTGACTTGTTTATAATTTTTTTATTTTTTAATTTAAGTAAAAAGTTGGATTACATCGAATAGAGATCTTACTATGATACTATCCACGAAGGATCCTACTAATGAACGACTCATTTTTGTTGATTATGATCGTAAATTATAATATATTATTATCAAAATCGAGTTCTTAACAATCATGTTCTAAGCCTCCAGATGTGTTTTTAAAAGGACATCTACTCCATTTTCCATTTTTAGAGTTTGAGGTCCAAAAAACACTCCAAGTCTCCAACCATCCACCATGTTTGAAGGGATGTTTTGGAGCAACGGAAATTTCCTCCAAAGTATCACTACTCCCCCTCTTCTAATACATTTACATTTTAACTCTTTACAAAAGTCTATTTATTAAGTGTTAATATCAGGAAATAAAAACCATCAACTTTTTTTATCTTTGTGATTAAGGTTTTAAACTTTTTTTTCTTATTGTTTAAGTCCCAAAACTATTTTTATTTTATTCAAAAATGTAAATTTGACGTGTTTAATTAGTTACCAAACAAATCACCTTGGCTTTTAACTTGATTAATGTTGTAAAAAAGTAAAAAAAAAAAAAAAAAAAAACACATCATCTTTTGATATTTTAGCATTAAGTCCCTAAACTATTTATTTTTATCATTGTTTACTAATTAAATGGGCAGGTGAATGATGGATGCTAGTGTTTTTTTTTCTTTTTTTTTTTTTTTTTTTGCAGCACCAAAACAAGATCACATCTTTAACTCAAAATTCCAATAACAAAATAAAAGATTACAATGTTTACTTACTACGTTATAAGCAATGACATCATGGTACATTATGCATCAATACTTGTACATATACTAAGTGAAGTGAACATCCACTCTTTTCTTGTTTTTATCGGAAAAAATTTAATTAGTTTTCACAACGAGTGTAGCGATGTTACAAAAGAAGACAGATGTGAAATAATAGAATAGAGAATCCATAAGACGATCGATCATTTTCTCTATAGAAAGAAGGGCTTTTGTTTTAGAAGGCCTTGAAAACGGTGAATAGATTGCCATTGATGAAATCGTTGTCAACCAAGCTCACCAAGTAGTAACTCTTTTGTACCTGCACCACGTATTCATATAAGCCTCCCAAACACTATCTATCACATTAATCCGCAGATATGTAAATTTACTTCCCAAACAAAGACAACGGCCTTGTTTGTTTTTCATTAAGAGCCTCTTAAAAGGCTCTGAAGTGTAAAATTCAGATCTATGATGAATTCAGATTGTTTGTTTAATTTCAGACTTAAGAGGTTGCAACCTCTGAATTTATCTCTTAAAATTAAGAGGCCGAGAGTTGTCTGAACTAAGGCTTCCTCTCGATTTCAGACGTGGTTTTCAGACTTCAGACATTTATCCACTTAAAAAACAAATAACAGCGTTTATATAGAAACTCATGAAAGAAAAGCATTTTTAATGTTCATGGAAAGAAGGAAATGACAAATCGACCAAAAGGGAGGATGGAAGGAATGAATGTCCATACAACTGCTCAAACCAACCGGAAACTGCCTTGCTACATATTTGGCCTTGGGGTTTACTTGACTCCAAAACCGACTAAACGAGAACCAAACCTATTATTTTTTCTTAAAACTTTTTACATGACGAAAATCTGAAAAGTGTATGTTTTTTCTTATTAGATGAGATCGATCCATTGGAAAACCAGAATGACAAACTCTTCCAATTTGATTAGTGGTTCTGTTTCTTCCTGATTTCAGGTTTGAGTAATATTTCTACCTGATCTAGGAACATATACATATCACATTTCTTTACTTGGATGAAGCTGCTGGAAATGAACCATAACGTTCGATCTGGTACTTGGTCCTAGTTTTCCCAAATTCTTGGTTTTGGTTCTATCCGTTTCCAGACCAAAGGACAGTCCTGACTAGTGACTACTAGTAGCTGTGTTTTAAAAAGCGCGCCTCATGCTCGGTGAGGCGCAAAGCCCTGCGCAACACAAGCTGTTGCGGGCGCCTCCTTGTCGATTCATCAAATTTGGCCAGGGAAAAAAAAAATGAGTCTCTCCTTGATTAATTGTTAAAGTAATTCAAATTTGAAATGAAGATTGTGTATATTTTCTGTATTTTGGTATTCTAAATTTTGGTATTTTACATTTTTAGTTGTCAAAGTAGTATTAATGTGTTATTATATACGAATTATGATACCAAAACAAGTGCGCCTCACGCCTCAGGCTCCAGAACCCTTTTTGCAATGGTGCGCCTCGCTCTTTTTAAAACCAAGACTAGTAGTTACAAATCAAATGACAAGAAAAGAGAGCAGAAGACAAACCTCTTGTAGAAGTGATCTGGAAGAATCGTCCTCAGGATACAATTGTGCCCATCCTCTTGACCAGATTTCAAACGCCTCATCCTTCCATATCAAGAAGCTTGCAGGATCTACCACGGTTGGTTGAATGATCTCCTTGGCTGGGAACACACCCCATGTAACTGCATTCACATCATTTCTCCCCACATTGGAAACCAGATTCCCTTCCTTATTCACGGCCAAGTATGTGAGTGAAGGGTTTTCTTTGCATTTCTCCACAAGAGCATTTAACTTTTCGCTGGAGCAGAAAAACTCTACATATGCTTTCTGGTAAACGTATCCACCCGTGGGGCCCCATCCTTCAAAGACCAAATAAATTGGTAAGATAGGATATAGCTTTTAAGTAATCATATTTTAAAGGTCAAACACTTTTTAACCATTGTCATTGGTTCATTTTATCTTTATTTGCAACAAAAAATGGAAAGAATGATTGTTTCCTGCATTTACATTACCATAAGTTGTCCTTGTCCAAGATTGTTCATAGCATGTAGTGTTGTAAGTAAATTCTCCTAAATTTGTTCTATTAAAAATATAGAGTGTTATTGTAATAATATACTTTTTGTAAACATATTTTATAAAACTCAAACTAAATTCACTGTAAAGTGTGGACTGGATGGCTGATCGATCCAACCCTACTAATGAAAAACTAGCCCGTTGCAAACTCTGAAAAACCCAAATACCATGCTTGAGAAAACTAACCCAATTAAGAGAATCACGGTTAAATAAAATCTTACCAACAGATGGCGAGTCCGATTTCTCTCCATTAACAGCCGGTTGGCTGTTGATGGTGAGGAAACCCTTTAGGTTAATCGAAGCTAGTTGTTCATCGATAATCTTTGTCTCTGGCTGAAGTGAATCAAGTTCAGACCATGGGCTAGTTTTTAGTTGCCCAAGGCAGTACTTCATGAATTTCTGAAAAGGAAAAAAAAATGATATGATCAGGAACGCTTTTACATTTAATGTTGTGATTAAGCTCCAAAGATGAAAATAAATTTAAGCAGAAATATCATACCTCTGAAATATCATCAAACTTTTTCAAAGGAACAACCCACTCTTCTTGAATTTTCTTGTCACGTGCACGTGGTCGCATGAACTGCTCGTAGGGTCACAACATATGAGAAAGAGTTGTATATACTTTTTAGATAAAGCAAAAAACGAATTTGATTAACGTATGTTGATCAAGACTCAAGAGACTCAAGGTTAGTAGTGTCAATAACCAAATACTGTTTCTATTTAATGAAATTTGACTTTCTGAACCATTGTCCTCGACTTCCCTACAAAACAAACTATTGTCTTCACAAAATATGCCAAAAAAAAAGAAGAAGAAGAAGAAGAAGCTAATGGTTGCAAGCATTACAGACTGGAGTTTGGACATTTTTTGTGAAGTACTTTCTTGTTACCAACTTTCTCCAAAATCAATCATCGTTGCAAGAACAACATTTATTTTGCAATGAAAAAGGCAACTACGATCATTCAAACAAAATAGAAAAACTTTGTATCCAAATCAATATCATCAGCATACTTCCAATGGAAACAATGGTTAAAAATGTAACTTCACCATGGAAACTGTCAGTTGCTATCTTCATAGGATGGAAGAAGTAAAATATATACTCAAATGAAAAGTGACAAAAACTTTTAAAATGAAACAGGCCGTGTGGATGTTGCTCCCAACCAATAAATAGTACCTGATGGTCAGTCAATGCTCCATATGATGCATTAGAAGAATCGCCCCAACGGCCATGTGGATATTGTTCCCAGCCAATAGTCCTTGATATGTAGCTCTTTGGACGATTGGCCCTATCAATGTGTAAAAGACAATTATGTACACGCACGTTACAGTGCACCAAATCGCTAATAAATCAATTTATTAATTTATGTGTGTGTTGCCTACCAGAATATAGGTCTAACGTCTTCTTTAAGACGGAAAAGGTTAGTGGGTCTCCTCCATGGTAGTGGCCTTGTAATTTTGGACTCTTCAATCAATCCAAGATTCTGCATGGTAAATTGAATGCAAGTTTACATTTAATAATGCAATGATGCTATTAATTTGGAAACATCAGATTTTGTTTATAAGCATAGCAGCACTACATTTGGTAGTGCATACTAAAAAGTTGTAGGATGAGCCTATTGGGACAGTATATAAAAGCACCAAGTGGTAAGTTAGGAAGACAATTTGTCTTTTTTTTTTTTTTGGCTTGTGTTTTTTCATGTGTTACTGGATTTCACAGGATATAATGAGAAGCCGATCCGCATGTGTGGTTGGACACAATTAATTAAATCACATAAACACCATGTTTCTAGTTTTTGGTTTCTTGCAACTATTATTTCCTTTGATTCAGGGTGTTTTGTTCTGTTATGACGTCCTCAAAAGACATGGTATTGTGTTACTGATAGCTTCTAAACAGAGTTTCAGGAGATTCCAGTTATTTAGCCAAGCCTGTGCCTGTTACTTTTAGGCTAGGCATTATAATCTTTAATATTTTAATTAAAAAATTTTAGGATTTTACTTACCGTCAAAATTGCCAATGCTGATTTCTCCATGTTGAGTGTATAAAGATGCAACGTCTTGATTCCGCTAGCCATAATTTTCTTGCACATTTCAGTTCCAAGGTGAACTCCATATGCTCGAACGGCTTCCTCATTGTCCTTGATGGGCTCCAAAGCAGCAGTGATTTCAGGTGGGATCTGCAGTAATGAATTACACATGAGAGCAATGAAAAATGAAAACTCCATACCACTTCAAATACCAACGTTAAACTTAGAGAAACAGAATACACTTCAATGCATATCTTATACTAAGATCCAGTCATAAAACGTTAATTTAGAATATCAAGTTTGCAGACCAGCATACCTTAGTTTTGCAGAAACCAGTCATGCGAACGAAGCCATTATAGTTGTTAATGGGCATAATGCCAGGAACAATGGGACAGGTTATTCCAATTTGCCGACAATCATTCACAAACTTGAGAAAATTATCAACATCATAGAAAAGTTGAGTGACAATCACATCTGCCCCAGCATCAACCTGCAATACGAAAACACAGTTATAAGTTGGAAATGGTAATCATCCAACTATATAATTAAGCCTAATGCTTTGATTCATTGAAGTCTTCCCTAAGAAACATGAAAGATTATTTAAAGAGTTTAGACAAAGAATTTGACTTGGCTGAATGGATTTTCCCTTCCATCTTATGTTGATGTAAATACAAGTGCAACCACCACTCCATGACTGACTAGCACACATACAACGAGCTAATGTGTATGAAAACATATCAATCAAGGAGGATTCATCTTCACTTTCATCTATCACGTGACTAACATCAAATGTATGAATTTAGGGAGCCAATAACTATGCACACGAAAAGAGAAGATAAGAGAAGGTTGGTAGAGGATAGTTCGCCTATTTCCCTGAGCATAGGTCTATGTCCAATGATGCATCAAGAATTGAAAGTGCTGGCAAATGTAAAATCATGCTTAAGCTCACCACAATTTTATTATAAAGAAAAAACCATGAGTAATACAAATTCCATCCTCCCGTAATTTCAGTCTCTTTGAAAAGTCGGAAAATGGTCGCACTTGATGGTAATATTGATGGTTACAATAGATCTACTCAACTTAAGGGTGATAAAATAGAATATCATACTGGTTGTTTGAATAAATTATTTCTTAAAAGTCTTCAGGCATTATTTTTTGTCCTCCCAATAACTTTGAATCCTGCAAATTGTTTTCTCTCAGAGTATTACCTCAAATTGCCTAAATTTTGGAAGTAGCTTGCATGTTGGAACACCTAAAATTTGAAAGCAGATTGTACCTTTCTCTTGAGGTAAGCAAGGTCCTTTTGGTATGCCTCTGGTGTAGCCAAGCCATTGCTTTCAATGACTTCCGGATGCGCCTCTGAGAAGCAAATTTCAAGTATTAGAAAAGGTTGATTACAAAGTATAAGCTCTAAAATAACAAACATGATAATTACCCACAAATAACATTAGTGATTTAGTATCATGCAATTATGCATAGGAAACTTAGTTGTCTAGAAAGAAAGGCAGGGAAGTGAGATGGAAACCTGGATAACCAGCAACGGCTATGCCAAAGTAGTCACCATATGACTTGCGGATATGCTCCACCTGCAAAGCAAAAAGGATGCACATATTATTGCATCATATCTTAAACATTACTTGCCAAACCGTTTAGTTCCTCACAAGTCACAACTATCTGCTATTGGCAATTTGGCATATGCTACTCAAATGCAGCTGATTTAACTTATTAAATGTAATTTAGGAGAAAAGACCAACAAATTTTATCAAAACTGCTAACTACACATGCAGCGTCTTCATCATTCTCATGGTGCCTAATCTTGTTGCGTGACAACAGGAGCAATCATTCTTTATGATCGATCTAAATCACCTTAAAGAATCTAAATGGGCCTCACGGATCTCAGAAACTATAATTCACCCATCTAAACAGTGTTCAAGAGAATCTAATGAGTAAAATCAACTACTAGAAGATGAGCTAAAATGGACAGAACAACTCTAACAAGTAATAATACCACACTCCAAAATTACAAACCACTCAATTCAATAAGTGGCTAGCCAACTCCTATCAAGTGATTGAGAATTCGATGAATAGCATGTTGCTAGTTACAGATCTAATGGGGAATAGACAAATCTAATGTTGTCCTAGCATTTAGATCGTAACTAGGGTCAGTAGCTAGAGTATAAATGGCAGTAACTCAATGTTTGATTAGACGTCATATTCACAAATTTAACATCTAACTGATTCATCTAAACACTAGCAAAATGTTGTTGCAACATGTTGTGAAGTTTTTCATGGTCTAAATGACTAAATCATCTTATGGGCTTCACGGATCTCAAAAGCCATCTACACATTGTTCAAAATAATATAAATTACGAAAGCAATAACTAGAGCACGAGCTAAAATGGGAAAAACAACGCTAACAGAGGTACAAAACCACGCCTAGGAATTTAGGCTTCACAATCACTCGATTGAACAAGTAGCTAGCAGACTCCGATCATGTTATTCAAAAATTCGATAAATAACATGTTGCTAGTTAGAAAATCTAATGCCGAATAGACGAATTTGATATGGTCCTAGCATTTGGACCCTCTAACTAGAAACGTCGGTAACTCGATGATCGATAAAACTTCAAATCCGCAAAGTTAAAACTGACTAATGTCGGTTGCTAGTGTAGAAATTTCAGTAACATGTTGATCGATTAGACTTCAAATTCGAATTTCTAAATCCAATTAACTAATCAAAACACTGCAAAAAGCAAGATCGTGATACATACCAGGTCGAGAGCACAAGCGAACCCGCCCTGGATCTGAACGAACTTATCCTGACCACGTGGCGGATCACCTCGAAGAGCCAATACATTCTGGATTCCATCTTTCTTAATAGTCTCTAGTGCGTGATCTATCTTCTCCACCGGCATATTAGTACACGTCAAATGCATCATAGTCTCAACACAAACCATATTCTGCATCCTCCTCGCAATTTCCAATGTCAGCTCCGCCGTGGAACCACCGGCTCCCCATGTAATGTCGCAGAATGTAGGATTGTGAGCAACCATTCGCTCCATCCTTTCAAACAGATTTTCGACACCGTCCTCCGTCTTCGGAGGGAAGAATTCGAAGGAGAACACAACCTTTCCGGCATCTCCGGCCGCCGTAGACTCCAGAATCTTCTCAATTACCTTCATTTTCTGCTTGAATTGCAGAAATATCGGGAGAACGAGAGATTCAGCAGTGTGTTATCTCAGATCTTGTGTTCTGATCGATTCACAACACACTGGAGGGCACGCCAATATTGGTAGATCTGCTGCTTGTTTTATAGTGCAACGATAATACATGTGGCCCCTTTTACTTTTAGATATATGCCTAATATGATCCTAAACTTTGGTCTTTTATTAAACTCAACATTGGTTTTATTTATAGCAAAATGAATAAAGTGATTGCTAATGGGGCATTTGGTTCACAAATACGAAGAATCTATACTATATAAAATAAGAAAATCACTTGGAGTTTCTGGACCATTAGATGGAAAGAAATCAATTATCCAGATTAATGACAACTCATGATTATTTATGAAATGTCCATTATACCCTTAATTAAAATCAATAATTATACATATGCCATTTTTTTAATTCATTTTCCAAATTACAACCTTAACTTAATTACATTAAATTTTGATTCTAATTTTTTCATTAATGAATTAATATTAAATTAATATTTACCTAAAATAAATATGTGTCATTATTATTCTTAATGATCATAGTTAAATTCAAATGTAAAAATTTGGATTTACATGTAGAAGTGTAGTAAATAAAGTTAAAATTGTTTGTTAATTATTTTGCTAACAAGATTTAAAATTTAATTGATAAAACTTCAATTGTGAATATGATAAATTTTGATTGTTGATTTTCAGATATTCCATTTTTATATTTTATCATTTTCAAAATATATACACATTCACATAATTGAAGTTTTTTTGTTTCTTACATTGTTATTTCATATTTGAAGTTAATAAAAATTAAAAGAAACATTTTTTGCAAACACATATTATCTGTTTTTAATAATACAATATATTAATATTTTTTTATTTAATATCAAACAACTAATTATTTTTATCTTTAATTTAACTAGCTTTCAATTTTTTTATTTTAATTATATATAAATTTTATAATAATTTATTGAAATATAAAAAAATATGTATTTTCTAAATCAACCCATGTATTACATGGGTTGATTAACCTATATATTATAATAAAACAAAACAATTCATGTCATATGTCACTTCTACAATACAATAAAATTTTATTTTTCCACCTCTTTTTCCAAATTTAACACCTTAACTTAATTGCATTAAATTTTGACTTTATTTTTTTCATTAATTAATTAGGAATAAATAAGATATTGTAACATTTAAAATTAATGTTTACCTAAAATAAATATCTATCATTATTACCCATAATAATTATAAGTAGATCCAAATGTAAAAATTTGAATTAGTTGTGGAAATTATTAAAATTATGTATAATAAATGAAAACATCAAATGTCACGTTTCACCTCTATATTCACCAAAAAGATAATTACAACTTATAAAAAATAAAAGATAAATACAATTTAATATTTTTAAAAAAATAAATATACTCTATTTTTTAATCTGTAAATAATTAAAAATAAACACAACTATTGTTTTTGTATGTTTTTAATTTTACTAATATACATTTTATATAAATAATTTTAATTAAAAATATCCATGTAATACGTGGGTTATAAACTAGTCTGATAAAAAAAATATATACATTTCATTCTCATGGCATTTTTTGACTATCAAATTTCATGTAATGACAATTCGCTTTTAAACAAAACATTATTTCTAATAAAAGAATGTGCTTCCCATGAGAGTTATCAAGAAATGAACATTTCATTCGATGACATATCTTCTCTACCACTCATACATATCATATCGATCTAATCCAACCCTATCTACCTTACATATACCTTATCCACGATACCCTACCTTACCCTACTTCACCCTACCTTACTCCACTTCACCCTACCTCACACATCCCGTCAAACTTATCACATTTCTTTCCATCCTTATATTACACCCACCCTAATCCCGGTCGTTTCTCATCCCGCCTCACTCATACCCCAACCACGTTATCCAACCACCAATCTACACACCCATCAAATTTATCAAATCTCTTCTCACCATTATTTACATCCACTCTATCCTACTCTATCTTACCACCAATCTACACATTCATTAAACTTACAACATCCATTCCCACCATTATATAAACACCATACATACATCCTTACCACAACCTCACTCCCTACCCTACCCTACTACCGATCTACTCAACTATCAAACCTATTACATCCTTCATATTTTTCACTCTTACATTATACACGCTCATCCTATTTAATATCATTCTACCATTCATATCACAACCATGCTTTTAACCTACCTTATCTAATCCAACCCTATTCATACCACCTTTACATGATACCTAACCCACCACATCGGATACTATTTTGCTTGTGTAGTAAACATTTAAATTTGATCTCATCATTTTAATACATTTGTTTTATGAATATGAAGAAAAAAAAGAACATACTTATAGAAATATTATTATCATTTAATTTTTTTTTTTTTTGAAAAGTACCTAATAATATATTTTGGTAATCTGTCATGACCATACTCCAATTCCTTTAACAACTTTATAAACCAAACAGAAACAGTCAAAAAAATTGAATCCGAATTCCATTTCTTTCTTGCTAACCAAACAAGCTACAGTATTTGGATTTAGACAGATTTCATTCCTTCCAGAATTACATTCATTTGACAGATTCCATTTTGGAGTAAACATTTTGTAAACCAAATGTCACCTAAGGTTGAGGGGCATATCAAACCCTCCCAAAATCATCATTTTGGACAATTTAGTGTCACAACAACTCTCCTTTCTCCATAATTTCTATTCTAAGACATTGTAAATACTAGAAATGGCAACGGGGAGGGTATGACCTGGGATTTCATTTCCCTCCCTTTCCCGTCGGATATTAAATTTTCATCCCCAACCCCATCGGATTTCGGGTTCTCATCAGGGATTGGGTTTGTTTTAACATTCTAACAAATTATTAAGTTTACACTACAAATTATAGTTTTAAAACACACACACACACATATATGTGTGTGTGTGTACACATATATATACATACATGTATATAAACTTTATAACAAATTATCTCAACGTTTTTAGTTATATACATTGATAACTAATAGTTTATAATATAACCAACATAAAATAAAATATGTAAAAATCTTATACAAAATATAAAATAAAACAACATAAGATAATTTAACAATATAAAAATAATATATATAGATAATGAATCATTTGTATAAACTATAGTGGATAATTTACGTTATAATATTACATAAACATGACAATTTATATTATGGTATTTAAACGGGGCCGGGGGCGGGGTAGGGGATTAAAGTAATCCATCCTCATCCCCGTTCAACTTGGATTCAGGGAATCTCCGGTTAAGCCAGGGTCGAGTTTCGGGTTTCCCATTAGGGTCAGATTTTTTTTTTTTGCCAAATATATGAAATACCAATCGTTCTCAAATTTCTATCTTTCTTAATGTTTTATTAAAACTTATATATTTAATTATATAAAAACTAACTTAAACTATTACATAAATAAAATTAAAAATTACAAAACTAAAAATTAAAATATAAAATACAAGAAATTAAAATTAAAAGTTACAAAACTATAAATTAAAATTATGAATCAGTCGTCTAAATTGAGTATATGGACAATTGCAATAATGATATCTAATCGAATGTTATTGTGTGATTGTCGACTACGAATCTCCAAGAACGTTTGCAGACATAATTAAATGGAAGCAGATTGTTGTTGAGATGAAAGTTCATCTTCTTGAAATGTATGTATCGCATGTCCTTCGTATTGTAATATGATATTAAGTAATATAACAGAAGCATACATTATGCGTCTAATTTTTCGTGGGCTCCATGGTTATGCGGAATTGTTTATTATAGTGTAACTAGCTTGGAGGACACAAAAAGCTCATTCAATGTTTTTTTCTTATCGACTTTTGTGTTACCTTAAATCCTAATCGTTTGAACATGAAAAAGTTTTCGCAAAAGTTGCCCACTTCGGGTATATTTCGCCAGCGAGATGGTATCTATATTTGTATTATGTTCCGTTAATTATAAACGGAACCTCCGATGTGATCTCATTACAAACATTGTTGAATAATGGTGATTGATGAAACATTTTCATATCATTGTTCGAGCCAGAGACACCAAAGAACGCGTGTCAAAATCACAAATCTTGGGATGCAACCACTTCTGGCATAATCGTTAGATGATCAAGATCGCCTCATATGCATGGCATTGGATAAATTCTCTATGCCCAATGTATATAGTCAACACTACCGAGCATTCCATGAAATCCATGTTTTGATTCATGATGTGTGTGTAACATATGAACATCGTCTGCAGTTGGTCTACACAAATATTCTCGTCCGTACAACTGAATCCCCCAAAAAAATTTCTGCAAACTTTCACGCGAATACCTTGCCGACATATATAGATATGTCATATGCTAGTTGCCGAATATTCTCGCCCGTACAATTGAATATATAGATATGTGATATGCTAGTTGTCGAATAACGGATGTACATTTTTGTAATGTTGTAATCCTTTTCTACCTCTAGCATCCTGTCGCAAAGAAAAAAAATCATAATTTTGTTCCATGTTATTAACTATTCTTAGAACAGTTCTTTGCACATTCAGAATCTCCTTATGAAAATATCAGTTTCATAGACGAGATTTTCTGAAAAATAATCATGCAGACGATTTCTCTGAATTACGACTCTTTGTCTAGGTTGATTATGTAGTGCATTCAGGAAATGCTGCAATAGCTTTTTGAGTACGTACAAATCCGCTTTCAAACGAATCATCAAAATTTGATGACAACAGTGATGTGTACGGATCCATTTTGTAAAATATAGATGTATGTTTAACTATTGAAATGGAAAAGGATTGAAAAATTAAAGATAAAGATGGGTTTGGTTTTGGAGTCTTTGAGAAATTGATTTGGTGTGAATTGGAAGAATGTGGATGGATGTATTTATAAGGAGAAAAAAATAATATGTATGTGTGTGTGTGTGACAAAAAAATCAAAGGTGTTGTTGGAGTGCCACAAAGCCATTGCAGGGATACTCGACTCGGCTCGATTACACCACTAACAACTCTATGTTGTTATGATAAGATTTGTTGATGTTAATGTTGTTTTAACAGTTTTGATATTGTTAAAACAAGACTGTTGTTAAGATAGCGGCGCATACACTGTTAATATAGCGGTGGTTTCAACCGCTTTAGTCGGTTGAATTGTAAGTTAATGAAATTTATCTACTTGATTTCGTTGAGAAAACAATATATGTATATAAAGACATATTCTATTGTGTATTATCCAATAACAAAATTTAGATATCTTTGTTAGCACAAATTTTGTTATCGGAAAGTGATATATACATGATTACAAAAATATCTAAGGAAATTCTCAAATTTGATCCTTTTTCTTAACCCTTATTTTCTAACAAATTAAACCTGTTGATACATCATCATTAAATAGACTAATTTGTCTAAAATCACATAATAAATGAATCAAGAATTATCCAACAAATACAAAACTAAAACTGGTTTATAACCTGTTTTAGATTTTTTTTTCCTCCTTAAACTTGTCTTTCTGAATTTATGTTTTATAAAATGTGTTTTTTTTTTTTAAATCAAGCCTTTTGATACATCATAAGTGTATTATAAAATTTAACTGCGACACTTGATTCCGATCTTAATTCATAAATACCAGGAAAAGAAAAAATTTAATGTTGTGGGCCCCAAAAAGGAGGACAAGTTTTTTGAAAGTGACTTATTGGGCGACGAAATGATATTTCGATCACAAAAATGGCTAATATATAATGAAATATTTATTTTACAGTAAATTCATTAAATGGAATTCGATTTTTCAAATCACTTGTTTAACCATTAACTTTTCTATAGCAACTAATATAGCAAAATGTTATTATCGTGTTACTAAAATTTTGATTAAATCTTATCTTAATTATTAATATCATATGATTGAAGACATTAATCAATAAAAACGTGTTGGCTTCATGTAAAATCTTTCGAGACACAAAAGTCCAGTCGACATATTAAGATGTATTATAAAAAATAAAGGCGTGTAATAGTCTAAATATGAACTAAATCGAGAATCGAAAAACTGTAAAAGTTAAATCTGAGTATTAGATTAGAGTATACCAATTTTGGTTTGGTTCAGTGTCATTTTTTCCGGTTTTCCTGCCTTTTACAACAAACAAATGGCTCCAATTGAGAACTTTTTTTTTTGTTGTGAATTTCATGCGTCGAGAACCGAACAATATTTCAATTCATTTTTTTTTTATTTCAATGATTTTGACCTTTGAATGTTCACCTATGGTGTAGGATGTTAAGATCTTGATTTAATATTGCTTTACATTAAAAAATAGGGAGAATTTCATGTATATCATTGTAAACCTTCAATATTACATATATATCCTTACAAAATTCCTTACTACATATATATCCTTACAAACCTTTAAAACTCACTAATATATCCAAATATCTAATTTATAATTATTAAATCATTTTAAAAGTATCAAAAAACTATTTTTTTTAATTAATTTAATTAAAATTCCCTAAATACCCCTCCACCATGACTGGTTTTTGAATTTTCCATAGCTTCCTTGCATATGTCGTTGGACTCTTCTTCGGTTCTCTATGCAAACAAAGTTCGGCTTGATGGTGAAGGAGAATTATAATTTTTTAGCACTCACTCACATAAAGAAAAACGACCAAAATACACTAATTGCTTAATTATATAAACTCATGACTATACAAGGCAGTCGCGTTTCATAACCCAACGTCATAAGGCACACCAGTCTGCGACAAAAAGTCATCGCCGGAAATGAAAGCAAAAATCGTGAAATTAACGGCGTCGGCGTTAATTATATGATATCCATGCCAAGTAACTCTCCTGCTGGTACGTATCTGAACCCGATCCAAAGTTATTAAATTTCGCATAATATGAAGTATTCAACGCAAAGTCACCTGACCACACTGACCATCCAGCCAGAGTGATCAATGTATCCATGAAAGACTGCATATAAACTGTTCGAGAATATTCCTTCCATGGTCCTCCCAAATACGTTACGGTCGTGCCATTGCTGGATGCCAAATCGTCTGCTGCCCGGATGTTACCCTTCTGGATTGAGGTAGCGGTGTTCTGCCCAGGATCGGTTCTACCATGTGCAGTGATTGCAATGAATTGACCAGATATGGGTAATCGAGGATGCAAATTACAGTTTTGGAAAACAGCGGTCGCGTTACCGAAAATGAAATCTACGGTGCCGTAAATGTCACATTCTCAGTAGAAATGGCGGAGGGAGTGTGCATATAATGTGTCTTGGTAGCCTTCGAAACTGCAGCTACAGAAGGTTGATAAATCCGCTCCGTTTCGTAATCCTATGGCTTGGTGTTTAATTGCTCCGGCGGTGTTGCGGATTGTTATGTTAACCGCCACAAAATTAGACGCCACCATGACTGTGGATGGATCGATACATGTCAGTCAAAATTCAAATGTTTGGATATAGTTTATTACAAAGATTTGTAGTTGCACCCGATTAAATGATTAATTAAGGGTATTTATGGAATTTTAATTAAATTAATTACAAAAATAGTTTTTTTTATACTTTTAAAATGATTTAATAATTATAAATTAGATATTTGGATATATTAGTGAGTTTTAAAGGTTTGTAAGGATATATATATGTAATAAGGAATTTTGTAAGGATATATATGTAATATTGAAGGTTTACAATGATATACATGAAATTCTTCCTAAAAAATAAAACTAAATACTATAAACAATTAATGTTATTTAAAATTAAAATAAATGAGTTAATTAATAATTTACTGTTTACACCATGTAATGGTAAAATTTCATAAAACCCTCCAATTTAATTGCTCGGTATTCAAATTATACATTTTATATCTAACTAGTTTATTACCCGCGTATTACGCAGATAATTTTAATATATAAAATATAATAAATTAAAAAGCAAACTTATAAATGTTAGTTTTGAAAACAAAAATATAGAAGAATGATATTATTATTTATTATGACCTATTAATTTTATATATTTCTAAATGTATATTAATAATAATTATTTTCTTTCAAATTTAAACATTTATTATATTATATTATAATCAATAAGTTAGCAGAGTATTAGATTTTGTTTGATTTGATTTGATTTGAATTTAAAATTAGATTATTTTAGATTTGTATAGATGCAATTTAAATTTTTTTGTTATTTTTAAAAGCTATAAATATCACGTTTAGATTCATGTGATGACCACGTGACTTCACAATAAATGAGTATAGTTACTCTTTTGGTATTTATAGATATATTACATGGGTATGGTTTACTAATAATTATTCTTTTATAATATATAGTTTAAATGATGCTAAAAAATATCAATAATGCATTAATATTAAGTTGGTGTAAAATTTTATTAAATTGATATAAAGTATAAAATGTACAGTTATAATGTAAAGACATATAAAATTAACCTTTAAAAACTAATAAGTGTATTCATATTTTCTTTTATAAATTTTTTTCTTTGTTGTTATGTTATTATCAATCCATTAATACAGAAAAGATAAGTTTTTCCAAATGATAAGTATTTATTATTAATTTTATAAAGTTAGTAAACAATTGATTAACGATTACATAATTTAAATAACATCAAATTTGTTAAATGATCATGCATAAATTAAAAGAATTTCACTTTCACATTTAATATATACTTAATTAAAACCTAATATTACAAAAACAAATTTAGATTTAAAATTAATTGATGGTTACCTAAATTATTACATAACTAAAGATTACGTGATTTTAAAATTTATTAAATAATATATTTTTTATAACACTCTAATTAAAATAAACAAATATTTAAAATAAAAGCATGTTTAAAACTCTCATCGTATTATAGAACTTAATAAAATTTATAATATTTGTGATGATTTTAATTTTAAAACAATATTTTTTATTTAAGTATTAGATTATTAAATGTACAACTAAATGAATATTATCATATTCTTGTATTTCATGTATATGCAATGATATATACTTTGAAATCACGCTCCTATAGATCTAGAAATTTTTATTTATGTTTTTTATAATTGATAAATAAAGGATCAAAAATTGATAATAATTGGTACTAGTAAGTAATAATAATGAAAAAGTTTAAGAATATAAGTAGATTTTAAAACTGTATACATTTTATATAACATTGAAACACGTAACGCTTAATTTAAATTTTAAAAAACAATAAATTTGTAGAATTTTTATGAAAGAAAATATATAAAATATAAGAACGAAAAACTGTACCTAATTTGTCAACATGTTATACTGAGTATGATTTAATTAAAAAATAAATTTTGTAATACTATATTAATAACTAAATATTAATGATAGAAACATGTTTTACTATATCAATTAAACAATCAACAAAAAATAACAAATTATTAATATACAAGTTATAAATATGAAGAAATATATATTTTAATTATTAGTAAGCTATTAGTTTAATTGTTTTTAATATAATGAATTGAAGTAATTAATTTAATGATATAAATTAGGAAAGAAAGCTAAAAACTATTTATTTATTCTTTCATTAATTAAATTTATTCTTGTGTGATTCTAAATTAGGAAAAAAGAACGGGAAAATAAAAAAAGTGATGCACTAAGATATTGACATGTGGCAATACATGTTCTCTTTTATTGTTATATACAGATATAGATATAGATTATTATGTATTGCAAATTCTTACCATGTACAGGAGCGTCAACGGTGAAACTAAAAAATATTTTTAGTGAGAAGGTCGATGTAACGGGGGGTTGTTGAAGCGCGGTTGGTGAGGTTGTTGGTTGATTTTTTTTTCTTTACAAATTGACCCCTGTAGTACTCACAAACTACAAATTTTGCCTCCAAGTTGTAAACTTCTTCATGTATAGTTCTCGAATTATATATATATCATTTACCAAAGTAAATGTTACTATTCATAAGCTATTCATAAGAATAGTAAAACCAAATTAATAATATATACATGTTTGTGTAATATTTCAAGGGAAAGTTTCTAGCTCAATTGGTTAGGATGTGTGTCATTGTATGAAAGGTTATAGGTTCAAACACACATGATTGAAGAATATTGCTCAATTTTTTTTATTACATGTTGAGTGTATTTTAATTTTAAAATATTACTTTAATATAAATTAAACTAATTTTCTACTAAACATTTTATTTCCTAAATACATTTTAAGAAAATAGGTCTCAATTCTCCATGTATATAGCTTTTTTTAAAAATAAAATTTGAAAGATTAAATAATATAATTTGATTTTATCATTGCATTATATGTTTTGATTTTATCATTGCACTATTGTATATTATTAATCAAATGTTTTAATTAACAATATTTTTATTATTTATTTAATAATATAAAAACAATAATAGAAATAATGCATGCATTGTCTGTTAATTTCTTTTTTTCCATTATGATTTATTATGTGGTTTGAAACTAGATCAAACAATAATATGGTTTTGATTTTTACACACATAATCAGTCAAAAACATTGTAAAACAAGAAAATCCAATGTTGGACTCCTTTTGGAGGAAAGTATGGAGTTGGCGGTGCAAAGCGGGAGAAATGTTAGAATCAGTGTTCTCTCTTTTGGATCTAGTGTTACGTGGAGATTCAATGTCGGAAGAAAAAGTTATATTCAAAAGGTTTTGATGGTGGTGGTTTGACCAATTTTGAAATTGAACGTTGTATTCAAAGTCAATAACGCATAATTTCAAAAATTGTAATATATTTAATAGAAATAACATAACATTTTGCTTCATATATCAAATATGTATGTTAATATTTTTTTATATATTTTAATATTTTTTGTATGACATTAAACCCCGCCGCGAAGCGCGGGCAAATTTCCTCGTTACTACAAATCTAGAAATCATTCGGACTTTTAAAACACCTTTTATTCTAAACATATATAGTTCTCGAATCACTACAATGACAGCTTAATTATTAGATTATCATAAACAGGAGGACAAATTAAAACAAATTTTAAAATTTTGTTAATTACATAACAAATATAATACAATTATAATCAAATAAACACGTTTGAGAAATTAAAAAGTATTAAAAAATTAAAGGTAAAAAAAATTAGTGAGATGAATCACAATTTATAAATTCTACTAATTAAAAACGGATGGTCAATTAACCGAACGAAAAACTAGAATAGGTTTTACCAGTTTAGGTTTAGTCTCAAAAATTTCAGCGAATCAATAATTTCAGTTAAACATCTCAAAGACCAACTCAATTTAATTAACCATTCTTGAACACCCTTGATGTTTGTATGAAAGTCTAGGTTTCATCCCTACGTATGAAAACTACACTCGTAAAATCTAATGGTAGTCTTTTTCTTCCGGCGACGAGCTTTTCTTCCCAACACGCCAGTTCTTCAAGGTGATCCCTCTCCAACGATTTCTCTCAAATGGTAGTCTTTCTCTTCCGGCGACGAGCTTTTCTTCGACAATCCCTCCTCCAACCCTTTTTTTTGCGGCAGCCTCTTTTCCACACGACTTTTTCCCAGCAACCATGACACCAAAGCTATTTTTTTAACTCTCCCCCCCCCCCCCCCCCCCCCCTTCGTCTTCCGATCCCCCTCCCATTTCTAATGAATGTTCATACTCTTTATCTCATATTTATATCTTCCAAATCTGACTTAGAGTTTATGGTGTATTGTAGGAATATAATATACTTGTGATATCGGTTATACAAACGGTGAAAGATTTTTAACTTCTTATCAAAATCAATGCTACCATCTTGATGTTATAAAAATATGAGACATTCATTCAGCAAGAAATGTTATATCATTATACAAAGGGACATACTAGCTTTATGATATTGGTTATACAAGTTCGTTTCATCTGCCTAAAAAAAACCAATGAGTATATTAATACGACACTTCCATATGCATACAATGTTATAGAAAGATTTTGCAGAATAATCAAAGTTGAATGAGTTTTTTTATGTGATAACTTGTATCAAGGTAAAATGAGTTATTTTATTATCCATTGACCAAGTTATTCATATTGAATTAGGTTAATTAAAGAGATAAACGTGAAAGAGACCATGAAAGATTTGGGTTATGTGATTAATTTTATGAAAAATTACTTTCTAAATAAATGTTAACTGAATGAGCATTAATGGTGTAAAGTTGAAAGTTAGTTAAACGAATGAGGGGTTTTCGTGAACCTGGTTTGGGATAATAACGTATATAAACCCCACCTATATGCCTTCCTAGGGGTGAGCTCGGTACCGGACCGAACCGAACCGGTACCGATCCCGAAAATACCGAAACCGAATTATTAGTTTTGAAAGAACCGAATACCGAACCGTATAATTTTATACGGTGCCGGTTCGGTCCCGAATACCGAATTTTAGCTAATTTAAAAACCGAATACCGAACCGAGAGTACCGAATACCGAATTTTAGCTAATTTAGAAACCGAATACCGAACCGAATATATTAATTCGGTACCGGTCGGTACCGGTACCGGTTCGGTACCGATTCGGGTTCGGGAAATGGTACCCGTCGCTCACCCCTATGCCTTCCTGCTTTCATTATTAATACTACATTATTATTTATTATTTATTAAAGTGAAACATGTTTATATCAAAATAATTTAGTTAATTCATGCTTATATTAACGCGTTAAAAATGGGTAATTGTGTTTTAATATGAACTCTGAGATATGTCGTGTTACCGTGACAATCGTACAACTAAGTGTGTCGGTTAGTTCCCCACCTCTTTCGGGTTTCTGATGAGCGCTTTGTGCGATCTAAGAATATGTGTGTGTGGATTATTTCACGTGTCATTATTATAAACAATATTGATTATATTGTGGTTGTGTTACATTTTGCAACATCTTTGTATTCAGCTAATAAATTTGATATAATTCTTATAAAATATAACCACATTGGTGAAAGAATTTAAAATGATTGTTTGACTTCGGAGATCAAACAGATTGAAATGAAATGAAGCAAATGAGCCCGATCAATATAGGAATGAAAATCAACAATGTATGAAACACGTATAAAATAAATCAAGTCAAAGTATTATACAGAGTTTTTAACTATAAAATTTTTACGATCGATTCAATTGAAAACGAAAACTTATTTGAATCCTCAAATAAACGACTGGCTATTTAGATATAATAACGATAATAGTAGTAGTAATAATAATTATTATAATACAACAAGATGCAATTGTCATGATGGCGAGCAAAAGTTTTTTTTCCCCAACCGAAGGTTCTCGAGCTTCTTGTATATTGATCTCTCCTCACACACGCCACACACACAAACACACAGACATATATATATATATATATATATATATATATATATATATATATATATATATATATATATATATATATATATATACACACACACACACATACACACACATATATCAATGTACATTTCACAAGCTTGACAACCTTCATCTCTTCATCTCTTTTCTCGTGCTCTCTTTATCCATCTATTATTTCCTTCACCTGATTCTCTTTCTGTACGCCATGAACACCGATTTCCAGCTCTCCGTATAAGATATCAGTTGCAGTCAAATGAAAGTGTCGACTGCAGTTATGGTAAGACAAAAAGAATCAATTCAGATAGTGAGCATTGCACGAACGAAATCAATCAGGGTATGTTTCCGTTGTTCATTTTTATGTTTCAGTTGAATCCATAGGTGAATAAAGCATGAATAAATAAAAGAAGAAAAATAGATTTAGAATCGTTACATTCCCCTCCCCTGAACGTATTCATTATGTGATGATGTTGTCGTGGCATAGTTTAGAGTCTCCCTATTGGTATGTTTCGTCTTTTTTGATCTCATTCATATGATTTATCCTATTGTGGATTTTTTTTATATGAAACTCATCTTATTATGTTTATTAACTGTTTCTTCATACTCCAAGTTATTAATGTATGATCTATTACTAGTCACTCACTAGGCGATTTAATTACTTAGTGAATTTTACTTTAGTTGCATGTGAATTTTACTGTGTTCGAGATCGGATTTAACTAAGTTAAAAGATACATGTGATAATAATATGGAGAGTTGGACCTTATTCGGAAATCATGAATATAAATTGGTTTTGGTAGTTGATTTTACCCTAATAATATTTAACTGGTGGTTAGAGATGCAAAATATATGAAGAATAAACAATCAAGAATGTGACAGTATCAAAACATTGGTCATAGTTCATATATGTCATGCTTTAATATTGGAAATTTTTAATTAGCTCGTAAATTGTATTTGGTATTAACGATCATTAGGCGTCTTTTAGCACATAACTCTGATAATGTATGTAATAGCCAATATATATGTTGAATGAGTGTTTTACATTTCATATTTATGTTTAGCGAAAATTGTTGATCTTTATTAGTGGGCTTTTATATAATCGTAGTTACCATTGTATTGTTACCGATTAGTTTAGCTGTTGTGTTCTGTGTGCGTCTCTGGTGACCAGAGAGATATAATCAAACTACTATCCTCGATTATGTAATATCTCAATTATAGAAGACTTTTAGCTACTATTGAAAGGTAATTATCTTTTTGTATGATAAAAACTGTTTTGAAATTTATGATAGTTTTCGTGACTTGTGAAACACCCATACAACTAATACGAGTATTTCGATACCATTATACATTAATTTATACAGAGTACTTGCGGAAATACGGTCAATTTAAAACTTTTAATACTTTAACAATCATCAACGTGATTCCAAACACTTTGCATATAACACAACAGAGTGTCTGAAATCACGGAGTAATGTAATTGGGGTCACATTGTTAAATCATCAGTGTGATTACAAACGAATTAATAATCATTAACTAATTCGTGTAAGTCAAAAATGGAAGTCTGCTACTCCCACCCTAATCATCAACAAAATATGGAGCTCCTATCCGTGCTCCAATCAATGTCTAGCAGTTTGGCCCAGCCGGGCCTTTGCCCTTAACAGCTCCTGAAAAGAAATATCAACTAACGGGTAAACAACAAAGTTGTTTAGTGAGTTTCTAGATTAAAGTATCATGCAATATATGAATGATGTCATGCAATGCCATGAATTTAACTAACAATCTCAGGAGGCCAACTAATGGCTAATAAGCTACCACATTGCGGTTACCACACACAAGTTTACCGTACAATGGGTTTACAATCTACTGCTCGATTACCACAGACACAGGCTTATCGATATGCAGTTTACAGTGATGCCATACGATTACCACACACAGGCTTATCGTTTTACAGGCAATAATGGTTACCACACTCAGGCTTACCATTATGATTCCGCTAGGTTACCACACTCAGGCTTACCGTCTCGGCGGAGAGGTCAAATGAATGTTCAACAACTTATCAATCGAATGATAATATGATAACAATAATATATATGATGGCAAGGCATGTAAATGACAAGAATGATACGAAAGCGATAACATACAATTCATGATATGCATATAAATACATTAATGCTAGAACTCACAGTGGTGCACAACAAGCTCTCGGCCTCGAAACCGAGTTATAATCGTCAAAATATGATTAATAGTCTCCAAGGGACCTTAACCCGTCAAACCCGTACAAATAGGTTCATAATGTAATATTTATAAGTCTCATAGGTTATAACTTCTTAACATTGATCCGGATACATTAGTCGTAAGACTTAACTAATTTCGGCATTAAACCTCAATAAATATTTTGGTCTAATTATTCTTCTTAATAGATGTCATAGACTATTATGACAAAAGATCCCATAAAATAAAATTAATTACAATTACAATTACAATTTCGGTCCAAAGTCATCCGAAATTCGGACCAAGACCATCCGAATATCAGGTCATCCGAAATTCGTACTTAGCTAATTTTTCAGAATATTTTAAGGCTGAACTGCACTTTCTGCCTTATGGATTTAATGTCAAAAATACTAAAACTTCTCTATATTTATTATAAAGAGTTTTAAAATCATTTCCAACATATATATATACATATATATTTAAACCCATTTTAACCACCAAAACGTCATTTTTCATTTTTTAGATTACCTAGGGTTCATATTAACTCAAACTTGAGTTTTTGAGATAAACCCACCAAAATACATAAAAACTTGCATAATATACTTTTTAAATAATGGATCTAACATATTTCATAATTTTCTTTTCAGATCTAGCCATTTCTAAGAGATCTTCATAAAAACTCATCAAAATACATAGAAACTTGTATAATTTACTTTTTAGATAATAGATCTAACATATTTCATCATTTTCTTTTCAGATCTAGCCATTTCGAAAAGATCTCCATGAAAACCCATTTGAGTTCTCATCTTCTTCATTTGAAGATGGTGGAGAGAAGAGAAAAGTAAGAGATTTATAAAAATAAGAGTTGGTACCTCTAGAATCTTCAAAACCGTACGAATCTTCCAAAAATCGGATCTTTCCTTTATTTAAACCTTCAAAAATCTCTATTCTCTCTCTCTCTCTCTCTCTCTCTCTCTCTTTTTCCCCTTCTTCTCTCTTTGTTTGAAAGAGACGAACACACACACATTACTTGTGTGTGTGTGTGTTGGCGTAGATATAAAGCAAAAAGTTGATTTTCTTTCTTTTTTTTTTTAAACTATTTAATATTTACCATTTAGACCCTACAATTATTTCCATTTCTTTTAAGGTCCTTTCTTTATAAATCAATACTTTATTTATTATAATTTACACAACCATTTATTTATATATCACAATATTAATTAATATTCCGAATTTGTAATTCTTTACAATAAATATTAATTATCGATTAAATAATCGGGTCGTTACAACTTAACAATGTAATGTTAAGTTTTAAATTATCATGATATTATGTAGTATTTTATAGAATAATAATGTATAATAAATATTATATATGACTTGATGTGTCGTTTATGTGATATTTTTGGGTTACTTGAAAGGTGTTACATATACCACATGTGTGTGTGTGAAAATCACGACTCATCCTATTTGCGGGGAGGGGTAACAGTGTCTAGAATCGGGTATCCGAATTTCAGATAATAATTTTTGCTATCCGAATGTGAAATTTTGGTCGGATATCAGATTATTCGATATCTGAAAATTCATATATTTTTATAAAATAAATCAAATACTTAAATATCTAAAATACAAATTCATATATCGAGGATACATGTTAAAGATAAATATATCACAAACTAAATGTATCCGAAATTATTATATACTGAAACTGACTAAAAAATATTAAAAAAACAAAAATACTATATAATTTTAGTTAATAAATATACAAAATCATGATAAAACAACAAAAATATACATTAGAACAATAATAAACACCAAATATTATGTAAATAATCAACACTAAATATATCTAGAATTAAATATATTTTTTTTGTGTATCTTCAAATATTTCGGATTTTTGGAAATTTCGAATTTTACTATCCAAATCTGAAATTTCAGATATCCAAAATTTTGGATAGTTTCAGAACGGATTTTCAAATATTTATTTCAAATTCTTTGTATAGACATGTTAGGTGTAACATCCCGATTTTGAGATAGGTACGTGGAATTATTTCATTGGAATGATTATTTAATTTGGGCCCGGGAGTATAAATTTGTATTTTAGGATAATGGGATCGGATATTGGGTACCGGACCGAGTTAAACCCAAAACGTATATATTGGTTGCTTCTTTTGTTTCTTGGAATCATTTCAAAGCTAGAGCTGAATTGTGAGTGTGTGTGTGTAATCTGAATTCCAGCATCTTCAAGCAAAGGTTGAGGCTTCAAGTTATGATTCAAGCAGCCAATTCCTCCATCATCTTCTTAGTTAAGTATTGAGGTAATTTTGAGCTTAAATTCATGAATTAATTATGGTTAGCAGCATATAATCAAGGGAATTGTGTTTAATTATGTTTCTAAGTAAATTCGGAGGTATATTTGTGATTAAAATCGAGCAGAAATGAATTTGGTGATTTAATCCCCTGGCAGTGAAAAACAGAGCAGAACTGCTGCTGTTCGTCTGTGAGCGCGGCCGCGATCCCCTGATTGCGGGCCGCGATGTTTCATGAGTGATCGCAGGCAGTTTTGCTTGAGCGCGGCCGCGACCGAGATGGCCAGCGCGACCGCGATGGTCAGTGCGACCGCGATGCGGCTGAGGTTCCAGGTCGGGTTTTCGGGTTCTGTGAGTCGTGTGTTCGGGTCTTTGGGGTCTTGTGAGTTGTTGGGAATTGTGTATGGGGTTGCTGGGTCGAGATTGTGATATTGAGTTGCGATGTTGTGATTTCAGGGTCTCGCGTCGATAGGGTAGGGAAAGGGCAGGGAACCGAGACTTAGTAGTGTGTCTTCAGGGCAGGTGAGTTTGCATATTTTTCTTGAGATACTTGTACGATTATTTATTTATACTTGCATGATCTTTTATCAAGCTTTTAACGAGATTGTTATGAGTTTTATTACGAGCTTTTTATTGAGATACTATCATGCATGTATTACTAGGCTATTGTGAACTTTGTTTTATAATATGAGATTTGAGACACTTGGGCTGTTGAGATACTAAACCGTACGGCTGGGCAGGGGTTGGGTCGCTCCCAATTCTCTTTTGAGTCTTGACGACTGCTTTGTGCGGTCTAGGGATTTGGGTACGTGGATTCATCCACACGAGTTGAGTACCTATTTGGGTTACTTTGTGGGATCTCATATACTTGTTCAGTAGGGAACGCTGAACGTTTTATTATCGAGTTATTTATTTATTGAGTTTTATAATCATACGCTAACACTTGCATTCTTACCAGCGTTAGCTGACCTGTGTGTGTTGTCGTGTGTATCTTAGGTGACCGGAGTGTTAGTAGGCCTGCTGGACCGAAGTAGGTTTGCTGTTTTCTACTCGAGCAGTTGTTAGCTACCATGTGTAGAGGTAGTTATATTTTATGGAATGTTTGTGTATACTTCGGATAGGTTATGTTATATTCAGGGATTTCCGTGACTGCTGTTGTGTAATTAAAGTTTTAAAATTATCAGGTTTTCACATATGTGCCTTGGGAATATGTCACGGATGATGTGTTATTTACGTGACATTGTAGATTAGCTCGAGGGTGTTACATTAGGACTTCTCAAAACTTCATCTCTCTCATTTGAATTCACATGATTATCTTTTTGATTTAAAGATTACATTATTTATTTATCCACAAGTAAATAGATGATAATAATAATATTCTTAATTAGTAAAAAAACGTATTTTATATTTTCTTTCATGAGAATTAATTTTTATAGCAAAAAAAAGGTTTGTATAAAAAAAATATTTTTTTCTATATAGAAAATTATTTAACTGTTAAAAAATTAACGTATTCTATATAGAATTATTATGTGTCTATATAGAATGTTATATAATTCTATATTTTTTTTATGTAGATTAACATTACTATTCACAATCTATGTAGAATGTTATGGTTATTATACATTTCATATATTTTTATGTTTCTTATACATTTCTATATATTTTTATGTAGATTAACATTACTATTCACAATATATGTAGATTGTTACATAGAATGATATGTAAGAAAACAATTTTAACAAATTACTATTCACAATCTATGTAGATTAACATTACTGTTCTTAATTTATGTAGAATGTTACATAGAATGATATGCAACAACAGTTTTAACAAATTATCATTCATAATCTATGTAAATTAACATTACTATTCATAATCCATGTAGAGTATCGCGTATTCTATGTAGAAATACATTAAAAAGACAGTTTTAACAAATTATCCGGCAAACATATTCTGTGTAGATTATCATGTAATCTATGTAAAATATCATGTATTCTATATGAATACAACGATTACAAATTACTAGTACGACGTTAACAATAGTTTACATAGATATAAAGTAGCTGCAATCTATTCTGTATAAAATATAATGTATTCTATATGGATACAACAATAACAAATACTTGGTATGCAACTGATATAAAATATACAAAAAACACATTTTTAAACAAAAAAAAAAAAACCCGTTAATCGTGTGAATCATAAACAAACACTTTTTTAACAAAAAACATCTAATAACCATTACATTCATCTTACAAATAATATTCATTTCTTGACCGTCAGAATTCTAGATATTCATTTCTTGACCATCCGACTTCTAAATCGTCATTTCTTGACCATTTGACTTCCATAATCGTGAGAGATATAAAAGGGAAGAAAGAGATTACAGTGGCTTCGAGATTGTGGTAGCGCCGAGCGGCGGCGACGACAGAAGTCTGGCGGTGGCAACGTTGTGGCGGCGACAGGTTTATGAAATTTTAGGATTGAGAGAGAAAGAGAGTGACAGAGTTTTTTTCTAGGGTTGAAATGAAAGTGAATGGAGAAAAAAGAGAATATATAAATAAGAGATATATTTTTTTAAAACTACCATTTAATTATTAGGTTCTCACAAATATTTAGGTTATTAGAAGAACCTATCTCTCTCTATATGTATAATTTAAGGGTTTATTATGAGAAAAGCCAACATGTTTTCACGGTTTTTGCATTTTCGTCAATTCATGTTATTTTTTTTCAAGAAAAGTCCTAAAGTTTTTTTTTTTGGTTTATTGAAATATGACTATTAGAACCCATTTTTTCAGTCTGTAAAATCCCGATTTACTATTTATAACTGCGCTCTGATAGTTAAATTTCATAAAACCAAGAAAAAAACAATTTAAAAACTTTTTTGGAAAAAAATAACATGGCGAAACATGTTCAAGTTTTTTCCATAAATAAACCATTATTTAAACGAAAACCTAAAAGCCCGAGTATTCGACCAGGGCCATCAGCAGGTCCGAAAAGGGCAACAAGGTCATTACACGCACCGGTTTCTTCATTGTAGTCTTCGCGGTCAGACTCCGTCTTCTTTCTTCAATCTGTTTCTTGCTCTTCTTCGATCTCTAATTTCTAAACTCAAGAACACAAAGAAGAAAAAAAAATATTATACAGGAAGATCAAAATCGACATCTGTGCTCAACTTGATCTCTTACGAGGTAAACCATTTCACAATCAAACAATTATCTATTCGTTTGATGTTAAGAATTCATTTTTTTTCCACAATTAAGATTTTGCTAGGGTTTTTTCTTTGTATTAGTTGATAAAGATGATATATTAGTCTAAAACTGTAATGAAGAAGTAGCTTCATGACCAGTGAGATCTACTAAGATGAGAAACAATAGCAATGTGGAAATTGGGGTGAGTTTGGTGACAGCTTTCCTATTGAATTTTATTTCTGAGATAGTGCTTTGTACAACATTGAAAGTTACTGAAATTTGTTTACTGATCTGGGATTTTACATTATTTAGGATGATCCGTCTAATACTTTCAATTAGGTTCAGTTTAACTTTTCCGATAGCTTTCAGTTTTTAGGTGTTGATACGGTTTTTCCTGTTTATTAGTTGATAAGAATTCTAAAAGTTTAATTGGGATAGAGAAGTCGCTTCATGACCAATGCGATCTATTGAGATGAGAAACTGTAACTTCATAATTGAAATTGAGGTGATTATGTGATAGTTCCTGTTGTATGTCAGTTTTGAAGTCTGGATTTATACAACATTGAAAGTTGCAGAAAGTTTGTGATCTGAATTCTATGAATACGTAGTATGATATTGTTAAATCTTTCAACTACACTTTAGATTAAATTTACAGAATTAAATTGTTTTCAGTTTTTTAAATTCTGCCAGGGTGTTTTTGCTTACTGGTCAATAGTTATTCTATATGGTATGAATTTGAAATGGGGAAGTAGTATCATGACCAACAACTAATATACTACGATGAGAAGCTGTAGCTTATGATGTTCTGATATCACTTAACTTGATATATAAATAAGTTGTTTTGAGTTTTTAAGATTTGGCTATGGTTAATATGTTATGAGTTTATAATGATTCTATCCAGTTTGAATCTATGATAGAGAAGTAGCTTAATGGCCAATGAGTTCGGCCGAGATGAGAAACTGTAAAAGCGGGTGATAGTTTCATATTGAAGTCACACATGACTAAATGGTGTATGCATGTTTCATTTTTCAGATGAAAGAGATTACAGATGGTACAAAAAGTAACAAAATATCTCAACCACTTGTTTTAGACATAGAAGACTTCAAGGTAGGCTTCAAAGTCTTGTTTTATTGTTTGTTTTTTTTTTGTTTTTTTGTGTATGGGACTTTGTGGGTGCGTGTTTTACGTTTATTATTCTCATTGTCGTTGCTACCTTGCCCTTTTTGTTCTATGAAGGGGGACTTCTCATTTGATGCTTTATTCGGAAACTTAGTAAATGAGTTGCTGCCATCTTTCCAAGAAGAAGATGTTGACTCATTAGAAGCAAATGGTAACATTAGTGGGAATGATTCTTTGCCTAATGGAAGGTCAGCACAAGGACTGTCAAGTCCGTTATTTCCGGAAGTCGATGCTTTATTGGCAATGTTTAAGAATTCCTGTTCACAGCTAGTTGAACTTCGAAAACAGGTATATGTTCACTGCTTAACTTTCGCGCCTCTATTGTTAATACTTAATTGTACCATAATTTATATGTTTTGCATCAATGCACTAAGCAATTTTATTGTTTTTCCTCATTTTTGTATGTATGTCAAAGATTGATGGAAAGTTATATAATCTTAAAAAAGATGTAGCTGCACAAGACTCTACACATAGGAAGACGCTTAGTGAGGTAATTCTTTAATCTCATTTTATGAATGTTAATTTTGATATTTATGTGCTTTTCATAAGTTAAGAAGTACTTTTGATGTGACCAATTTAGTTCTTACAATAGTCTGGAGGTTGATTTTATGGGTGTAGCCATGGTATACAACACTGGGTCTACTAATCCATGGATTTGATTCCACTGCCACACAAATTTAAACCGGGTAAAACTCTTCAAATAGAGACTGGCATGACCACCAGGTTGTCAATGTTTCTCTCTTTATTTTCCCACTAGCCAAGTTTTGAACCTTGGACTTCCACAATGATAACCACCTTGACAACCCTTAGTGGTTACTGGTTAGATCAATAGCTTGGCCTTGATGAATTTCCAGAAACCAATTTTGAGGTTTGATTTATTTTTTAAAACATGACCACAAAGATCAGGTTTCTTTATAAATTTGCATACGACTATGCACCCATGAGTACGGATACTTGGAGATCAGTTCATTGCATCTAATGAGTTTTTATGGTCAAATTCATGTAACCTGAAGTTCCGATTATATTTTGATATGGCTTTACTGTAAAATTGTATTTAATATTTTTCCCATATATGTTTTTAGATTCTTTCGATTTATTTCGATCCCCTTTTTGGCTTTAAGCTTAATCCTCCTCCATTAATAGCATTTTAATTATTACTATTTTCAGCTCGAGAAAGGTGTGGATGGATTGTTTGATAGTTTTGCAAGATTGGATTCACGTATTTCTAGTGTTGGGCAGACAGCTGCTAAGATTGGTGATCATTTGCAGGTGAGGTCTAAATGCTTCTGGTCTTATTACTTGGAAGCAGTTTGTTTACTTGTTACGGTCTTTTAGAATCTTTGTGCCCTTTAATGTGCAGAGTGCAGATTCCCAGAGAGAGACTGCTAGCCAGACGATGGAGCTCATAAAGGTACTTTAACTGGATGCAACTGATAGGTATATTTGCCTTGCAATCTCTTAATGTCACACCGTTGACCGTCCTGCAGTACCTGATGGAATTCAACAGTAGCCCAGGCGATTTAATGGAACTTTCTCCTCTGTTCTCTGATGACAGCCGTGTTGCTGAGGCTGCCTCAATTGCACAAAAATTGCGTAAGTACATTGCTCTAAATATTCAACTAGCATTTTCTTGGGTGATTGTTTCAACACGGCATTTACTTTTTAGTATCACTTTTTAAATTTATTTTGGGATCACAATACATTGTGAAATAAACTTTTTATGTATTTAATTTCTCTTAATCATTTCAGGTTCATTTGCGGAGGAGGATATTGGAAGACAGGGTGTGACTATGCAATCTGTTCCAGGGAATGCAACTGCTAGTAGAGGATTGGAGGTTGCTGTTGGCAATCTTCAAGAATACTGCAATGGTACTCCATAACCAAACCAAGTTTATCATTTTATGTTGTTTATGAGAACTTGAACACTGATCTACCATGGCATGCAGCAACCAAAGTTTGTTACCGTGCTGTAAAATTATGCTATTGATCCTTAATTGCAGCACCCACAATTTTTTACGCTGCTTAATCTCTCCATCCAAAACAATTTTAATGTGAAATTTCAAAACCCACTTCTCGTTCATAATTCACATACAAAATATATTATTGTACACATTGTTATTATTTAAACGAGTTTTTTAGTTCTGCGCGTTGCAGTGGATTAAACAACATTATTTTATAAATAGAGTAACAAAAATATATGTTTTTATAACGATTAAAAAATATCTAGACATATTTGATCTACCACATGTTATGTTTAATTACTTAGTCAAATCTAATAGGATATAGAAGTGCATCAGAAGTTTATATTAAAAGTTATAATAGAAAAACAAAACAGTTAATATTAAAATAGAAATACTTAAAATATTTTATATCATGAAATCTTGTTATTTTAGTCAAATGTAAATAAAGACAATAAGATCATAATAATATATTCGAAATTTAGTAAAATAACATATATATTAAGAGTATAACATAAAATAAAACATCTATTATGTAAAAAATAAAAATATATTACAAAAAATCGTCATAAATTCTATATTGAAATATACATAAAAACAATCTATATACTCCCTCCGTCCCAATTTAAATGTCCACTGGACAAAAACACAGTTTAAGAAAATTGGGTAATTATTGTTCTTCTTTATACTTAAATGACAACTTTACCCCTATTTATGTATTTAATCATATTTTGAAAAGGATAACTATATTACAAACATAAGGCTATTATTGGAATTTAATAAATTATTATAATCTACTTTTGGAAGTGGACATTTATATTGGGACGATTTTAAAATAGAAATATGGACATTTAAATTGGGACGGAGGGAGTACAATTTATAAAAAAACAAAATATATTTATATAATATATAAAAATAAAAATAATATTAAAATTCATTATTTTAAAAATAGCTTGAATCATCAAAACTTATATTAGAATGTTGATAAAAACTATACGATGATAATGATATATTCGAATATTTATGAACTAAAGTATATTATAATCTATAATAGAAAAACAGAACAATTATATATTATATATAAAATAATAAAATAATATCATACAATATTCACAAAGAAGAAAAGAAAATAGAGACAGGAGGTGGTGGCACTGGGCAGGCAAGGAATTGAAGTGAGTAATATAAAATTGACAAAATGACAAAAACGGTGCTATTCACTGTTTTTATAAATGGGAGTAATACTAATTAGTAATCATTTTTAATCTACGATCAAACCACTTTTAATAAAGTGTGAAGTCAAATCACCCATTTGACACTTAAAAGTCAAATGTGGATTTTTTCTTCATAATAAGGTAACGACCATATCACTGGTTTATGGGGCACGGCACCATCTCATGCATGCTTTATATTTAGCATGCTAAATTTATCCCTACTACTAGAAGCTGAGCATCTCTCTGGAGGAAGTGAAACTTTTTATCTGGCGCTGGAACAAATCTACATGTTTGGCTAAGGAATAGCAAAACATATAGTCTCTGAATGCGTCTGAAGAGTGGATGTATGAGGCTTTGACTTAGAGTACTAGACGAGTGTTTTAAAAAGTTAATTTACCAAGTATGAAGATTGCAACTTATATTCCTTAGTAAGTGCTCACATGCCAAGCAAAAAGTTATTTAAGCTCAATTTGACTACGTCTGAGGTTTATGACCACCTTTTTATAAGAATATCCTTGCTCTTGCATATAACTGACAAACAAACGATTATGGCTTTCTGCCAGTAGAAGAAATTGGATTATTTTTCCAATTTTAAATATCTTTCACATTTCGGGGAGAAAGGAAGAGCACTTAATTTGGGACAAAGGGAATGGTTCAGTATATTTTTATTTTTATTACTGTTTGTGCTATAAATGAAATGTCATCATGGTCAATGTTTCTACAGAACTCGAGAACAGATTGTTGTCTAGGTTTGATGCTGCATCTCAGAAAAGAGAATTGTCCACCATGGCGGAGTGTGCAAAAATCCTATCTCAGGTACTACTGCACTTTCTTTATTTGTTGAATTACTAGGGAATTTTTCTGTATGAAGTAATAATTATAGTATCCACAAATAGAGAAGTTTCCGGAAGGTACCCAAGTTTGAACTTAAATTAACCTTCAATGGAAAAGTAAAAGGAAGTAGTTTTGGTTATGAATACAAAGCAGATTGTTTTTTTCCTTACCATATAATTTTTGATATTCAGTTTAACAGGGGTAATAGTGCCATGCAACACTACGTGGGTTTACGGCCGATGTTTGATGTGGAGGTCATGAATGAAGACACCAGATTGGTTCTAGGTGACCAGGATTCCCTACCTAGTCCCAGTAATGTTGCACGTGCACTCTCGTCCCTATACAAAGAGATAACAGGCATGAACTTTTCCAAATTTTTATTTGTTGAAGGCAAAGTCATATATCTATATATTTAAATTATATTTGTTTTTAATGGCTTGAAGATACTGTCCGGAAAGAAGCAGCTACCATCATGGCTGTATTTCCTTCTCCAAATGATGTCATGTCGATATTGGTACAGGTATTCACAAAGAAACTAAAACCAAATTATTTTCTCTTAGGAATTTGTGCAAACACTTAGGGAATTCTGTTACTTTTATGATATTGGCAAAAGGCAATTTCGTTTTGTAACCCACTTATATCATTTGCTGCAACAGCGAGTAATGGAGGACCGAGTTCCTAAACTTTTGGAGAAGCTATTGGTGAAACCATCCTTGGTACATCCACCTCCGATGGCGGAAGGTGGCCTGTTGCTAGTAAGTTCAGTAAGCTGGTGCATTTGTTTGTGTAACCTGATGTCTGTTTGGTTTTAAATACTCTTTTGACTTTTGTAATTGGATGGGGTTCTAGTACCTCAGAATGCTAGCAGTGGGATATGAGAAGACACAGGAACTTGCCAAAGATCTACGCAGTGTGGGATGTGGTGACTTGGACATTGAAGGTACGTTATTAGCTTCTTCTAAATGAAATTATGATACGAGGAATGAAGTTAGTTTTACATCAAACCTATATAGATTTCTCACTATCGATTTTACTATCCATAAGTGGGTTATTCTATCATGCACCATTATATTATTGAATAATAGGGGTTTTCTATTGTGCACCATTTATTAATTCTATTAGCTTAATAATATATCATTTAGTTATTAAAGTTCTATACTATTGTTAAACAAATATATTTTTCTTACATATTTAATAATTTGTGATTTAGATGAGAGTATTACATATACCCAAATATTATAACATCATATTTATTCCATAGTAATTATTGATATAATATTTTATTATATGCATGAAATTGTCAATGTTTTCGTAAATTAGAACTATAGATTTACATTTTGTATTCTTTTTATAAAATTTAATATACAATAATAGTTGTGTGTGTGCCTGTTATATATATAGAATAAGGTTCAATGAGTAGTGAGTACCCATGGGTACCGATCAAGATAAATATATTTTTTTTTTTGTTTTTTTCATAAACATGTATAAAGTAACATTATAAGTATGTGTGTGTGTGTGTGTATATGTATATATATATGTGTGTGTGTGTGTCTATATATATATATATATATATATATATAATGTGTATATATATAAATATATAAATTCACATCATTTTGTGTTTTGTAAGTCTATAAATGACATGTGAATGTACATAATTGTTTATACATTCACATCAATTCATTCTGTCCTTAACATGCCATTTTATGGATTTACATGACATGAAATGTAGTATTTTTATTTACATATTCTTATAATGTTATTTTGTACATATTTATGAATAAAAAAACGGAAAAAATTATTCATCTCGACTGGTACCCACAGGTACTCATGAAAGCTGTGGTACCTACATGATCCTGATTCTTTATATAATTATAAATTAGTTCTATGAAATATTTTTAATTTGTTGATGTTACATAAAATTGATTTAGTTTGTCTATATTTGATTATTATTCTCACCTTTAGTATTATTGATTTAGCATTTTTATATAATATTTAAAGAATAATATTAGTTTGTTTATTACATATATATATTTGAATTACTTTGTCTATATTTGGTTATTATTCTCACCTTTTACTATTTGTTTAATGTTTAAAGAATATAACTTTTATGTTTATTATTATTATTTAAAGTTATTTATTTATTAAAATAAATGACTTTATTTGTAATGCTAATGTATTATGTATCTTTTTTGTTTGTTTTAGTTGAATCAAAATCTGAAAATCCAAGTAAAAAGTATCTCGAACTAACAAAATAAAAAAGATCCGGATTAATAAAATTTCATATATGCATATTGGAGATAATAACATAAACACTATGCAACTACGATTATAGTAATAAATAATTAAATAAACCCGTCCTTATCACAAAGTTCTTTTTTTACACATAGATGAGTTGCATACATCACACAATGTGTTTTCTTGGATACGTCTTTACTTCTCAAAAGTAATAAGTTTTTCTAACTTTCGAGCATTGGTTTCTCATAACATCTATCTGTCTTCGATTATCCTTCTACCCCTTCGTGTATAACGTGTTACTGGTCTTGTATAGATCAACGTTGGCTTTGGGTTTTGGTTTGTTGGTAATTAAATCACTATATTTTTAAACTTATATTTTATTTTAGTCTTTGGTTTATAACAATTTGTAATATATTGTAAGTAATGATTTGTTGGATTTTAAGAAGTGTAATTTGTAGCAGTGTTATTTTGTTTTATTCGCAAAACTTTATTAATAAAAATACATCACTACACATCCCATTGCAACACGCGGACCTCACAAACCTGTTGTAAACGTATTACATGAAAGTGAAAGGAATAAGACTCCAATCCCTCACCTCGCCAACCAAAACGCTTGAAGTCCTATCATAAGGTAAACAAAAGAAACCCTGGTAAGCTCAGCATTGGTCCTATACAGTGTTGCTCCAAGAAGTAACTTTTTGATGACTGCCAAGATTGACCTTCCTTCCCTTGTCTTGAGTCTCAAATCTTTCCAGGAGTCCAGGCATGCTTTGTTACACGTTGTAAGTTTTACCAGATCACCAGACTATCCTTTCAAGCAGTCCTGTCCTTCCATTCTCTTTTTCCCATTTGTGATGGCATGTTCTTTGGTCATAATCTCTTTTTCAGAGTAATCTCTTCCACGTGCAACATTTACTTCCCAAATATATTTTTCTTGCATATTTGATTGTATGGAGCTGTTTGATCCATAAGGTATCTTTTTGAGTGATGATGTTACATATACGAGAGAAGCTTTCAGTGCCCGGTTATATCTCCTTCAGGGCTTGATATCCAATCACCCTTGTGAAGGAAGGGAGTCAGGGACACATTTGATTTTTCTGCAGCCAAATGCTCCCTTACGCCAATACTTCCATAATTAGTTTTTTCAACACTTTTGTCTTGTTGTTTGTCAGCTGAACTATTGGGAAAAATTTTCAAGCCAGATTCAATTCCACTCCCATTCTGTCGGATTCCATTGGACCAATTCCTTTTGAGAAATTCCATTCCTTCTAAAAAATTTCTGAAACCAAATGCTTTCTTAGTTCAGGTGACGAAGATCTAACTTTGTTTGTGGGGACTGAGACGTGAAGAACATTTAGTGGATTATAAAAACAAATCAGAAAAGGGGAGGATGATTTCGTAGTTTTATACTAAAATTCCTTAAAAAGGTTTTCTCTCTCTGGAGGAGCATGTGCAGGTTCTCTATGAAATACCGTGATCCTACAAACAGGTTTCTTCTAGAGTTTTGAGCAAAAAATGTTCTCAAGTATGTGGGCAAGGAGAACCGGAGAAGTATAAGTTGGGTATTGGCTTTTATGTTTGTGGTTAAAGAGCCTTGGATGTATTAGGCTGATATTGATTTCGTTGAAGGTGAATAAGCTTTGTAAACTTCTTGCGAGAATCAGAATTTGTTTGCCATGACTATTAGCAAAGTTAAAAATTTGTCATTTGATGCCATGCGAGCACTCACTTTTACAAATATTGGATGGAGATTCAAACGAGTGGAAGTGTGATCAAAGAGAGATGAAGAGTGAGAAACCATAGAAGAAACCAAGTCTCAGTACTGGAAATGTGAAACTAGAAAGGGGTTATAATTATGCTTGTTATATGGTGGATGCAGTGAATATAGCAAAGCCATGCCCCTCATGATAATTGCAATGCAACCAATAGCCATCCAAGGGATAAGTTACACAGAAAGAATAGGTCACATATACAATTTGATCTAAGAAACAAATTTAACATGAAGTAGTGAACATCAGTCCTTGTGAATTCACATATCCAGATTAATTGTTCCATGCAATGGAACTCCAGTCACCAACTTTTTACTTCAAAGGACCATATGGCACAAATTTGGAGGAAGAGACATTTGAACAGCAGAAAGCCCCGGTAGCAGACTACATTTCACCTAGCCTTGCTAGATTGCTCATGTTCACCTTTGCCTGTTATATATTATGGTATACCCAATCACGTGTCCAAGTATTGCATCTGTCACATTAACTCAAATTCTTTTGGTGCAAGTATATTTATGGTTTTGCTGAAATTTCTGTGCTTTATTCGACCTCCGTTGACTTGCTTGTTGTTGGTTCCCATCGTTTAAAAGTATCAGGTTCGAGCTTCGTATTTAAAGCTCGAGCTCGGCTCGTGAATAATTTTATAGGCTTGAACTAGGCTCGGGCTTCGCTCGTTTATTATATATATTGAATTTATAAATTAATTTTTTATGTGATATAATTATATATTATGTATATATATATATGTATATATATATATATATATATATATATATATATATAGAGAGAGAGAGAGAGAGAGAGAGAGAGAGAGAATAAAAAATGTATTTTTATATGGGCTTGTTTAAGCTCGTGAACTCGATATGTGAAGCTTGGGCTCGAGCTCGTTTACTAAATGAGCTCGAATTCAGGCTCGAGCTTGGCTTGGGATCGTTTAACTTGAGCTTTTTTCGAGCTTTTAAACGAGTCGAGCTCGGTTTGCTCACGGGTAGCTCGGCTCACTTACACCCCTAGGCTTAAACGAGCCCTTACATAAATATAATATATAAATAAAATAAAATACCATAATTAATGTATAAATAATAAAAATTATATAATATATAATTAAATTCATATATATGTATGTATGTCTGTGTGTGTGGAATCTTAAGGCATGGATGCATCTGCATCTTACAGCTTGGCATGCGTATAATTATAATTATAATATAACTCAAAACAGAATATCCTACAGTATTTGATCTTCTCTGAATAGAAGCTAATAATAGCAGATTAGAAAAAATGGATAGAAATGAAGACAAGTATGGAAAATTGATTCTCTCCTCTGCCCAAGCTTTACAGAATAAAATTGATTCTCTCCTCTGAATAGAAGCTAATAATAGCAGATTAGAAAAACAGAATATCCTACAGTAATATTGAAATAAATGAAGAACAATACCAGTAGAAGGAATCAGTTGAATGATTCTCTCCTCTGCCCAAGCTTTACAACTGAAACCGAAACCCTCTCTACCCAAGCTTTACAGCCGATTCCTAACATATTTCTGCCCGCCTCTCATCACCCCACTAACCCTAGTTATATAGTATTCTAACAACCCACTCATACATCAGTCCAGGCCCATTATTCTAACTATTGCCACTAACATTAGTTATATATATTTATTAAGCCCATTGGATTCCTGATCCATATCACGTTCCCTACCAATCTCCTAAAAGGATTTGGATCATCTGGAGTATGTTAAATGCTAGATAGAACAGGACAAGCCTTAACATTTCTGGTGAAGGCATATGGAATTTATGGTAATATTTATTGTCCTGATATACTTTTTGTTGGTACAGGCTTAACGGAATCTCTATTCCTTGATCACAAAGACATGTACATTGAATATGAGCAGGCTTCTTTAAGACAGCTCTACAAAGCAAAGGTTTTTTCAATGCACATGTGCACACACACACAGACACACTCCTGCCCTCTCTCTTCTTATAACCTCATGGATTGTGCCGTGCAGATGGAGGAATTGCTTTCTGAGAGCCAGATATCGGGAGAGTCGACAGGGTCAATTGGACGTTCGAAAGGTGCTTCAATATCGTCTTCCCACCAGCAGATATCTGTTACAGTGGTAACTGAGTTTGTGCGTTGGAATGAAGAAGCAATATCAAGATGCACTTTGTTTTCACCTCAGGTAATGTAACTTCATTGCAAATCGCATTACAAGTGATTCTTATGTGCATGCAAGTCATGATCGAGCCTCTTTAGGACTCATGGCACATTGCATGGTAGTATATCTGTACGTGCAGTCTAGGGTGAAGGGGATGTTGGTCTATAAAAGCTTCAGATCCAGTTTCAATTGGCATATATGTAATGGTGAAGGTGGACTGTTGATTTATTTTTAGACTGAAATTGCTTGATGATCACGTGCAACTTAGGGGTCTTTTTCTCAAAGCTTTTTGGCTTTTTGCTCCCTTACACATGTGGGTGAGTCTGCTGTCAGAATTCTTCCCCTTCCAAACTAGCCCCTATTTTTCTCTATATCCACTCACAGACAGATCTTATATGATACGGAAGTAACAGATATAAAGATTTGCTTGCCTTGATCTTGACCTCTTGTTTGCCAAGACCTAACCCACTTAAACCATCGTTCTTTGAGCTGTCTCTGATCTTGAACTACTGAGGTGAAGTTTTAGAAAATGGCAAGAGAGATGTTCCAGGGTCCAATGCTAAGTAGGGGAAGCATTGGAGAATAAGTTAATTACATCTTGACTCGTGATACTTAACTTTCTATATAAAAAATGATCATTACAAAGATTACAACATCCATTACTATATGTAAAAGTGCCCATCATCTCCGAGCCAAAAGAAATGGAACTTAATTGCATTGCTGTCGTTTTTTACATTGAAGCCATTACCATTTACACAAAAACTCATGACAGTTATAATGGAGAAGAGATCATATGCATGTGTGTTTTTTAGGGACTAAACCCTCTGGATTAATGTGTTTGTGTGCATTTTTCTTCTTCTTTGAATCAACGATTCAAACGTGTATTTTTTATATCCCTTTGTATCGAGTATACAGTGGTTTAAAGCTACCATTGGATTAGGTACTGAAAATTCACTTGAACAGAGATGGAATGGTGGACCAAGTGGAGAGACATTTGATTTTGCATTTGGTTGGGAGAAGCTAAAATCATGACAAATGGCTCGTTTTATTGTTGACTGGAACGATTGTTGCAAATCTCAACCACTAGTGATTTGATGGTGGAACATGATGCTAAATGATTTCTAATGTGGCTTTTAGTTAAATGTGTTGATTGAGTTAAAGGTTTTGCTACGTGAGCTGGCACTTCTGCGCTGATGTGTTAGCCCAGTGTGAAAATAACTACTTTTCCCACTATTCATGAGTACAGTGTTTTTTTGGGTGGATTTTTCCAAGTGTATTGATCATGTTAATGTAGAATGTCAAGAATGATGGTCTGGAATGTAATCAATTCATTGGAGAATGGAGACTATTTAAAAAAATAACTAACATCTCTTATCTAGAATCATGTTGCTGTCCCTTTTATTCCGGCACTTAAGTCCATGGTTTTGTATACTCTTGGAAGGTTCTTACCTTGTGTTCATTTGTCTTTGTACAGCCTGCTAATCTTGCAGCCAATGTCAAAACAGTGTTCACTTGTCTTCTAGACCAAGTAAGTTTTGAATTTTGACATGCACAGAGGCTTTATCAAACATATATGCATCATTATGTTGTCATTTCATGCTGCAGGTCAGCCAATATACAACAGAAGGGTTGGAAAGAGCAAGAGATGGCCTCACTGAAGCTGCAGCTTTGAGGGAGAGGTTTGTGCTGGGCACAAGTGTTAGTCGAAGAGTGGCTGCTGCTGCTGCTTCCGCTGTAACACTCTATCCATGCCTTTTAATCACACACACTGCATAGCTCTATCTGAAGAACAAGTTGTATTCGGGAACTTTTTTGGGTGTAGAAAAGAGATTGCAGTAATCTGATTGGTCATTTTAAACTGATACTGATGTGTAGGCAGAAGCTGCTGCAGCTGCTGGTGAAAGCAGTTTTAGATCTTTCATGGTTGCTGTACAACGTTGTGGAAGCAGTGTGGCTATAGTTCAGCAAGTATGTTTAATGTCATCAATTTGTATCTCTTAGTTTTCTTATTCACTAGTGTGAAGAATCCTGATGCTGATTTACATTTGCGTCTCAGTACTTTGCCAATTTGCTTCTCAACTAGTGTGAAGAGTATGCTTGTTTTGTTCTAAAAGTTGGATTGTGTTTGTTTTTTGTCAGTACTTTGCTAACTCTATTTCAAGGCTTCTGTTACCTGTGGACGGCGCACATGCTGCTTCATGTGAAGAAATGGCAACAGCTATGTCCAGTGCAGAGGGTGCTGCCTATAAAGGACTCCAGCAGTGCATTGAGACAGTAATGGCTGAGGTTTGTGGTTAAAACTTTGAGCTGATGTGAGTGCAGTAATGATACTATTTTCAGAAATGATGGGTTACCGTGATTGATAATTTTCTATTATTTATAAAATTTATGCTTAAAATGATGTAACTTTCTTGATCTAGTACCATATGTATTTCACAATTCAATTTTGTTTTTATCACTACTCATATGTTTCTGTTTATTTACAGGTGGAGCGGTTACTTTCAGCTGAGCAGAAAGCTACCGACTACAAGTCACCAGATGATGGCATTGTTCCTGACCATCGACCTACAAATGCATGCATAAGGTTGTCTGGCTTAATGAGCTTGTGTTTTTAATGTGTTAAGGAATTGCCTTTTTCCTTCAGCATTTCACTAAAACCTTTTACTTCATATCATTTACAATTTGTGACTTTTTACCCAGAGTTGTGGCATATCTCTCCCGTGTGCTTGAGGCAGCATTCACTGCACTAGAAGGTCTTAACAAGCAAGCTTTCTTAACTGAATTGGTATGATACGTTTCCTTCTTGTAGCTTGTATGTGACCTTGTTCATTGCACTTTAGTTAGTTCTGTTACCATCACATGTTAAGATGATTATGCAATTGATTTTATGATGCAGGGGAATCGTTTGCACAAAGGACTGAGTAATCACTGGCAGAAGTACACTTTTAACCCCAGGTAATTTCTTGGTCAAATGTAAAGCATATTCTTTTGTGCGTATGATATCTGTGGGTCTCTTCTAGTTTATATTAAAACTGCAGAAGATAGTGTATGTAATTAGTGACTAGTACACCATAAGTATACCTTTGAAACTACCATTCCATGAACAGGCCTATGTTTCTTAATTTCATAATTGCACATGTTGAATAGATTTGGGGAAGGAGGTCACCAGTTGGGGGTGGGAGGAAATTTATGAAAACAGGAAAATATTGCATGTATAGTCTGCTTTGCTGTATCCTGAATAAAAAACAAAAGAAGACCATTGCGATTTGATTTGCCAAGGGATTGACTTATTTCGTAAATTGTGTCAGCCGATGATAGTCAATTAGAAGCTTCTTGTCATCGTTGCTACTGAATTTTTTTTACCATGATTAAATATTTCTGTCAACCAAATAATGGTTATACCATCTGCACTGATTCTCTCTATGTGTGTGTGTATATAGTGGAGGACTAAGGCTCAAACGTGACATCACTGAGTATGGGGATTTTGTACGAAGCTTCAATGCTCCTACAGTTGACGAGAAATTTGAATCGTTAAGCATGTAAGTTGCTGCTGTTTCTTACCTTTTTGTGTGAATATTCAATTAGCAGTAAAATCTTGTTAGTTGTTGGACACTCAGACCATGACAAGTGCTCCATGATAAACCTTCTGATGATTGCATAGTTGGGGAGCACATTATATTTAAGTAATATGGGACCCTCGTTACTATTTGCAAACCATTATTGTAGAAGTGTGATGGTCTGTTACTGATTATTATTATTAATATTTTTTGAATCTCCAGCATGGCCAACGTTTTCATTGTTGCCCCTGAAAGCTTATCGAGTCTATTTGAAGGCACACCAAGTATACTAAAAGACGCCCAAAGGTAACCGATTTATTAACAATGTGTTGTAGTAACATAAAAGTAAAGCTGCAATCAGATACCTTCCTGTATTCTCATAAATTGCAAATTAAATAGGTTTAAGTTAAGTGGGGACCACACGGCATCCTTCCTTTCCATATCATCTCACACGGCATCCTTCCTTTCCATACCATCTATGGCCTGCCTGAATCAAATTGCCTTGATGTACTTTTAGCACTCATTTGAATATCTGAAATACTATGAATTATAATTGTACAGTGCAATTTTACAGTATACTAATCCAATACATATGAAAACAAAAACAAGAATAACAAAATCATAATAAATTACACAACATGCATGTGTGTGTGTCATTTTTAGTAAAATAGAAACATGTACATGGAGGGTTTGGATTACCTCCCATATTCGTCACAAATCCATCCCACGTAGTCGTGACCTGTGAGGAGCTTTGTCATCCATTGTGGGAACTGGGAAATTTCCTTCTCGGAAAGATTAGACCAATTGTGAACTAAAATAGTGATCTTTTGCACCGCATCCAAATGACAGTGCACATATTTTCTTGCACTGCCGTTTTACTTTATTAATGAATTTTCTTTGTTGCATCCAAATTTAGATTCATCCAGCTTAGAGAGGACTATAAAAGTGCAAGGCTTGCATCCAAGCTCAGCTCCCTTTGGCCAAGCTCTTAGTGTATTACATAGTTGGAAACAAACTTCTCCTGTCAGATAAACATCAGGTGCATTGCCTTTTCTTTTATTTTCATCTCTTCAAGTTGCAGTTCATGAAGGATGGACGTATTGAAACGACTGGATTTTCTGACTCCTAGTTTCAGTCTATTGTTTATATCACTTTTTATACGTTATGGATCTTAACTGTTCTGTTCTTATACCCCTCGACATGGATGTTCATGTGATTGTTGTAGATTTTAGGTTTTTGAATTTTGGATTACTTGTTTATTTGAATCTTGTGGCAGAATTACCAGAAGTTCTACTTGTATATGTTACAATCGGTTCGGACTTCCTTTCAGTTTACCTCCTGTGTGTAATCATTTTAAAACCTAACACTTATTCGTTTACAAAAACTTGCAAGTGATGATTATTTGTTTGTCCATGACATTTTGTTATTGTACATTGTATATTTTACGTCGACAGCTGGCAGGCGGGGCACTCTATTTTGTTAATTATAAGAAGAGTGCAACACTTGATTAGGCATACAAGTATTTGGAAAACCTCAAGTAGGTGTTTAAACAATTGAGACTTGAGATTCATTAGTTTTATTCCGTAACATTTTAACTCTTTAGGAATACCTACCTTTAAAAAAAACAAGCAATTGTGAAACTGTATCAAATGCCCATTTTGATCTTAATGTTCAATTATCAGACAAAAGGTCGGGCAGCCGGTTTGTATTCCTAAAAAAAGGTTCGTCATGTTTCATACAACTCATTTAGCAAAAAAAAAAATGATTATTCGTTTTCTGTTTACTCCGAAAAGAGCTTTTGTCCTTGCAACATTTTGCTTTTTTAAGAGATTAAATGTCTGAAGTTTTTTTCATGTCTGCATTTAGAATAAAATATCATTTTACGTGAAGATAAAAGTGCTCTAAAAGAGTTTATTGCAAAAAACAAACAAGGCGTAATCATTTATGCATAAAGTTTACTTGAAAGTATTGATTTGTTAGGGTAAAGTAACTGTAATACTACTATTTACCTCACAAGTAGTTTTTATGTTGTAAATTTCGGAAAAGACATGAAAAATCAGAGTTTTTGGTTACAGAATCTTTAAGCTTCTGGAAAGTTCGATTCGGAAAATGATGTTTTTTATTAATAAAAGGAAAAGTCCCTCCCCAACCATGTTAAAGTTTGGAGATGTAGTAGGGTGATTGATTGGAATGTGGTTTCGACAAAAAGAATGAAAGAAAGTGACGGGCAAATAACAAAAGGCCCCTAATGGTGGGTTAGATTAGACTAGTCGCATTCTCTTGGAGTTGTGGATGGTTTATTATTAGTGGGATTTCATTCAATTGTTTGGAACAAATATGATAAAGTGTTCGTTTTTATAGGATTACTTTTGGTATACCCTTGTTTTAATTTCAAATTAGTTTTTGATTTTTCCAATGCCTAAAAAAAAAAAAAATCAAATATAGAGCAATAATTAAATGATTGTTGTAAGAAAACTGGCTTGTTGCAGTAATACAAATTTAACCATCCATTGTTTATTTAATTGATTCTTTAAGTTACAATAATCATTTTAGAATGCATTCGCATATTAGACATTGGTCGAGGTGAAGGCGTATCGATGGATGTTTATGAGAACGTTAGGCTTTGTGTTTTTAAAAGAAATACTTTTCTTATGTTTGTAATCAGACATCCATTCTATTAAAAAACTATTTGTTTGGAAAATTTAAAAACACTTTTTTTAGTAGAAGACATCGTTCCTAAACGTGAGAGTAGCTGCTTTTAAAAAACAATCTTCCATGTGTTGCTTTATACCCAAACATACTATTTTATAATCAGTCTTCATCTTGTAGCTTGTAAACATTTGGATCATCAGGCAACATAAAAAAAAGACTGCAAACATATAACATGTTAAAAATAAATAACACCAAAGTAACAAGGAGACAGATGGTAGATGTGGTGCCGGTATACAAGACAATATATATGAACCTTTTTTTTTGGGCTTTAACGAACTGATTGATTTAATATGTTTTGGATATAACGGAATGAAGTCCAATTGGTTTATTATCGAGAGTTTAATATGAAAAAAATCAACATGTTTTCATGGTTTTTGTGATTTAGTCCATCAGTGTTATTTTTTCCTAATAAAGTCCTGAAGTTATTGTTTTCAATCCGGTTTTCGAGAAGGTTTTTATTTCATAATCAACCCTGTCTTTTTCCACAAAAAACCAACATGTTTTCACTATTTTTCTCCGAAAACTCCACAAATTTGAAGACTTTTTTTGAAAAAATTAATAAAATTTCCAAAAATCACAAACAAATATATTACTTAAAGATTTTATTGGTAAAAAATAACACGTAGGGACTAAACCGCAAAAACATGAAAAATATTTGGTTTTTTTTTTAATATCACACCCTATTATCAATAACATAATGTTCACATTTTAAAATGTTTTTTATTGTTTTATTTTTTAATATAATAATCTAAATTCATGATTTTTTAAAATTAGTATGCAATTAGAACTTTTCTACAATGGTTTCGTGCTCTATCTGATATCTTGAGTTTCTAATATGGTCGTGACAATTTGCCCAATTCTCATAACAAATTATGTAATGTATAAATGTTTGAAGATAATATATAAAATGACATACAATGACTATACTATTATCATTGGTTTCACATTTTCATTTATACGTTGAATCTTTTTAATTTCATTTACTAGTTATAAATTGTGTCTTTTTTTTTGGGTAATTTTCATTTGTTAATTATTTTTTTATTTTAATAAATACACTGTTAACTTATAAACCGTATATGATACATGACTATTTTTTCTGATGTAACCTTTAAATTAGTTTCCATGAATTAAAAATTTTAAATTGACATTAACATCAACATAAAATAGTCACATAAACATTTTTACAAGTCGTATACCGACATGTCGTTTGCGAATAAACAAAACATTTATCGAAAACGATAAAAATATATAATATGTAATTAATACAAAGATGAAAATATAGATATATTGTTTGTTATGTTCCCTTACTAACGTGCCCACAAAATGCTTCGTAGTAAATTTTGAAATTATTTTTGTTTTTCGGTTTTGAAATTTAAAACTGAAGAAAAAGATATATATATCAATCTAGTTTAAATTTAAAAATCACTTGTCTATATTTTAAATCAGAACTTAAAAATCACATTTGAATTGGATCGAATTGAATTTTGATTTTTTCGGTTCCAATTCAAAACCTGAATAAAAGAATGCAAAGTGATATGGAAACATGGGCATGAAATGTTAGTGGTTGATGGGTCCTTTGCAATCCTAGTCTTTTCCCCCATCCTATTTTTATTCTTCATTATCACATAAAATATTAAAAAAAAATTTGAAAAAAGAGCAAAATTCGAGAAAATGGAAAAAATAAAAGAAAATGTGTTTGGTGTTTGGGACCAAAAAGAAAAAAATATGTGTGAGTGCATAACCTCACCATCAACGTGTTGCCGTACATATTTATGAATAGGAGTGGATCACCTCTAAATCAAAACTAGTCAATTGGTCTACTCATACTTTATGTGTTGTTGATGTATATATATATATATATGAGTTGAGTTTTTGGTGCATTTAAGCCCACATAATTTCTTTTTTATATATTTTTTTTTAAAACTAATTTTATAAAATATATCTAACACGATATATGTGGGTATAATAGTAACTTTCAATATCACTAATTGTAGAGACGTTATTTTTCGGTTTTTGAAAAAAGAAAAGAAAAAATGAACAGACCGGAGCTGGTCGTTATATTATAAGTTTTCAAAAAAAAAAAGATTTAAAACTAATATTATATAAGATTTAACTAATTGTACTCATAAGATTTAAAAGTAATATTAAGATTTTAATAATACGAGACGAATGAATAAATAAATTATGTAGTTGATCATTAAAAGATGTAATTTATTTAACAAGCAATTGGGAATAACTTATTTTATTAATTGTGCTAGCCAATTATGTATTATATAGGTTTGTTTAAAAATTATTTATAAATTGATGCCTAAGTAATTCTGTATGTCGTACATTAGGTCGCAAAGCAAGGGGGAGATTGATAATTAGTATTTAAGAAAAAATAGCTGTATAAACTAGTCCTTAAATTGATATAAATAATAATTATTATTATTTTAGAGAAAAAACTAAATGATAAATGACAAGAAAACATGATACCAAGTGTTAGGTTCCCATTCGATCCTTAGATTTGACTAAAAAAGTTAGTTGTTGATATCAAGCTACTCAAGTTATTTGAAACGTTTTCGTCAAATTTAAGCAGAAATGCAAGTTGATCTTTAACACATTCTGCAAAAGATAGTGTGAAGATCAACAAACTGAATGGTGCAAATCAAGAATTATCGTTACTTTATTCACTTTTAGCGGAGTGTCTAGAATTTTAAGGGCAAGTTCACATCCCTTCGTTTGATGTTTACCTGCTTAACAAATGAGGAAATAACAATACAGATTTATGGTTAAAATCATTATTTGTTTTTTAAGAGGTTAAACGTCTGAAGTCTGAAAACTCTGTCTGAAATTAAGAGGAGACCTTCAAGTCTGAAATTAAGAGGCTCTGAATTTTAATTCAGACTAGTCTCTTTCTCTTAAAATTTAGAGGGAAATTCAGAGGTTGTAACCTTTTAAGTCTGAATTTAAACAAACAATAAAAAATTAGGTTAAGATCTAAAATTCAGACTTCAGACCAAATCAATATCATCTTAATTGAAAACAAACACACACTAAATGTATACTTTCCTATATAAGTGAAATCCTATATCAATACAAGTACATTTAGTGCTCTAATTATCAAGGCATATTCGGAAAAATACTTACTCACATATTCGACTCGTGGTAAAAACTAATCCGTTTATAAATCTTAATTATCTTTTGACTATTATTCTCCCTTATTTCTTTACTAAAGATACAAGAAATCAAATCATATTCAGTTAGTTGATGTTTTTGGTGTTTATCAATTAATGCATATTTGGTAATTCACTAAACAACACATATTTGGTAATTCACTGGAAATAGTTAGTAATGAAAGAATGACTGCTATTCTCAAAATATGAAAGAATGATACGTTGCTTTTCAAAAATTCAAAAATTATTGAATTAAAACTGAATAAGTAATAAAAATGACATTGAATTAATAAAAAATAGTAAAATATAATAATGGATCTACAAATTATTATTTGATTTGTTATTTTTATCCTCAAATTAGTCGAACAATAATTTAAACACATGGTCGGTGAGAGAGAATTAGATATACTTTTTAATAACAAGTATCTTTGTGGATTTTTAGAATGTATTTATATACATTTTTAATTGTTTAATACATGGTTTGAAAGAATAAAGCATACTATTATTTAATACAAACCTTGTAAAATTATAATAATAATAAAAAAACTGCTTCTGAAGGTTAAGGCAGAGAGCCAGAGAGTGGAAAACACATCGAGCCCAGTGAGCATGGGCCTCAGTAATAAACGACCCACAATGTTTTTCTTTTAAAAAAGAAATTTAAACTTTAAAAGAATTAATTAAATAATCAATATAATAAAAAACAGCTCATAAATGACACGTGTCGTCTTCAAGTTTTATCTAAAAAGATATATAGAAATATAAAATAAAATACATATACATATAAAAATATAAATATAAAAAAATAATAAATACAATTTATTATTTTTAAAACCTTTAAATATTAATAAATCATTAATGCTATTCGACATTTATTATCATCGTTATCTAGTATTTATTGTTATTATTATGAATATAATATTAAAACATCCAAATTACATCATGCATATACTTATCTATATGTCTAATTAAAAAAAATTATGTGTTCATAATTAAGTCCCTTTGTAGCAAGTTATCAAATCGAAAGAATGATCAAGCTATGTCTAAAAATTCACAAATATGTCTTTATTATGTCTCAATTTGTCCAATATAATCTGCACTAAAATGATATAATGTGTATATAAGCAACCTACAAACATCATATTGAAAAGAATGCACACTGAAAGCAAATCAATTCATGATCTCAAGAAATTATTGCAAAATTTTATAGTTTGATAGAACTTTGATTACGAGAGAATGAAAGAAACGAAGCTAGAAATAGAGTTAAAGCTTATGCGTAAAAAAGGTTTGCATGTTTGCTAGATGACTTATCTACATGTTTTAAATGCAATGAACTTAATAAAGTTTGTTTACATTACATTTGGTGACCACAATGAACCCAAAGTGATTATTTGGTCATTTTACAAGTTAAGACGCGAATTCAAACACTTTAAAAATAACAAACAATAGAAGTTAAATCAAACACCAAAATTTTAACAACACTTTTGTTACAAATAATACCTGATTATTAATTTTCAAAACGTTACAGCATAATGCAAATCGTTTGACAAAATGCAAATCTCAGAGAAAAAAAAACTGTGAAACCAAACGCCCTCAATTTTTCGGTAGCATTTTTTGTTACAAATATTATCTGATTATTAGTTTTTAAAATGTTGCACCATTTTTTTAAACGCAAACCCGAACACCCTTTATATTATATTTATACATTTATGGTGTATTTAACAAAGAAATGTTTGAGATAATTTACTTGGTTATACTAAAAAACCTAAAGCTAATAGGAATTTATTGCGTTTAGTTTATAAAAATTTTCAAGATTTCCATTTTACTTTAAAAAAATAAAATAAAAATTTGTTTACTTAACAATAATTTCATAAATTTTCATTTCACTTTTCAATATGCCATATTTTATACTATTTCTTTTACTTTTCTGTTACATACCTTATAATTTTTTATAATATCATCTTTCTCTCTCTTACTTTTTTATCAACTATAATTTCTTATTTTGTAATCACTTATCTTATTTTCTTAAAATTAAAATTTTATCATCTAAACAAGTCTTCACTTTTTATAAGTATTCTTGTTTTTATTTTCGTGAAAACTATAAATTGAAAACTAAAATTGAAAATGAATAAATAGTATTCGTTAACTAAACGCAACCTTAAAAGTTTTCTAAAACTAATATTTGTACTTATCATAGGTATTAAAAATATGTTTGTAAATGGAATTCAAAGAGAGCGTGTTGACTTATTCTATGTTTTATTTCCGAAAAGGAAATCAACACATCCCCCGGGACCCCTCCCCTTTGACATTTTTACAAGTCAACCCATATACAAAACAATCACCACCGTTTTGGTGAGAGAAGAAAGTTTCATAATTTGTATTTAGGGTGTCAAAGTTATTTCATCTTTGCAATTTCAGTCCATGACGTTTTACATTTTTAAAATTTACCTCAACCTTTCTAAAAACTTTGCATTGTCCTTTGAATTGGTGATAAAGTTTTTGTTTTCTCATTTCTGTTTATGAATAATAACGTTTTAGCTTCTTACTAACCATTTTATATATGAAAAAGTTTATAAATATTATATATCATATTTATAATTTTAGATGGGGTTCCAGAAAAACCACCTTTGTATATGGTACTAGAAAAACCACTCAAAATGAATTTTTTCACACAAAAATGTATAAAATAATATTATAAGTTAACATTAAAAAAAACTTAATATTCTCTCTAACTATTATCAGTAGTGATTAAAAAATGTTGTTTTAACTCAAAGTCATGATTTTTCCTCACGGTATCTCAATATACATTTGCAATAGCAATGCAAAGCTGATACATAATAATAATATGTTTATAGAATATCTAGCTCTAGACTATATAATAAATAACAATATTATTTCCAAATATTGGCCTCATGCAATTGAGTTATTTTATATAACTTATTATTCAAAGCACTTTCTTTATATGATCGATATCTTGAACAATTCAACCCGACAATGCGATAAAATAAACCAAAGCCGTTGTGGGCAAACGACAGGTGTTCAGAGGTGTCATCGTATGATGCCGACACGTATAAAATTTACATACTCGAAGTTATTACGTGTTATTCAACAAGTTTTTCCATAAAACATGATTTTAGTTATACAATAGTTATCAAGAAAGATAGAGAAGAACTAGAAAGTTTCTTAAAATAGTCCATTTGAAATTAAGAATGCATCTATAACGTTTATATGACTCACAACCTGACAAATACATCGATAAGAAAGTAGTTGAACGTTGTGTTGTATATCACAAACACTGTTAATGGATAAAGCATTTATATGTAACCAAGTGTCAAACTCATGGCCTAACGAGCTATATACAAAAATAAAAAAGTTGAATGTGTCCATACATGAAACTAGTGGCTTAAAGACTATATTGTTATCTAATTACTTATCTAAATATGATTGTTATGGATTCCAATCTCATTAATAACAATTAAAGAAAAATAAAAATCTCAAACAAGTAAACAATATCACGTTTATGTTGATGAAAATAAATATCACGAATAATTTTAATTCGAAATGATGAAGTCAATGTTGGTGATTTTGTATCACCATGTTATTTTATAGTTATTGGATTTGTTTGTAAACCAATGAGATTTTTAGCGTCTTGACTCACAAGTATTGAAAGTGCGAACTGCACACTTGTGTAAGTTGATCTGAGTCCAAGTCCAGGTCCGTATCCATGTGCAGGTCCTAGGGGCAGCCTCTGCAAGTGTTGATGCATAATAGATGACACTAAATTTTTTGAAGCTGCACCTACTTCATAACATGAGCTAACAACAGGTGCTGATCAGCTTTGGTTCCAAAGCTGATACATAGTCGTCAACGCAAATCCACCAAAGCTCTTTGTAACTGCTATCTTAATCATGCAGTTATGAATGGTGATTGCTAAAATCGTTTTAGCAATGGTTGTGACCCCTTTTAATGATGATTTCAAAGGCCCATTAACTTCAATGATTATGTTTGAAAATCTGTAACAAATATAAATGATTGGTTTCATTCTCAAGACGTAAAACATATACGAATTCTCAATCTGTTGCTTTTAAATACATCAAAGTTCAAAAGTCTTTTCTCTCTTAGATTATCTAGGATTGAATTTTGTGTAGCCCTAGTTGACGGGTCGAAATACTAATCATGAAAAGTGATTGGGCACGAAATGATATATCCAAACATTATAGATACACCAGTACTGTAGTTTTCCCAACAGTAAATAGCAGTAATTGTTCAAACCTTAAAATAAAAGAAGAATTAATATATCTATTTATTAGTAAGTATCTATAAGGTGTACTACTATACTTAGATGTTGCTTTTTTAAAAAACAATTCAAATAAAACTGTCTTTCGAATGCAAAATCTAAATACATTGGTTAAGCATGTTTAAGTATCTCGATTACAATAATTTTTGTCAAGACATTGAAGTTATAAACACAATGGTTCTTTTAAATAGTTAGAAAGTGTATAAAATCATAAACATCATTTTGGTTCTAAAGAAATCCATCAAGTCACGAACCATATTTAAACAGGATATGTGTCAAATATCAAAAACGTATTTTTGTCTCCAAACAGATTGTCGTTAATTTAATAGGAATATGATGTTTTTAAAGCTAAACCTTAAGGAGTTGAAACTTAAAACTTCCTTTGAAGATTATCGAGTGTTAATCATTAATCATCCCAATGAGGTTTGAACATGAATATGATTGAATACACACACGACTTTCTCCTCTCTCTCTCTTTTATTATTTTTTTCATTTTCGGAAAACAAAAAAGAAAAAAAAATCCACCCTCTAAGCACTTAAGCAGCCTCCTACTAGTGTCAATGTGTCATAACTCATAACCAACATGTGTGAGGCAAATTTGAATTCAGGATATCTATTTGCATGCTTCATTTCTTTGATTAAGTTGGACTAAAAATTTCACTTTTATCATGTTTTGTTTAATCATTTGTTACTAATAAATGAATTATATTTTCAGGATTATTACAATTATATCATATAAAAACTATAAGGGTTATATCAAAGAAAGCTCGTGCTATTATTTATTCAGTTTAATCCATTAATATAGTTTTTTTCTTCTAATCATACTCATTATCTTACTTTTATCTTGTTCAAATCATAAATTCATAACTTCTAACTGGTTGATTAGAAAATCATTATATTTTCATCATTTCCGTTATTGTGGTTTTTTTTATCATATGCTAAACCACTTATAGAATCAATATACTTAAGCAACCAATTATATTATGTTTTATTAAATCATTTTAATATTTTGATTTTAATAAGAAAACATATTCAGAGAAACAAACTTATCAAAATGTAAAAGTATGATAATTTTTAAAGATAAACATTATATTAAAATATCATGTCATTTTATCGCCTGGTAATTGATTACAAGTTACGAATTTTACAATTTGAATGTATCAAAGATAACATAAGTATGATAATGAAATAATTGTAGAGACCAAATCGTAAAAATGAAATATATAATGTCCACTTAGTATAATATTTAGAACTTTACGTAAGAAAATGAAAAATATTTACAAGAAAGAATAATAAAGTAAAAGATAAGGCCCATAGGCCATAGATGTTGCTAATCGATCCATTTTCTCCCTCACTAACCTCCTTTCTCTCTCTAGGATTCTTGTGAAAGCCAGTTGCCACTTTCTCTCTCCTGCCCGTACTTTCTCTCTCCAGCCCGTACCATCTCTCCTGCCCGTACTTTCTCTCTCCAAAAAAATATATTTATAAATTGAAACCCCTTTTCCATTTCAACCCCCAATATCTTCTTGCACACTTTCTCTCTCTAAAAAGTCAGCGCCTTGGTTTCTCTATCTAAAAACAAGAAGAAGAAAAGTCAAACAATGGAGGTTGATTGGGACTTGCATGCGGTGGTCAGAGCGTGTTGCTCAACGGCGTCCTCCTCCTCCTCCGCCGCTCCAACCACCACGGTCACCGGTGCCGGAGCTCCATCTTGGCCTGTAGTAGATGCTTACAACCAACAAAAACCATGTTTTCAAGATGAAAATTTCATGGGGTTTTTCCCAGATCCATTTCAAACAAGGAATGACAACAGTATTGAACAGTTCTTGAATGATCTTAATAACCCTCTAGAATTTCCAAAACTACAGAATCCCCCTCCATCTCCACAAAGTTTACCAATCTCACCCCTCTCTGTTCTTGGAGGATTACAAGATCCACCCCTCCATCACCACCAGCAGCAACAGCAGCAGCAGCAGAAACAGATTCAGGGAAAGCAGCAACCTTTTGGTATATCCAGATGTACAAGTTCTAATGCACAAAGTACAAGATCGAAGAAAAGGTAAAGGAACCATCTTTATCACATGTTCATCTGTTTTATTTTATGGGGTTTTGATAATTTTCGGATGTATAAATCACTCTTCAAGAGAATCAGTTTTCAAAACTTTTAGTTTATGTGGAAATTGCATACATTTTTTTTCTTTATTTGTAGGGTATATAACAGATAAATATGAGATTTTGGGGGTATACTGTATACCCACATGCAGTAAACTATGCTTTTCATCTTATTTTTGGGTTTTTTTAATATAAATAAAATTTCAATGTTTTCTTGATTTTATTAATTGGGTATAAATTAATAAATTTTACAGGAAACATCAGATGAAAAGGGTTTGTCAAGTGCCTGCTGAGGGATTATCTTCTGATGTGTGGTCTTGGAGGAAATATGGCCAAAAACCCATCAAAGGTTCTCCATACCCAAGGTTTGTAATTTTTTCATTTTTCATTTTTTATAGTAAATTTAGAGCAAATAATGGGGTGTAAAGAATATATTCTAATTTATTTTTCTGTATTTAACTTGCAATTTTTGTGGATGAAAAAAAGCTGAAAAGGGTGCTTTTTCTTCTTCATCATCATCACACACACACACACACATATTCTAAATCTCTAATCTGAGATCATAATTGGGTGGAATTTCTGTAGTTTTTCTACATATATTTATCAAAAATTAAATTTTATGATTTTGAGAACAAATATATGGAAGAAAGGTTTCATTCTTTTTTCATCAGATTATATTTCTAAATATTCTCTGTAATTTGAGAGCAAAAAAGAGTAAGAAGTTTTTGTATGTTTGAACACAATGATTATGAACAAAAAAATGCGAGGAAAATGGGTAAATATTTTCTTCTTATTATTTTTGAATATCTTAATTTGTTTTAATCATATAAATTTGAGAGCAAAAATGGTTAAATGATTTATTGAAATGTAATTTCTCTCTGTTTGATTACTATTAAAGTTGAAAATTTGATCCAACAAAACGATGAAAAAGATTGAAAATTTTCGAATTGTGATTTATTATAAAATTTCGCTTTTAAAATTCATTTTAATTTGAGGGAAGATATGGGTGTATTTCTTCAAAGAAATTTTCTAATTTAATTACCAAAAATAATCTTTGTTAATGTTTTGATGAACAGAGGATATTATAGATGTAGTACTTCAAAGGGTTGTTTGGCCCGAAAACAAGTTGAACGGAACAGATCCGACCCAGATATGTTCATCATCACTTACACCGGCGAACACAGCCACCCAGTTCCGACTCACCGGAATTCTTTAGCCGGCAGCACCAGAAACAAACCCACCACCTCTGGCGATGAAGACACAACTAAAAACAACAAACCCACGTCATCTCCGCCGGTTTCTCCGCCTGCCAGCCAATCTCCGGCGACGGAAAAGGCGGATGATAACGACACCGACGACGACAACTTCGATATGGTGATAGACGACGATTTCTTTGAAGGATTAGATGAGCTTGTCGGTCCGGTCACCGGAAATAACTCCCCGGATACTCCGGTGACATCTCCACCGTTCCCATGGTTATCAAATAATGTCGGCACCACCGCAGCAGGTGGAAGTTGACTTTCAATCGCTGGTGACGTTGGCATGATGGAAGAGATGCGTTTCTTCTTGCTGACTTTTCATAGTGTTTTCTTTTTGTTCTTTTTTACTTTTTTTTCCGTAGAGAGAGAAAACAGAAAAAGAGAGTAAAAATAGGCTTTTGCCAAGATGAATAGTGAAGGCAAAAAGGGTTGTACCATAAGCATTAACTACTGTACATTGTGTTGGCAAGTGTCTATTTTTTCTTTAGGCAAATGGGTATCAAAACCCTTTTGTGAGTTGAAGAATCTTGTCCAATTACAATGAACTTTTGTACATTGTAGAAGAGTATAATTCTCCATTATAAAACTATAAAGAATGAAGAGTCTTGAAGAAAAAAGATTTTTGATTTATTCCATTGTTTTAGGGTTGTTACTTTTAATTCTATTTATGAGGATGTATCTTATAATGATTTGTATGCTTATATATTAAGTTTGTATTTTTTAATCCACATGTAATGATTTATAGATTGGTTAATTACATAAAGATGCAACATACTAATAATGAAATATTGATTTGTTTTTATGTATCGTGTTATGTTTTGCCTCATAAAAAATAATATACGTATTAAAAAATTAAAAAGGGAATTTTATTAATGATGTTTTTGATGATATTTACATGTTACTATTAAAAAGAACACGAAATATACTATTATTTAAAATGTTTCGAAAGTACAATTGCTTTTGTGATGTGGCACTCATGAGAACTTTAGCCTATGGTTTTTAAGTTGCGTTTGAATAAATTTTTCTCATAAGCTTATAAAAATCTTAATCTCTTAAAACAAAAAGCTTATACAAGTAGCTTTTGGAATGAGTTTAAGCAAATGATAAAATAGATTTTAAAACTATTTGTACATATAAATCATTTTGTACTTAAATGCTCCAGCTTCAGCAACATTGTAAAAAATGTATATACTAATAAAAGCTCAACCATCAACTCTAGGTATAAGCTCCAACTAAAAACTCTAGCTCTAGCTAAAATCTAATTTTAACAAATTTACTCATAGTTTGTTATCTGAAATAAAATTTACTGATAAATGTATTACAATTTTATGCAATTAATTTTTTATATAGATCTACTTAAAAAACCTCGATGCTTGTATAAGTCCATTAACCATGAGGTTATGCAAATTAGTTCTTTCACGTTTGTCGTGGGATCAATCTGTGGAGGGCCACCAAAGGGTGAGTTGCCTTCTAATTATACGTATATACATTATTCACTAATGAAATTGTTATTTATAAATCGGGTTGCTAACATACATCATTTATAATTATTTTAAAAAATAAGATTTTCTAACATACATCATAATCATTTGTATTTTTAGTTTTCTATTATATAAAAATAATTTATTTTTTATCTTAGTGATCTGTTAATTATTTAATAATTAGTTTATGATTAATATTATTTAACAACTTTTTCAGGTCTACATTTTAATAATATTAGATTTATATGAAAATATTACATAATCAAGCTTGACAAGGCCGAGAGGTATAACAAGGCCGTCAAGCCAGTGGCTTGGCCACGTCCCCCCACCCCAGCTGGAACATCACTTCCCACCTCAACAGTCCTGCTCAAACGACGACTTTATGACACCAAGGGCTCCTTTGATTTTATATATTTATAAAAAACGGTCATGGGTCCGTATATATATGTGTGTGTGTGTGTGTGTGTGTGTGTACACACACACATTTCCTATAAATATATCCATCCACATTCTTTCAATTCAAATCAAACCAATCTCTCATCACACCAAAATCAATTTCATATTTATCTCTAAGATGAACTTTTAATTCAACAACATTCTGCTTCTAATGAACTATATCTGCAGACGTTATTGGAGATTCGTAATCGGATTCCACATAATAACTTTCGATCGGATCTTGTGGAACATATTGCAATTGCTCATAAACCCAATTTAGACGACTAGTTCGTAAATTTTAAGTTCTAGTTTCGTAACATTTTTTTTAATTATTGTAATTTTTAATTTTCAGTTTTGTAATTTTTAAATTCTTGTTTCGTAATTTGTAATTTATTTATGTAATAGTTTACGGTAGCTTTTATAAAATTAAATATTTAAGTTTTAATTATAAATTGTAAATGAAACTTTTAATAAAAAAATTAAGAAAGATAGAAAGTTGAGAATGATTGATATTTCTAAAGTTTTAGAATATAACTAATGGAGAGAGGAAAGCTAATGTGACACTGAAGTGTCCAAAATAATGATTTTAGAAAGGTATAGCTCTCACTCTAATATTTTAGAATATGCGTTCTATATATGTATATCATTTCATTTTAATATTATTATATGTTATATGTCACAAGGTTATCAATAAAATAATAATGTTTTCATAATTTAGGATTACACATTTACATTTTATATTATTTTTATAAAATTTAATTTATTTTTTAAACTTAAAACCTAACATAAAAAAGATTTGATCGAATAGTTTTGCATGTGTCCATAATTATATGTAACATAATTATAAGGATTAGTAATTAGTAACACAAACACTATGTAACTAAATTTTAATGATTATATATGCTTAATAAAAAATAATTTTACTTATAATATTTTGTTTACTTTTATAATTATATGAATAAGTTGCATACACTATACAACATGTATTTTTTTTTTTTCACGTGCGTCTTTTTTTTTTCCCTCTAAAAAATGATAAAGTTTTTCTAACTTTTGAGTTTTGTTTTCCCATAAATGATCATTTTTATAACTAAATTTGAGTCTTGATTTGCTGGTAACTAAATCATTAATATATATTAAGATTATTTTAAAATTTGTTTTAATCTAAATATCTTAAAATTTAATAGAGTTTTTGAATTGTTTTAAAAGTGAATATTTATGGTAATCTTTGTTACCTTATTTTACCGTAGTAATAAAAATTATGTCACAATACGCGGATACCACAGAACTTATCAATTACCTAGTAACATAGGAAAATTTGATCATTTTTACACTTTGCCTTATTTCACCCACAATTATTGTTAATTGATCCGATAAAGGTGAGAGAGATACCTCTCTTTCTCTCGAGGAAAGATGTCACCTATTCAAACACCCCACCGGGAACACTTGTCCTCTCTCTATCTTTCTGAAAAGATGACCCCCTCAAGATCTCCATCTTTTTGAAAGATTGTATCTCTTTATCTCTTCCTCTCTCATTTTAAATAAAAAAAATGTTATTGGGGGTATTGAAATAGTAAAATGACTACTACCGGTGTTTCATTGTTATAAAAGATGGAGGAGGTTGAAAGTGAAAAAAACTGACGTGTCCATAAAGATAATAGATAGAAAGATGAGTATACCCTCTTCTTTAATGATAAAGGTTATGGGTGTCTTTGGCTCGAAGCTCTTGGGAGCTTTTAGGAGAGTTTTAATTTTTTGATTTTTGTAAGGTAAAACTTAAAAGATTCGTTTGGTTCATAGGAGGTTGAATTTTTTATTCAGAATTGAAAGCTCTCAACAGGTGTTCTACAAGAAACTACTTGAAGTAACTTTAAAAAATAGTTTGAGTTATTGGTCTAAAGAAATTACATTTACCCTCATAATAATTAGGGTTAATATTGAAAAAAAAAACACAATCAACTTTCTTTACTGTCGTAATTAAGTCCCTATTTCTTCTTATTTTTTAAGTCCCTAAATTTTTTCTTATTTTTTAAGTCCCTAAACTATTTTTGTCTTATTCAAAAGTAATATTTGATATGTTTGACTGGTTACCAAACAAGTAACTTTATTTTTTTTTCACTTGATTAATGTTGGAAAAAATTCACCATATTTTCATATTTAAGGGCCCGTTTGGTTGAACGTAATAGACTGATAAAGGAATGCAATATACAATGTGAAATGAATCATTATGGTTCATTGTCGTGTTTGTCTATATCATTGGAATGAAATGAGTTATTCATACGTTGTTTGGTAGGTAGAAATATAAAAAGGAATGTAATAAAATCGAATAAAAAAAATTAAAATTACTAAAATTCTATTCCATTCCTTGAGGGAATGAAAATCAAGACGGGTGAAGGAATCACATTCCTTACGTAATGATTCATTCCATTACCACGGGGTAAACAAACAACTTTTTTTCATTCTGTCGTAATAATTCATTCCATTCCATTCCATTACGGCGTAACAAACACTGCCTAAGCGATGAAGTTCCTAAATGTTTTATTTTATAAGTTGGTTTTAACGGTTAATTCGGTAGCCGATCAAAATTATATACTTTTGAATAAGACAAATATAGTTTAGGGACTTAAACATTTGAAAAAAAGTTTAGTGACTTAATTGAGAAATGTTGATTGAGTTTTTTAAATATTAACCCTAAGGTGACGTTTGGTTCGTTGAATGTTTTGGAAGGAATTAGAATCTGTTAAGGAATGAAATCTGTAAGGATTAGGAATTGTAATCCAAAATATGTTTGGTTGGCTAAAATTCAATTTGAATCCAATTTCATAATTTGTTTGGTCCATAAATTGTCATATAGTGACGATTCTTTATTTCTCAAACATATTAGATGATTTTACTTTTAAAATTCATATGATGATATTGAATCCTGAAACCTAATTTTAGTTTTTATAGACGATAATAAACACTTTTGAACATCATCCTACACCCTTAAGCAAGGAGTATACAGGAGAATTTAGCATTTTTCTCTAGGCTATTATGATAATTCAATATTGAATTTGTGTTTTAGAATTTGTTTGGATGATTGAACGTGTGTAATTTTAAACTGATTATATATAAAATCAAATATTTGGATATAAAAAAAATCATAAAATTATGATAATTAGACAACTTCAAATATTTCTCTAAAAACGATCCCTTTGTCGAATTATGACGTGATTTGGAGCTCAATTCCAATTCCATGTTTTGTTGAGCGTTGTTAATTCCTAAAAAAAAAAAAAATTATAAAATCCCATAAACAATACTCAAAATGGATCTTAAAATCCTCCAAAGTCCAAACTGAACACACGATTAATTTGGTTTAAAAAAAATAGAAAATCAAAATTGAATTTGATAAATAGTAAATATCACATAACTAATTATTCCAGTTTAAGTGACAATTGTAGATATGCAACACATTGGTGTGATATTTTTATGTTAAAAGTTAAGTATCTTTGGTACAAGAACCGGAATAAAAGTAAAGGAATACATATAAAGTGATTGATGACTCAATCATTTTATCAATCACTTTTATAATATTAATTAATGGTTTATAGAAATTCAAGTATATATTTATTGTTTATATACAACCTGTTATATTAAGACACAAATATAAGATTTATGTTCCATATATAGACATTGATCGCATCAAGGACCGTTATGTGGGGATATGATGTTTACATAGGTCGATATAGAATTGACATTCTATTCATGAGGCATATCAACATCTCAGTAGTACATTCTCATGATGGCGTATATGATAACGAAACTCATAAATTTAGAACACGATTCGAAATCGCTTATCGATTTTGATTCTAGAACCTATTCAGTATCATATATAATAAGTGTAGTTGATTCATAAATAGTCAATTAAGGGTTTAAAAACTTTCTTTGAGGTGATAATATATTTAATTGTTCTTTTTAATGTTGATATATACTTTAAGAGAGTGTTTGGATTTGCGTTTGAAGAAGTGTTGTACCGTTTTAAAAACTAATAATCAGATAATAGCTGTAACAAAAAGTGCTGCCGGAAATGTAGTGTTTGGTTTAGCTTCTGCTGTTTGCTATCATAATTATCAAATAATCAGTTTTTAAAGTCTTTGGATTTGTGTTTACACTTGTAAAAGAACCAAATAATTACTTATTAAGCAAATAAGCTACATTTTTTAACTTATGAAAAAGTGTGGTATGATTAACCCTAAACACAAATAAGCGCTTATTAACGTATGGAATCCAAAAACTTTAAACAAATTATTTACGTTATTGTAACGTAATAAGCTAATAATCTCGTTCATAACATAAAACCAAACACCCTCTAAGAATGAAATTGATATCCTAATGAGTGTTTGTTTGTGTTTCATGAAAAATGTCTCTCCTCTTTCTGTTTTGTCCCATGCAGCACACCCAAATTGGTGCTATAACCAATTAAGTGTGTTTTGTGAAAATAAATTATAAAAAAGAAAAATAAATAAAAATCACATTTCTCATACTAATAAATTATATAGTAAACACTAAACAATGGACGAGAGGATATGATTATCTTGAAATTGACTTATTGTATTTATAACGAGGTATTGACACCCGCACGTTGTTGCGGGGTTTAAAATATTAATTACAAAAATAAATAAATAAAAATACTTTTCAAACAATTTAAACAAAAAGTGAAATCGAAAAGATGATATTTCAAAAAGCAAGACAAATGATACAATTAGTTGGTTCTTATGATTGACTCTCTAAATTTTGCAATGCTAAAATTACAAACAATGTCTTATTCAATCGGATCAGAAGCAGAATTAACTAATTAAATATTCATAATCATAATACGAAAATTTGACATTGATTAGATTCAATCGTCAATTTAATTTGTTGCTTTTACGATCAAATAAAAAAAATTATAACGGTAATGTCTCTAATACATCGATTAGGGTTTGTCAACGTTATAATAGTAATTTTCAATGTTATACATGATCATATTTTATAAAAAAATCTAAATATTAAATAGTTACATTTTAATTATAAAACAATTGCATTAGAATTTGTATCGTGCATTTGAATAATAAAGTTTTTTTCATACAATTAAACATATTATAGTATTTTCAAAACCAACTCCAAAAACCGTTACAAATTCTTTTGATTTGGTTGGAAAACCAACAAATTAAATTGACGATTTAATGTCAAATTTTCATATTATGGTTATGAATATTTAATTAGTTAATTATGGTTCTGATCCGATTTAATAAGACATTGTTTGTAATTTTAGCATTGCAAAATCTAGAATACCAATCATATGACACTATCATTTGTCTTGTTTTTTGAAATATCAGCTTTCCAATTTCAATCTTTGTTTGAATTGTTTGAACGTTCAATGTTATACATGATCATATTTACTAAAAAAATTTAAATGCTAAATAGTTCCATTTTAATTATAAAACAATTGCATTAGATATTTGTATCGTGCATTTGAATTAATAAAGTCTTTTTCATACAATTAAATATAACATAATAGTATCAAATGAGAACTCCAAACATAAGTACAATTAAAATCATAAATTTAAGTGCGCAAAAAAATGTTGTAATAATAAATGTTAAAAGAGCACTAAACGAAAATTTATTAATAAAAGGGCTAAATAAAAGATAACACTAAGGTGGCGTTTGGTTTGTAGGATTTTAACAACTCATTTAGGATTTGGATTTAGAAATCCTTCTGTGTCATGTTTGGATAAAAACTAAAATGAAAGGATTTAGCTTCATTTAGGATTTCACATTCCACACTTCTCCTCATTTCATAATGCACTCACCCTCCTAATAATTTTAAAATCCTATCATTTTAAAATCATGCAATCCAAACGGCACCTAAGATAATGGTGTGTTATGAAAATTTTAAATATAAAAAAATGTGGTTGGTTGATCCTATTCAAATAACGAAACCCAAATAAATCAGAATCGAAGAGTGAAACTGGAAAGCTGATATAGTAATATATATATTCAATAAGCAAGCCAAATGATACTATTAGTTAATTCCTGTAATTGGTTTGCTAGATTTTGCAATGCTAAACTTACAATGCATGCCTTATTAAATCGGGTCGGAACCAGAATTGAATAATTAAATATTCATAATCATATTTCGAAATTCCGACATTGATTAAGTTTAATCGCCAAATTTATTTGTTGGTTTTACGACCAAATCAATAAAGTTATAATGGTAATGTTTCCAATACATTGATTAGGACTTACCAACGTTATAATAATAACGTTCAATGTTAAACATGATCATATTTAATACAAAATCTGAATGTCAGTTAGTTACATTTTAATTATAAATCAATTTCATTAGAATCATGTATTCTGTATTTGAATAATAAAGTCTTTTTTATATAATTAAACAAAACATAATAGTTTAAAAATATAACTTCAAACATATGTATAAATAAAATTATAATTTTAAATGTGTAAGAAAATTTTGTAATAATAAATGTTAAAAGATGACTAAACAAAAAATTATTAAATAATGGAATTAAACAAAATATAACACAAAGAAAATGATGTATTATGAAAAGTTTAAAATTAAAAAAAGAAAAGAAAAAAATTATAGTTTTAAAAGATAACTTTAAACATATGTGTAAAGAAAATCATAATTTTGTGTAAGAAAATTTTGTAATGATAAATGTTAAGAGGATTAAACAAAAATTTATTAATATAAAGACATTAAATAAAAGATATCACAAAGATAAGAGTGTATTATAAAAAGTTTAAAATTAAAAGAAAAAAACAACCAATCATGGTCGGTCATGTTTCAACAAAATCTGAATATTAATTAGTTATATTTTAATTGTAAAACATTTTCATTAGAATTTTATATTGTGCATTTTAATACTAAATTCTTTTTCATACAATTAAACATAACATAATAGTTTCAAATGAATAACTTCAAATATATGTATAATTAAAATCATAATTTTAAATGTGTAATAAAATATTGTAATAATAAATGTTAAAAGAGGAGTAAAAAAAGTTTATTAAAATAAATGCGTTAATTAAAAGATAACATAAAGATAAGGGTGTATTATGAAAAGTTTAAAATTAAAAAAAATTAAAATTTTATAATTAAAAAAAAACAAAATAAAAAAAAGAATAAAAAGAATATGAAAACTCTTTAAATTAAAAATAAAAATCAAAACAAAAAAAAAAGAATTAGAAAAAGTTTAAATTAAAAAAAAACCCAACAACCAATGATGGTTGGTCAAGTGGGAAGCTTCCATTGGTTTAGGAGATATGGAAAATGTATGTATATATAATTATCATAAAAAGTTATTACAAAATATCTAACTTAAATGGTTTATTCTAATATACATTAACATCTTTTATAAATCAAACAAATTAAAAAAATAGTCGTTAGAGTGTCAATTCGGTTGGCTTAATTTCACCAAAGCAACAATTTTCGGTTTTCTGGTTGATTGTAATTTTATTTCATTTAATCATCATAATAATAATAATATTATTATTATTATTATTATTATTTTAATTAGTTTGTGTAGATTTGTTTTCAATTTGCGTTATATATATTTTTTCAAAAATATTATCTCTGGTTGTCTTATATATTAGAAGCTAGGCAGTCGATCAAGTTATTAAGAATTTAATATTCAGATAGTTGGTGTTTTACTACAGCTGGAATGAATAAATTAAAAGACTTTCAATAAAAATATCGTTTAATTAAAATTTTCTTTTAAAAACTAAAAATTAAAAAGGTGATAGTGTCATGATCATTGCCTCTCAAGTGTTTGCATGTGTTTTGGTTGATGTGGGTGTTTGCTGTTGATGAAAAGTTTATGGATTTCTTAATTAATTCCAAATATTAATATAAATTACTTACAAAAATAGCATTAAATTATTGAAATGTTACTATTATATAAATTTCTTAAAGAGTATCATTTTATAGTACTCTACAAATTAAAATCATGCATTCAAGTATATATAACATAATTAATTATCAGAAGGATATTTACAATAAAGATTGAGCCTGTATGGCTGTATGTATTATACGCACAAAAGATAACCGAATTATGAATTAATGCGAACAAATTGTTATTTAAAGTGGAGTTTAAATGTCGAATCATTTTATTGACAATATGATGTTTTTGATCATTAAAATTGGTTCATAAAATTATAACTTTTAGGTAAACAAAAGCTTCCTTTTTGAAGTAATTATTAGCCAGATTCTATAGTTATATATACATATGCATGACCTTTTCTTTTTCTTTTTGTTTTATCTTTTTTTCTTTAACAAATTTATTTGTGTTGAGACGTACGTACACTAGCTTTAAAAGATGACCAATATATTATTCTATTTAAATCAGTAAATTAAACACAACTTGTTGGTTAATTATTTATTTATTATTTATGCTGTGACTGTTTTTAAATTTACTCAATTAATAACTAATACTTCAATAACTTTAATTACCACAAACAAATAAATACACATATATATAATTAATATATAAATAAATTTATTATGATTTTACATAAAATACACTATCATGAACATTATGTAGAAAACCCTTTCAATCTTTCATATATAAATAGAAGTATTCTTTATATAAATCTGATATTAATATACTTACTAATACACTGTTAGTCCGTTAGAATTACTCAAAATATACGATTTCAGTCAAAATCAAATCAAACAAAACACCTATATAGTGTTTTGAATTTTGATGGAATGCCATTACATATGTTTTGAATTTTGAAAATTCCTTTATAGTGTTTTGAATTTTGAATTATAAAAAGAAGGAACTGTAATTATTTAAATTCAATCATAATCCATAGTTAGTAGACTTTGTCATTCCAAATATTTATAGAGCAATTCATATAGATTTTAATAATTCATAACTCACAAAGTCTAAATACCATGATTGTCACACATTAAACACAATAAATTAAAGAGCTAAAGCCGTACAATAGCAGTATACTATTTAAGGTGTATCAATATAGTACGTGTACTTTTTATATTGTTAATATGATATCTTTACTTTATTATGACCGGTTATTTCGTCTAACTTTGCGCAGTTGTGGGAGAATCGTCTGTACGAACTTGTTCACCGTTGGATCTGCGTGAAATTTAAAGAGAAGCTTCGCAACACATAGTTATTCGATCTGGACGGTGAAGATCGTCATTGGAGATTTCTACAGAGGTCTGTAGGTGTTTGAAGTTGGCTGTGCTGTGTGATTTCTCCTTCCAGGTTATCACATGAACGTGAGTGTGTATTTGATGCTTCAATTATGAAAATTTGAACATTAATAAAAAAAAAGAAATTTCATTATTTACAGGTATTGCCAGTAACCGGTTATCAAAGATATCATATTGGTATGAAAAAATGTAGTACACATATCAAATTAGAACGATTGAGAAAGCACACGTGTAATATGAATAATTAAATAGTACACGTACCATATCGATATATTTTAAAAAGTACAACTATATTTTAAATTAAGAGTTATAATTTAGATTTGAATTTAGTTTCTTTTGATGAACAAATAAAGTAGAAGTTTATGATTCAACTTATAAACCATATATAGATATGAGACAAATACTGACATATAAAAGACTGAAATGAAGAGAATAATTCCAAATTAATCTGTAAAAAAACATTTATAGTTTGTCACTCAGTTGTAGGTAGCATTAGCATTTAGCAAGCATCATACACCTTTTAAGTGTAGTAGGGTGGGACAAAGAATTGCATCAAATCCCTTATGGGGAACAAACAGGTACAACTGAACCTTCTGCCTAGTGCTCCTACAAGTCCAAGGTATCCATATGTTTTTCCTTTATTTATTTTTTATTTTTTAAAAAGCACTTAAAATTAGAAATTAAAAAAATATATATGAATTCTCAGTGGTTTGAAAGAGGGGGGGTTTTTAGTATTTTACCTATCTTTTCTATATTATTCTTCAACCCAATGATTATGATTTTGCCAAAAGCAAAAAATTTGCTACATTAAAAGCAATTACCAAATTATGCTACTACCAAATCATGCAAGAATAAATTTAAAAAACCTAATATGAAGTTTTCTTTTAAAAGCAATTATTATTCACTTTTATTGTATTTTTTTAAAGTATCTCGTAGAGCCGACAGTTAAAAAAATATAATTTGTTGAAGCTAGCATAGATTGTGAAATCTGATTTGAATTTTAAACCAGATTGTAAGTTTGTTGCTTCAGATTTTAGAATTATATAGTTCAGATGATAGTTTTTGTAACATCCCGGATTTGAGTCTGGTACGTAGAATTATTGTATTGGCTCATTAATTTAATGTTATTGCGTTATTCCAATTAAATCCCGTTTCGTGGATTAAACGTATCGAAACCGAGTGATACGTGTCTCCGAGTTAATAATTAGTGGATTATTATAATCATTGAGATCGTGGGATTAATTGGGTCCGAATGATATTAATTGTGAAAAAGTGATATCGGGTCCGGGTTAACGGGTTCGGGACCGGTTAAAGATAGAGACGTATATATGTTGAGCTTTGTTCTTCCCCCTTATCCATTTAAGAACCCTAAAGGTGTGTGTGTGTTTTTGGTGTGGAGTTCCAGCAAAGAATTGAAGCCAAATTTGAATTGGGGTGTTGTATCTTGCTTTCATCTCCCTCCTAATTGTGTTCTTGAGGTGTTCAAGGTAAGAGATTTCATGCTAGAGGTTTCAATTTGTGATGTATATTGTGAGAAGTGTGTGTATTAGCTTATATGTGGTAAAGAGCTACTATGTAGTGATTATGTATGCAAATTCGGGCTGGAAATTGTGTTTAAGAAGGGGTATTACCCCTGGTTCAGCCACGGAAATCGCAGGTTAAGGTGCAGAGCACCGCTTGGTCGCGACGCGACCCTCAGGGGCTTAGCGGCGCGAGCCGCAGCCTGCAGGGGAATTCCGGCTTGATCATTTGAGGGGAGTTTTGGGGTCGTTATTGGTCGGGTTCCTTCGGGATATTGTCGGATTGAATTATTTGAGTTTTGAGTCTCGGTGGGAATTTCGTGAAGGGATTTCGGGAGTCGGTTATTCGTTTAGGGTGTGTTTCGGGTTTAATTCAATTGTAATAATTATGTTCGACTTGAGTTGCTCGGTTATTGAGACTTGTGTTAATGTGTAAGATCCGTGGTGTTTACAGGTTCTAGTCGATCACGTGCCGAGCCGCGTTAGAATTTTGAGTTCCAGTTGAAATTGGGTGGTCGGTGAGTACTCGAGTTCTTTCTAAACGCACGTGCATTTTATGAGTCATCTATGTGATTGCAATATATGTGTATGAGACTGTAGTAGCAAGCAGGTATGAGTTTCTCTACCCTATACGTGTTATACGTGTTTGAGTTGCAGGTGTCCGCGATATGTGATCGCGCAGGCTGACTGTCCCTAACCAGTCATGAAATATGAGACTGTATATATACAGCAGTGTTATTGCCAGGTCGCTCCTGTGCCTATTGAGTAGCTAATCGCTGCTGTGTGCGGCCTGTTAGCTGGGGACGGCGTCCCCTTTTGAGCAGAGATATGTTTGTGCATCGAGCCGTGTTGTGTGCTTTGATATATATATATATATATATATATATATATATATATATATATATATATATATATATATATATATATATGTTGTGTACGTTATATGTGCTTATCTGCAGTGTCTAACCCTCGCGTACTCACGAGCTGTCCAGCTTATATTTTCAAGTCCTATGTATCTCAGGCAGTCGTACCGGAGGGGGTCGTAGCAGCAGCAGCCGCCGAAGTAGGGGCCGGGGCAGTTCCGAGTCTGTGTATGCCGATTGACTTTTGATGTTAGACTTAAAGCTGTTATATGTATTTTGTACTCGATCGGTATTGTGTAACCATCAGTAGTTAGTGCTATCAGATAGTTCAGCTATGTATGTGTTGTATCCGCACGTGACATGATGTATGACTTCTATGTTAAAGTTTTAATTAACAGTGTCTTCCGCTAATCCTGTGACATGTATACCTTGAGATGATTGCGATATTGCCACCTGTGTATTGTATTGACGTGACATTTGTGTGAGAAATCTGGGTGTTACAGTTTTACTATGCTATCTATTTTTAACCTGGTTACTTTATATAAATGTAGTGGTTAGTGAGCCTTCCTTTGATGTATGTAAACTATGTATGCTAATTATAATTCTTGAAATTTAATTGATATAATAGATGCATATAGGCAAATTGTCGAATCAAGTAAGTATTATACGTTTGATTTTCGTTACTTATGACTAGTTTATGTGTACTTGTGATTACATACCATTAACACCGGTGTACTAGTTGCAAGTAGAAAGTTGTTTGGTATGCAAATTACAATATTACCCTTCTTTAGTTGGGACACCATGAATTTGAGTCACGAAAACAATTTTTAATAATTATTCTTTTATTCTTTTGAGTGCAAAAGATATTGAAGATTCTATAAAAAGAACACTACTATTTGTAGCACTCGTAGCAACAAATAGAGAATTTTGTACCACAAACAAACAAACAATGATGTAATATGAAAAAGCTCAATCAGAATATAAATTATAAAGGGATCAATCTAAACCTCACAAAAGTTCAAAGGGCATTTTAGATAACATTATTTCTGTTGATGTTTTCTGGCTAAAATATGATCAATTAAGGTCTTCCGTAAATCAATAATAAAAAAGATGTACGTACAAAACAAAGAAAAAAAATTATTGTGCCATGATCTTATAACATAATCGTGTCAAAACATAATCATCTTCTAACAAAGAACATAAATAAAACTCAAAAAAGGGAATGCAAAATTGTGAAGTGATCACATTTCATGATCATGTACCTGACTGTATCTTTTAAAAGACCATTAAACTTTTTATAAAATCAAAATAAAAAAGAGGACATTGTATCTGGAAATGAAGTTTTTTCCCTAGCTTTTTACTGACTTATTATATGTAGCGTAACTTGCTTACAACCTTAATTGACGACTAAAAATATATTTAAATTAACAAAATGCTCTTTAAGTGACACAAAGGCAATTTTGTCATTTTCATTTTCTATGTTTTCTAAATTGTAAGGTACAAAAATTGGGTTAGCTATATAAAAGTTAGGGAGAACAGTTTGTTTGTTCTAAGCACATAAAATTTTAGAAATACAAGCGTCTAGCAGGAGAAACGATTGTTTTGAAAACTAGAACCAAATGCCATGAGTATAGAAGTCCGTGTCTTAAACATAACAATACCCTTAAAGAACTCAAGAACATTAATGTAACGTGGAAAACGTGGCTTTTAGATATATGTTTTTACTGTGATTGCTCCAACTTCAATAATCAAAATTAGACTTAAATAATTGGATAATGATAATCAGGTAAGTGAAATTACATATAGTAATGTAGTTTTAACTTTTAAGTTTCTCTCGATAATCAATTAATTACTGCAACTCCTTGCTTAACTATTCATATCAAATTACTGACCCTAAACAATTAGAAAACCAAAATTATAATAAGCTTTTGTTAGATGTTCCAAATTAATTGAAGGATTCTCTATCAATTATGTATTTTTATGTTTCGAGTGAACATCGAAAAAGACTACAGAAGGTCTTTATACATCTAGCAGGCCATATATGTGTAAATCAAACTCTAGTATGCAAGTGCATTAGGAGAGCCAACGGATTCCATTTCATCGAACAACATCCTTGATTTTTCAATATTATTGGCATTGGGCAAAAGGCAAAAATTAACGTAGACTAAGTGACGACATTACTTTTAATATCGTTTTCTTGCATTTTCCTAAAGAACTCCATCGTATTATCGATTCCCCCATACTTACACATTTCATTCACCAACGTGTTTACTATAATCACGTTTGGATCAATACCCTCGTAGCTCATTTGATTGAAAAGCTCTTGAGAACGTTTGATAAGTGATTGAGTTTAATAAGTACTTAAGAAAAAAGATACAAAAGATTTTCACTTATTAATAGCAATGAGTAATAATGATCTACCAACATAATTCATATGTCTAAACATATATAATTCATTCAATGGTTGACACATGAATTCCATTATATACTCTGTTTTTTTTTTTTTTTTTTTACTTTGACATGTGTCATCATCATATTATTAGACATATCTTTCCTTTCACGAAGGCTCATGTTAAGAGAAAAAATAATTGTTTTTATAGATTAATTCAACCATTTACATTTTATTTTAATTATTAATTTAGTCATTATATATATTTATCTTACGTAAATTAGTTATTTTAACTTGAAACCGGTTGTTCAATTAAAAGAATTTGACATTATTAACTCTTATTGGTTGTTAACTTTGAATGTTGTGTTCTTCGTATGAGCAAATAATATGAGATTTAAATTAACACTATAAATAAAAAAACACACAAATCAATTTGTAGGAACCAAGAATCTTTTTGACAAAAAACGAAAAGCAAGATTGATATGATGAAGGGGCAATGCTAACCACAATTGATTCAGGGAACCCTAAATCAGTTCTCCAATTTGATAATTTAACAAGAGTAAAATATAAAGTCAAACACTTAAAAAACTAATTATTTGATAATTATGATAACCAACAACCATAAGTTAATTCAAACACTAAACTTTCAGTAACACTTTTTGTTACAGATGTTATTTGGTTATTAATTTTAAAACGTTATAACACTTTTCAAACGCAAAACCAAACACCCTCTTAATTTGATTTCAAACTCCTCCCTCCCTCTTAAAATTTCAGAACATTTTAATTCTGAATGCAAACAAATATAATTTTCCTGCTCGCAATAAATATATATAATATATAATTTTCATATCATAATTGTATACATAAATATGATAAAAATTTAAGTACATTATTTTTTTCTTCTTCTTAAAGATTGGTAGGAAAAAATAGTTTACATACGTGGTAAAAAAAAGTTCATGCCATTGTCTTCAAAAGCAATAAGACTTGCAAAACAGACCCAAATTTATTTCAATAACGGGCTTAAGTTAGCCCAACTTACAAAGCCCAAATCTAAAACCCTTGATCTTCGTCTTCTTCCGGCAAAATCTCCGATTCACACACAGAGTGAACTCGCTCGATTGCTCAATCAATCTCTCTCTGATAAAATTTCCACCAATTTGTGCGAATTTTTTTTTTTTTAACACTTGGAAGCTTCTGTAGTGAAAAATTATGCAGAGGTCGTGTAGAAGCCTGGCTCGATATTTGGTATCAAATCGAGGGTTTTGCACATCATCAAAAGGCGCTGATAATGATAAGATCGTAGCATCCGTGCTGTTCGAGAGGCTTCCGGTTGTTATTCCGAAAATCGATCCCGTCGTCTACGCTTTTCAAGAATTCTCGTTAGTTCTCTTTATCTTTCGATTTACATATGTATATTCGTATGGACATTTTGTACGCCCCACGTGATTTAGGTAAGTACGTACTGTTTTTGCTTTTAGGATTTAGATCAATTTGTATTAGTGATTAACTCGAGTAATTCTATCTCGATCCAGAGAACTATATCCACGAAGCTCGAAAGTTGACTTCAAGTTTATAAGCTACCCCAGAACTGACATTTAGTTCCATTTGATATGATGATAGAGTGAAATTAAATTGGTGCAAATGTGGATTGAGAGAATGTACTTCCGCAGTCAGTTTTGTTGTCAAACTGTCTGATTTTTGAACTTGGAGGTGTCACAGGTTCTTAACTTGGTCATAGTTTGTAATCACTTTGGATATTAAGATACACATTATGACTTGATAAGTTGAAATTTCAGTTTTGTTTCTGAATGGTGAGGGTATTTGATCCCTATTTGTGTCCATGACTATGCATTTGAAAATGAGTCTGGATAATGTGCTTAATTTGATGACAGAATAAGTTTTTGGTGAGCTATGATGTCATAAGTTATGTTTCCTGATCCTAACATGTTTGTACTTAAAAACATTGATGCTGTTGATGTCTTTATATACTAGTTATTCCTTCAGCTAAGGTTCAATGTTCATGTAGAAAATGATGTTGCTCTGGTTCTCAATGTAATGTACATGACTGTACGGTTTAACAAGCCGGTGAGTTAGGTAGTTCTGTTGTACATGATAGATAAGGTGGAACTCAATCTGACTATTCTCATGGAATCCCTTTTTTCTAATTATTTCAGACGTAATCAATACAGAATTACAGATGAAAGTAATAGAACTCTATTTGACTAGAGGGAATGTGGCCTTAGTTAGGATGAAAGGAAGGGAGCAATGAAGAGTATTTCTTTAAATTGATCGCAGCTACTTATATAGTCATTAATTTAGCTGGCAATTATTTCGTTTGATTAGCAGTTATATTATGCTTGGACTTTTCATCTTCTCAAATGGTCTTTTGATTAGCAGGCAACTGATTCAAGTTTTCTTGAAATAATTTTGTACTTGATTTTCTTAAAGTTTTCTTCATCCATTTTTAGTTATTGACTTCATCAACAGATTTTATCTGAATTCTTGAATAATATTGGCCCTTATGATGCTCCAGAATGGTCAAACAGAACTTTAGGTTGTCAATATATTTCATTATTTATCATTTCGGGACAGGGAGGATATGGCACGTTATTGCTTTTCGGGACAGGGAGGATATAGCATCGGGGTTGGGGATGAGCGAGGATACCATTCCCCATCCTCCGTTCCCAATTCCCACTTCCATTCCCCGTCCTGCTTCATCCTTGCCGGCAATTAAGTTTAAGTCCCCATCCCTGCCCCTATTGGGGATCGGGGAATCCTTCAAACTTAAATTAGCAAGCGTCATTATATATTTCATTTATGTTGAATGATGTTCTTTTAAATCTTAGATTTACTTGTGTTTAATTCTCTAAACTAATGCGCATGTCATCATGAAATTCTGTAGCTTTCGTTGGAGACAGCAGTTTCGTCGGGCATATCCTGAAGAATTTCTTAAAAAATCTGATGCTAGGTAATTTTGTGCAGTGTTTACCTTCCCTATTATCACTATAAAATTATAGTACTGTTGATTACTTAGGGGATTTATTTTCAAGCGGTTCCTGCACCTCTGGTTTTTGCTTGTCTAGAGCCTACTCTGTCAGGTCATTTTAAAAGGTCCCAATGCTTTTGTTATGTTTGATATTGATATTGTGAGAAATGAAGACACTTTCTGCATCCTGTTTAGTTGCTGCAAATAAAAAAAAATTAGGATGACCCACAAAATGTAATAGAGGATATGATCAAATCGTGTAGAAGAATAACATCTTAGTTATTTAATTTGTGGTTTTTTTCGATGTTCGTTTTGCTATTCTTAAATTTGGACAAGCAAGTTTACACTTGAATCATCGTTTATGGAAGTTGGATGTGTTACAAATCACATAGTATTCACAGTTGTTGTATAGTAAAATGTTAAGTCACCTAAATATTATTTTCTTCTGTTCTTTTTATTCACTCAAAATTGAGATTGGCCATTAATATATCTAATCTTCCCACATATAATTTGATAATAACTTATGGCCAAGATTTCACTCTTTTCTTTTTTTTGGGCTCATTTAATCATGGATGTACGATTCTTTGCTCTGCTCCCACTTGCTTGCTTGTGCATCGGGGTGTGTGACTGCATTGTTATGCTTATCACAGATCACACTTTAAGCTGTTATGGATTTTATCATTTTAATGCCATAACAATTAACATTTGTATTTATCTTCAGGGGTAAAGGCGAATACCAAATTGACTTTGTACCAGCTCCAAGGATCACCGAAGCAGACAAAACCAATGATAAACGGTATATGTAATGGTTATTTCATTGATGTTCTTTCTGCTCATGTAGCTTCTTTACACCATGCTTTACAACTTCTTTAATGCTAATTAGATCCATAGTTGTTCATTTTCTTGTTGGTGGTTCATATTATTCTTTATTTGCTTCTTATCAGTTTTATTTACTTTAATATACTACTCTATTTAATATTAATTATTGACTCCATGCCATCATTTGTAAAGTTCAAGTGCTTTCAAGACTTGACATTGATGTAATCATTCATTGGCAACTAAAAGCTTTTAAATCAACATTTGACAAATTTATAATGTTGTGTGTATATTCTGTGCTTAGTATTGAATGCTTGCACTCGTTTCTTGAAGGTCATTACAAAGAGCACTTGACAGAAGGCTATATCTTCTTCTTTATGGTGATGCATATGGTACTCCGAAAGGGCAGCATGTATGGCACTTCCCTGAAAAAGTTTACAAGTCCGAAGAGACGCTGCGCAAGGTAATTCTGTATTTACTTGTATATTCCCGCTTAACATCATGTAGTTTATAACAAACTATTTTCAATCAGTGTGCAGAGTCTGCACTAGAATCTGTTACCGGAGACCTATCTCATACATATTTTGTTGGAAATGCCCCAATGGGTCATATTGCAATGCCACCTACGGAGAAGAATAAGGACAATTCATCTTTTACGGTATGGCATTCCCTTTGTTTTTGTGCATTTATAGTCAAGAATCATAGGCACATCCATAACAACCACCAAACTCACTGAATTTTTTTGGTAAAAAAATCATGCACGAGGGAATGCATATTCCTTTTCATCATTATCTCACTCATCAAACAAGGAAAGATATACCACAAGTGGTTGTAAGTTTGGTGGTTGCCATATATTTCTGTTCGAGAACCCTAAAATCTAGCTGGTGGTTTCATAGGCCATAATCTCAGCTTCTACCTGAATCATGTTTTGTGAAATCAGGTGGAAGTGTAATTTGGATCCATTTCTCAAAAGAGGAGAGGTTAACATTCACAAATGACAATTCATAGGCCATAATACTGTCAAAATCAAAATAATGATATAATCATCTTGAATAATGCTATTTAGGAAAATGTGAGCATTTGGATTCCAATATTTCTTTCTTTTTTTTTTTTTTTTTTTTTTTTTTTTTTTTTAGTTGTTGAAGTTTTACTGTTTGCCATGTATTCTCCCAATTCAATTGTTTGGCTTGATTTATCCTTCAGAGGTTCTTCTTCAAGTCTCAAGTGATTGCAACAAATAAGGTCAATATCAAATGCAAGGATTTCGTGTGGGTAACCAAGGATGAGTTGTTGGATTACTTTCCTGAGCACAGCGAATACTTGACGAAAATGATAATCAGCTGAACCTGAGGGTCCAGTCCATTTCAACTCAAGATTTTTAACAGTCCAATAACTTGGCAGAACTAAATGCAACTACTCTGATCAAGTTTTGAAATGAACTGGATGGGTTTGAACCACTCAATCAAGGCATTAGAAAGCCGAACTCTTGTAATTTTAGTTTCAATGGGAAATAGAGTCAAAATGTAGCAGTTTTACCCCTTTTAGAATGTTTGAAGTCATGTTCACGTGAATTTGGCTAGCCTTGTCTGATCACTTGTGTATCTTGTTTCATTTTGGTGGATTTCGTAACAGGAGCGGATCTTTTTATAGCATACTCATTCATTCAATAAATAAAGACCACCATCAAACTTAAACATCAAGTTTGTGTGCATCTTTCTAATGTCTATCAACATTTTTTGTTGGATCAATCCATCAGATACCCACATAACCAGGGGCAGCGTTGTCCATGGGCCTATGCAAGGTAGTCGATGGAGAGTCATGGAAAACATCAGTCAAATACATACCATGGCTCTATTAGTTTTTTTTTTTTTTTTTTTTTTTTTTTTTTTTTTTTTTTTTTTTTTTTTTTTTACATTTAGGGGTTGTTTGTTTAGTTCTTAACGGAATCATTAAGAAGTCATTCAAAGGTAAAATGACCATTAAGAGGTAAACAAACATGGCCTTAGAGTTTTAGCTGGAAGCAGAAGAGTAACAAAGGATAGATACATGAAAATTTCCATATATCAAATAATTCAACATTGGTATTCTAATAGATCGATGATACACAAGAATAATTCTACCATCAAGTCATAGGTAAACAATATGTATTCCAATTGACTAGCATGCAAGAAAATTTCCTATAATCAAGTCACACGAGAGACCTAGATCATTAATTCATCCGATGAAGCAGTTCGGTAGTTGACTAATTAAGATTAACTCATCGTCCTTGGTTTCCTAGCGGTTTCATCTTTAATGATTCCGTTGTTAATTTTCCATGAGTTTGTTTGAAATTTGAACTATTTGCTTTCTATAGAATGTTTATGTTTCATTGTTTGCTACTCTGATGTTGCTGTTGGTTTTTCAATATTTTAGTCCTGTTTTGTAACCATAATTAATACATCACACTGTTGTGTTTTTCTGATGAACACAATTATATAGCACAAGCAGTTGCTAAGTGAAAACAGTAAAAATATTTATGAAGTAGCAAGATTTTGGTACTGATTAAAGGGAAATACCACTACCCAAGGAACATAAAAGTTCAAAAAAGTCAACACACAAATGGGTGAAATATAAGGATCCAGTAAGCGTAAATATAAAAGTACATTGTGTTTTTGAAACAAGTAGTATAATATAAGTATATTTAATATTTTTATATTTAAGGCCCTACTTTATAAATATAGCACATGCACCATCAAAATCCACAATATGTGACGTAGGGGTGAGCTCGGTACCGGACCGTACCGAACCGGTACCGATCCCGAAAATACCGAAACCGAATTATTAGTTTTCAAAGAACCGAATACCGAACCGTATAATTTTATATGGTGCCAGTTCGGTTCCGGTTCTGGGACCAAGTTTTCGGTGCCAGTCACGTATTGGGACCGAATAAGAAAAATATATCAAATACCAGACATACATCACCAAATATTGCACCCGAATACCAAAAACTGAATATCAAATACCGAATAAAGTTTAACGTTTTAAAGTTACAAATACCTTATTTTAGCTAATTTATATATTTGGTTCAGGATCGGGATATTCGGGATAAATATGGTACCGAAACCGAGAGCACCGAATACCGAATTTTAGCTAATTTAAAAACCGAGTACCGGACCGAATATATTAATTCGGTATCGGTCGGTACCGGTACCGGTTCGGGTTCGAAAAATGGTACCCGTCGCTCACCCCTAATGTGACGTGACCTTGTTGTTTACTTCAAAAGAAATCAAATAACATAAAAAAAAAAAGAGATAAAAATTTGAAGTTGAAATAGTGGTGTTACGAGTTGTCGAAAAGTCGAGAGAACTGTAAAACTAAATAACCTATCAACACTGGACCAAATAGTACCAGAACTATATGGTTTGGTTCTTCGTTTTAATTTTCTAGTTTTTGTTTCGTATGTTCCATGATAAAAGTTGAGGAAACACTATGAAACTAAAAACTAAACAAGATCCGCTAACATAAGGTATGGTTTTCAGGTATAACAATTAACTACACATGGTCGTACAACAATTTTGTGTATATACGCACCCTCATATCACCTAGGCAAGTTGTCTGAAGTTGAGACATTTAGGAGGCGTTTGGTTCGCAGACTTTTTTTTTCTCTAGGATTTGCATTTTGTTAAAGGATTTGCATTATGCATCATTCTCATTTGTCAGGATTTTGTCAAAAAATCTACGTTAACTTTTAAATTTTTTTTGCTAATGTAAAGAATGCAATGTAACCGGGTTTTAAAATCTTAGGAGGAGGCTGAGTTTTTAAATAACAAAGAAGGAATGGATTTAATAAATCCTAGGATTTAAAATCCTTACTGAAATCTGCAAACCAAACACAGTATTTTAAATGCAAATCACAGCTAGGATTTAAAATCCTTACTGAAATCTGTAAACCAAACACAGTATTTTAAATACAAATCCCAGTGAATCACTGGAAATTCACGAACCAAACGTCCCTTAGAGTTTTTTTCATTTCCTTTATAATTAAAGAACAAAGCATAAAATAGACTATCCGTTAGTTGTACACATACAAATTTCAGTTCTATAATTGTTTATATATTAGTTTGTATTTAATTTTGTTTTAATTGTAGATTCTTTCAAAAAATAATTAGTAAAATATCTCCCTCACAAGACAAACAAAACAAAACGATAAAATATTCAAATTCTAACTAAGAATTCTTGTGGTCCCTTCTTTTGTGCCGACTCTTTGACCTTAACAACGCTGGTTTGAAGAAATGAGTGATTGCGCTTCTCTGACCCTTACTGCTCAACCTAAGAACGGACAGCTAATGCGTTTCACTTACTAAATAGGGTTTTATGGTCAGTCCGTGAACCTGGATACCGTAAGAAAAAAACCGTAGTGTATATAAAACAAATAAAAAAAGTTGGTAACTTTTTATATAATTTTTTTTATTTATATCATTACACACTTAACACATTTTTTGTTTGTCTCGTGAAGGTCTTTATAACTGTTAGGCCATGGGCTTGAAACTCGGCATACAGATTCAGTGAACAACCTTTTGGCTACCGAGCAATGTACATCCGGACATAGTTGATACCTTTCGGTATAAAGGCCTCCAAATAGAATTCATCCGGGTATGACTAGAATCCATTCGATTTTGGTGTAATCCATTCGAGTGCATGTTTGAATTAACAGATAACTCTATTATCCCTATTAATGAGGATCACATAGATTGGTAACAAATATCATTGCATGATATATGAGATTTAATAAACAAACCCTGAGAGACAGCTTATAAAGTTTCGATGGGGAGGTTAGAGGTACGTTGAATTCCTTCTAATTGCTAGTCAATTAGTAAGAGTTGAATAAATTGGCTTACTTGATCGTCAGAGTATCTACTCGGAGAAGTTCCCTGGGCTTTGTAGGTGATAGAAGATCAAAGCTGAAGGACATCCGAGACGTTTTTTCCACACGTTACCAATATCCTTTTCTCGTATTGTTCAATTCAATACTTCCACAAGTGGTCTAATATTATATTAATCATTATAGATTACTTTTAATTTGTATATTTAGTGATAATTTTACATATGTTGATGATACTTGTGATGTCTACTATGTTAGAAATGGGTTTATAGAATAAAAATGACATATAATTATGAAAAATTACATGGAATTAAATGACACAAATAAATAAATATATTACTAAAAATACAAATTAATTATAGAATGTAATTTAATTCAATGTAATTTTGGGATCACGTGTGATCCGTTCTTTGAGGCCCGACCCGCGGATCTTTTCCCCCGATTACCCGACCCCACTTATAAAAATCTGATCTATCCGTCAAGTTGGAGCGAAAGCATTATTCTTCGTACAAGCAAAACAATCCAAAATTTTACTTTCTGAAATTGCCGCCGATTTACGTTGTCTCGGAGAAATGGCCGGTTTGCTGGACAAGGCGAAGCAATTCGTTTCGGATACGGTGGCGAGCATGGAGAAGCCAGAGGCGAGTGTAACGGATGTCGATCTCAAAGGTGTCAGCCTTGACTCCGTCACCTATCTCGCTAAGGTCAACGTTTCAAATCCTTACAGTACACCTATTCCAATCGGCGAGATCCGTTACGTTCTCAAAAGTTCCGGCAGGTTCGTTTTCTATCATTTTGTCGATCTCGTATGTTTTATCCGTCACAGAGAACTAGCAGGCTGTAGCTATGGAAGTTCATAATAATCAAATCGTAATTTTACTTAAAATTTGAACAATCAGTCATATGTAGTAACTCCTAATTAAGGACCTGTTGGATCCTCGATAGTTTAGGCAGGATCAATTGCTTTCATGTTGTCGTTCTCGTTTAATTTATCTGTTGATCTTCACACACATTTCCACAGAAGATATGCAAGCTGTACCTATGGAGGTTCAGGTTTCTAAGCATCAAATCGATTATTAAAAATGAGAACGAAAGTGTACCTGTACTATCTATGGAAGTACTCATACCAATATACAATTCGGGCTAAAAATCTGTTACGCTTCTAGTCTGTTTTACTTTATTTGTCTCTCCGAGACACACATCCTCACTGCACATTCTGCGTTGGAAGTTACTAATAGAAATTCTATTAGAAAACTCACAATCAGTTTTTGGTAAAGTTGGATGTTCTTTAACTTTTTGTAGGTTTGAAGAAATCCATGTTGACGATAAACTATACACGCTTTTTCAATAAAACGTTTAAAGAAGTCCACGTTACAACTTACAAGCAAGGGATTCACTGTATCCCCTTTATTTTTAAAGTAACGGTCAATCTACATGATAAAACAGAATGTCATCACCAAATTCCACCGAGATAATTACACATTATTATATATAACATAAAATAAAACTAAAGATTATAAAATTTATTGTTTTTAATGTCTACAAAGATTAATAAATATAAAAGACAAATAGTATTATTTATAAAATAACATAAAATAAAAGATAAATATAATTCATTATTTATAATTTCTTTAAAAATTAGTAAATATAAAAGATAAATACAATATATTATTTCTCATATATTTAAAGATTAATAAATAAGATTTAAACCTACGTTAAATTTATATTATATCATATATTTATTTATATATATAACTTATTTATATATATTAAAAATAAATACAAATCATATAAACAATATTAAAAGTTTAAAAAATGAAACATAATACAGTATTAATAAAATCATATTTCATAACATTTTATTTATTATAAATTGTATAAACAATATGTTTTACGTAAAACTAAAATTTCATATTATATCGATTAAATATATATAAATTTAGAAATAGAAATTTCAAAAGAATGTTTAAAAAAACAATTATTGTTCATTAATATTTTAAAAGATAGATAAATAATATACATGAAAAATAACTATATATTTGTTTTATTTCTTTATAAAAATCAACATTATATGGTTTAATTTTAAGTTTACATACATTTTATCTAACTAATTATTTATAAAAAATTATTCACGTAATACGTGGGTTTATAAACTAATTTATTATATATGAGACATTTATTATAATGTTATAATGCGTTCACTTTAAACCCTAACTCATTTCTTTTACATTCACCGTTAGGGGCGACATGTGTCCGCTTTTTTTTATGTGTCACTGCTAAAGAGTGTCGCTGCTATTGACCCTTTTTCTTGTAGTGATATGTGAAAAAACAATTAATTAAGTTTATACATTTAGAGTTGTATCTTTGGGTAACAATATGGTACATCTTGTGTGTGCTGTGTGTGTACACATATGATTTTTCTATGAAATGTCACATAACAATGTCACGTATAATAACATATTCAAGAATTTTTATACAAAATGTAATGTACATTGTATTGTCAATGATTTGAAAAGATTTAGCAATTTTGCCTACCACCCATTGATTTAATTTATGTATCGATAAAACTATAATTTTATTTCCATGACGATATAAACCAACAATACAAGTATTAGAATGTTTTGTAACTGACTTATGGTTGATTAATGTTGAACTAGCGTGATTGCATCGGGCACAATCCCCGATCCAGGTTCGCTCAAGGGGAACGGTGACACTTTGTTAGATGTGGATGTTAAGGTGCCACACAGCGTGTTAATAAGCTTGGTGAAGGACATTGCCGTAGATTGGGACATTGATTATGAGCTTCTAGTCACTCTCGTTGTTGATCTCCCACTCATCGGTGACGTCAGCATACCAGTAACTAGAAAGGGCGAGATCAAGCTCCCTTCACCTACCAATTTATTTACTTGAACATTGTTTTGACGCATGAAAAATAAGATCCATCAAATACTTTTCAAAACGTACTAGTATTTGAATTTAATTAGTGGATAATGTTGGCCGGATATACACCTACAAACTTATATTCATTATCATATTCATATATGTAATTTTCTAGAACTTTATATTTGTACAATGTTTATCACATAAATAAATTCTAATGTGGTTAGAGTCGATGTCTATTTTGGATAACTAACAAATTTTGTCTTTATAGAAAGCTAACCTAATTTAAGAAAAAATTAAATAAAGGCAATTTCTTGTTATTAGTGATGGTTTAATAACACTTTTTACATTTTAGTGACATCTTTCATAAAAGTTACTCTCTTTGAATAAGAGTAATAGGCACATTACATTTTTGTGAATGACAAAAATTGAGTTCGTTACATGAAATAATAAACCCTAGGGAATGAAGAAAAGGCCTACAATGGACGGAGAAGTGAAATGACAACAGAAGCACCAAAACAAGCACAATATCATATTAGATAATAGTTTTGCAAACTTAAAAAAAATGTGTAGTACGGTTTAATTATAAGTTGAAAAGGAATGCCTCTTGGATCAAACAAAAGCTATTTATTTTAAACTGGGTGTAATTATAAGGGTTAAGTGTCATTTTAACCATCCAACTTTCAGATTTTTTTGATTTAGCCATTAAACTATTTTTTGTCCCAATTTAGCCACTGAACTATAATTTGTATATACATATATATATATATATATATATATATATATATATATATATATATATATATATATATATATATATATATATATATATATATATATATTTAGCCACTAAACTTTCTTTTACCGATTTAACCACTGAAAATTGTCTCGATTTAGCCACTAAATTATCATATTTTGTATCGATTTAGCCATTAGTTTTATCCATCTTTCCCAAAATAGGACACTAACCTAATGTTTAGTGGCTAAATCAGGACAAAAAAATAGTGTAGTGGCTAAACGGGACAAATTTAGAAGTTAAATGGTCAAAATGATACTTAACCATTGTTATTATTAGCTTTTAAATTATAATATAGAATTTATTATAACGATGCATGTATAAATAAAAACTTAATATGAATGATATTTGTAGTCGGATCTACAATAATTCTTTGAAAAAATATGTTTTCTATGCAAAGTCGAAATGAAAATGAAAACCAAAATATTAAAAGACGATCAAAATGGAAAAAAAGGTATGCAAGTTTATTACTTCATGTATGCCAATTCAACGAATTACATACGATGTTATCTCACTTTGTTGACCATCTCATCGACATGCTTTTACAACTTTAGGGTCCGTTTGGTTGGACATAATGGACTAATAAAGGAATATAATGAATAAGATAATAGAATGAACAATGTAATGGAATGAATCATTACGATTCATTGTCGTGTTTGATATATCAATGGAATGAAATGGGTTATTATTATACGTTTTTGGTAGGTAAAACTATAAAAAGGAATGGAATGAAATTGAATAGAAAACTTTAAAATTACTAAAATTCTATTTCATTCCTTGAGGGAATGGAAAAAAAACACCTTACCTTCAAGGAATGAAAATCAAGACAGGTGAAGGAATCACATTACCTACGTGATGATTCATTCCTTTAACACGGGGTAAACAAACAACTTTTTTTATTCAGTCATAATAGTTCATATTATTCCATCTTCTATTACGGCGTAACAAACACTGCCTTATTGTTTTACACTTTGTTTGAATCTTAGTCTTTGAGCACACTTTCTCTAGACTTGCCTTCTTTCTCTTTTAACTATTTTGTTGTATTTTTTTTTTAAAATAAGAGGAATAACGAATGAACAAGGTAATTGGGATCATGTTATCCATGTCCTTTTACATAATAACCATTTCTACCTATCCGTATGGGTGACTTAATGTTTGAACATTGTGTAACATCCCAAATTTTAATTATATGTAATTTACGGTTTTAAGACTCAATTATTGTACTTATGGAAAAATTAAATCAATTTAAGTTATTTTGATCATTATATCAGTTAAATGAGAAAATACAAAGTTGAGGGGTTGTATGTGCAATAGGACAAAATGTCAAATAAAAGAAGGAATAACTCTTCATTTTAACCCATCACTTTCTCTCTCTACTCTCTCAACCGTCTCTCACTCTCTCTCTCTACATCTCTCTCGGCTTCATCCAAGAACACCCAAGAATCAACAAATTGAAGCTGCAAAAGTTGGAATCAAGTGGCAATTAAGGAACTATAAGCATTACAACAAACAATTTGAGGTAATATTTGTTAATATTTATGAATTCTTGGAGTTTTGTGTTCGGTTTCAATAAGAACCGAATTATAAGATTTTGATCCAACTGTTAATGCATGTTAGATGTTATTGTTGCAATGTTAAAATCGAGTGTTAGTGATGTTGTATACAAAATTTCAGAAACAGAATCGAAGTCTAAGTATGATTTTGAGATATGTGTGTGTTTTAGTGTGTGTGTTCATCGAGACTCATAAGAAAAATGGACACAAATCGGTTATTTTGGTACATAAGTGTTATATTATAAGTTGATATAGTACATTTAAGCTTATATCTGCAATATCAGACTCAAAACATGTAAAATGGTCAAATAGTGGAATCTGGAAAATCTGGAAAAAATATGCTAAGTATGAACTCGGTTCGGACAGATGATCCATCCGAATTCGGATCCACCCAATTCGGATCCATCAATTTCGGACCTTGCCCTATTTCGGATTAATACACAATTCGGACCTACAATGATTTCGGACCAACCCCATTTCGGTCCTATCCCAATTCGGACACCGTCCCAATTCGGATCAACAGTAACTTCGGAACCCATACCCATTTCGGACCAATGCCAATCTCGGACCATGCTCAACTCGGATCACACCCACTTCGGACCAATACCATATTTCGGACAACCCTGTATTTCGGACCATCCGAATTCGGATGTGGTCCGAAATCAGTACAATTATACTTAGTTTTCAGAATACAATTTTTAAGCAATTACTGACATTTACATCACTATTACACTTACATTACAGATCATTGTGGTGTTATCAAAACACACATTGATTCAGGATCAAGTCACAAAACCAATCACTGTGAGTAACAGATTGTCATTCGAACATTTATTGTTTTTGCATTCATGTTTATACATTCAATGACATGTTCACATTGTTCATATACTTCATTTGGCACTCATGAAATGATTTGTTGTTATGATGCACACTCGTACTTGACATGTAACACACATGTAGCTTGCGTTCATTTGAAAGTGCATCTATTTACATCATGCTTGCACTGCATGATCATTACTTCATAATCTGATGCGACCTGGACTGGGGCTGACAGCAGGCCACTGTCGGGGATTGATCATCCCACTCGTATCCCATTAGGTTCGGCACATCCCCGATCAGCATATTGAACTGCCACCCCATGCTAGCACTGCATGGTTTACTCACACATTGAGGCTTTCACTGCCGTTTTCACATACATGGGGCTTACACTGCCCATGGTTAAGCATTGTTTGTAAAGAAATATTTGTTGTATGCATAATCTGTTATCTTACTAAGCATTTAGCTTACTGTTGACTCACCATGTTTTCAGGCAAAGGCAAGAGTGTAGCTGGACCATCTACTTAAGCATATCAAATCAATATCCCGGAGACCTTAGTAGCTATTGGTACTTGAATGTAATAGCTTTGGGCTGGGATTTCTACTTCTAAAACAATTATGTTGATGTAATAGTTAGACTCTTATCACTGTAGACATGTATTCTATTGCTTTAGTGTGGATTTGCTTAATTCTAATTTAAGTATTCAATTTCAATTATCATGATTACTCATTGGGTTGTTAGTCGATCCTGGTGATTGCTACAATTATTTCATTAATTAACAAGGACGTCACACATTGAGATTTTTCAGTAAAAATCATGAGTTCGACTTCCATATTATTTTCACCCCTAATCATGTTACTCCCTCAATGGAAATCCTAACGGGAACATCAAGATCCTATGGGTGCGTTTAGTTAATGAAAACTAGTCATTTTTCAATTTCAGTTTTCAAGTTATAGTTTTTAGAAAAAAACAATGGTTTCTATGAAAAGTGAAAATTTGTTTAGATGATAAAGTTTTAGTTTTAAGAAAAATAAGATAGTGATTATAAAATTAAAAAAATAGGATAGGTGATGGAAAAATAAGAGAGTGAAAGAGAGTGCTATAAAGAAATAGGGTAGGTAGTAGAATAGTAATAAAGAGAATATGAAAAATGATATTTTAAAAAGTGAAATGAAAGTTTATGAAATTGTTGTTAAGTAAACAAGTAAATAAGCTACATTTTTGAACTTATGAAAAAATGTGGTAGGATCAACTCTAAACGCAAACAATTACTTATTAATGTATGCAATCCAAACACTTAAAATCAATTATTTGCGTCATTGTAACATAATAAGCTAATAATCTCGTTTATAACGCAAAACCAAACGCCCTCATAAAAAAAAACATGAAAAAATATACTATGTCAAATGAAAGAATACAGCTCGTTCAAATAAAAACTGTAATTAATTATTGTTGAATTTTATAACCCAAAATAGTTGGTCATTTAATTTTCAAAGGGATCAAAATGCATTATACTTTGTAGGTTTAGCAATTACTTATGTCAAAAAGATAATCTATATGATACAATTGAAAAGTATATTGTCATGTTATAATGTTAGCATTTGTAGTTGACCAAATTGAAATGTTTGGTCATTAATAACTTAATTGGTTGATTTGGATTTTTCTTCTAAACATCAATAAACGATATTAAGAAAGGTCTTTAAAGTTATTTATCTTTTATAACATTACTTTATAAATTTTATTATATGTCATTAAATTATTAAAAACTATACCAATATTCTTAAAATTCTTTAATATTGATAATAATAACTGTAAAGAATTAATTTTACAACAAAAATTAATAATAATAATAATAACCAAACCAGCTGGACCATTTGGAACTTTGGGTGCCAAATGCCAAAAACATAATCAGTTCAAAACAATATTGTAGACTATTATATATATATGAATAAATATATTCCCTCCCTGCCTTTTAAAATATAAATTTCAATAACATATGTACATTTGAATAAAAAGAAAATAAGGGAGCTTTGTGGGTTTTTTCAAGATTCTTCAATGGCGATTCGCCATTTTTATTCTTTTGATTCTTTCTATCCCCATTAATGATCCGCCATTAATGCTGCAACTCAGCAACCCACCCACCCTCTTCTAACACCTCACCCTCACCATCTCCGCCGTCTATCCTCCATACCAATGGACATCAGCACCAACTCCACCATCAACCACCAATCTCACCTCAATGTCCACCATAACTCCTCCACCACCACCAGTCATTAGCCCCACTCATCACTACCTGACAAATCCCGGCCTTGGTTACGCCGTCGCAGTCGCATTTGGGTCTCTTGTCCTCTTTGCCTCCCTCCTCCTCGCCTCCTACATCTGCTTCCGCCACCGCAACCGCAACCGCAACCGCCTTCGTCACCAAAACCCTAACGATAACGGCGTAATTCTCCCGAGCATAATCTTCGTCGATGAAACCAATGACAACGACAATGAGGGACAAAACGCCGTCGTTGGACTCGATCAGGTGGTGATCAATTCCTACCCTAAGTTTCCGTTTCCGTTTACGAAGGAGATGGATCCAGTTTGCGCCATCTGTTTGTGCGAGTATAAGGAGGCGGAGATGATGAGGATGTTACCTGATTGTAAACACTGTTTTCATTTGATCTGTGTTGATGCTTGGTTGAAGCTGAACGCTAGTTGCCCTGTTTGCCGGAGCTCTCCGCTTCCGACGCCGTTGTCAACTCCGTTGGCGGAGGTTGTTCCTCTCTCACAGTACTCTGACGGTCGTCGCCGGTGGTAATTAATCGATCGAACGGAAGCGTTACCAGATCTAGATTTCTGTTTACAGTGTTCGTTGATTGTTTAGTTAAAGTACGGTGAACTGATGATGGATCGTGTAATTTATCTAGAAATTAGGTTTTGTTGGATGAAATTAGGATGATTTCGAGAGCTTCAGATAGAATTGTTTTAGATTTTGCGATTTCAAAATCTCTGTTCTGATAGCATTTTCAAGCTTCTATTGATCAATAACAGATATGAAGTTTGAGATTCCAAAATTTCACATATATTATAAGGTTGACAACTGTTGATTCGAGCTTAATTAAACAGATTGGAAATGAAATTCTTCTTCGTCATGTGATTTTTGTTGTTATTTGATGATTTTGGAGAAGTTTGAGCATTTGCTGTTCATGAATCATGATTAAGATGATTGTGGAAAAGCTTGAGCCTTTTCTAGTTCATGAATCATATGTTGGTTGACCAACTTTTACCATTTCTTGGTCAAACGACATCAAATGTGCGATTGAATTTACTCTCATGAAGTTTTCCATTTTTTGGGTTCATTGTTGATCTTGCAGATTGTGAGATAGAGAAGGATCCTGAGAACTGAGAAGAAAAGGATTCAATGATTGGCAAACATCTATTGACTGGTATTTTTTTTTCTCTATAAACCGCTTACATATCTGTGTTCTTGATCTTGTTCGGTAGCAGAACCAGAATTTAACTTGTGGGCTATATTATAAATTGCTTGTAATGTTCTTTTGGGTGAAAAACTAGTTAATCTGTGATTTTATTATAAAATACCAGAAAACTAAGATTAACAACAGAAATTAATGGTGGATTGTGTGGCTTCATCACGGTTATGTCCATTTCTGATGAAACAACGCACAAGTCACGACTTATGTTGATGTTGAACTAGACTAAAGACTTTACGTCCCCGACCCTTGAAAAACTAGGTGCATTGTGGTCCATGTGAGGAATATTTTCTCCTGAAACTAGTTAGACTACCTATTATGTTTACATTCTTGTTTTCACTTGTTAATTTTCACAATGATAAAGTTTCTGATGAAGATGATATAATGAGCTTGCTACAAAACTCCAAAACTCTTGGAAAACCAAGAAGTTTTGTTGCATATTGTGGATATGAAGCATGATTTGGACACTAAAATCTGTGGACTCGGGGTTTTTACCATGTAAAAACTAGTAGCAACAAGGTGTTGTTTGTTTTTTAAGAGATTAAATGTCTGAAGTCCTTTTCATGCCTGCAGTTAGAACAAAATATCTTTTCACGTGAAGATATAAGTGCTCTAAAAGAGCTTTTTGCAAAAAACAAACAAGGCTCGTCAATTGTGTATGTTTGATCCACTTGGTTTATTCTTGTAAATTGTAATAGTAGTCTGTCCTAGTCTCCCAATCCTTGTGATGAGGGGATGTTAGGATGTACATTTCTAAAGTGATTATTGTGACATTTAGGAATCATATATTTGTTACCCAATGTTTAAGCTAACCGATAATTAAGTAAACTGTCAACTTTACATTTATCCTAACCAAATTACCAAAATCAATTTTATTGACACAACTTCTTGCCTACTTATGAATATTTGATTATTTTTCGTCCTAAAAGGTCACATTCAAACCATGTCACCAAACACCCCTGGAACGTAGGATTCTTTTAGACAAATCATTGAACCACCTTACATTGTGAATCATGCGTATTTACAGAATCTTCCTATGTGCATACGATCATCGGTCCTAACATTCCAGGGTCATTGCTTCCGTTTTAAGTTTTCGAAGGCGATGCTAGGCCACAACAAAACCTCCCAATGTCAACACTTCGAAAACCGAGGACTTTTGGTGCACTGGGTCGTCTTTTTCTCATGTCAGGTGAGGAATTCCTATATTTACGCATGATTCCATGCTTTTTCTCCATTATATATATCTTGAATTTGGCATCACTTGTGCTACATTTCATGTTTCGTGCTTCGCACTGTAGGTACAGAATTAATTGCTGTATATGTTTATACAAGACTTTAATGTTGCTTACTGTATTATAAAACATAGTTAATTGTTCTTTATCCATCTGTCAAAATAAGACCTTGGATCTGAAAAAGAAACTCTTACTTAAAAATAGTCAAAACCTGATCTTGAAGCCATGGTTCAAGATTTGAGATGGAATTTAAAATCGAAAGATTCGTAGCTCAAAGTCTACGAAAAGTTGAGATTTTAATCAAGTTTGTGAACTTTATCTAACACTGAAGCTACTAAAGACATAACCCGTTTTCGAGCTAATCATTTAGATTTCTATCGAGTAGTGAAACTTAAGTTTCTGTGATTTTTGGAATAGTAGCATTGAATTGGAGTTATAGTGTATGATCGTATTCGTGAAGCATTATAAGTTAGTTTTTGATCTTTTTATTATACTGCAGGATGTGTTTTTGAATGACGACGAATGGGAAAATGAAGTTTAGCATATTGAGAGAAATTCCCAGGTTTGTCTTCGTATTGGGTGTTTTTTCGATTGTTTGTATCGTTTTGTTTTCGAAAATTTACTCCTTCAAGCCTTTCGCCATTTTGGATCCGAAATGTGACTATGATGCTATGACACACGTTGGTTATCGTCCTCAAATCGAGATATTAGAGACTGTTATCAAGAAAATCAAAGAAGAAATTAGTGATATTAGTAGAGATTCCCACAAGAATTCCCCAGATGTGTTGAGATACGGCTCGTTTCTTGCAGATATATTGGGTCTAATCGAGTCTGCAACATGGGGTCCTGCAGGAAACGAGGCTGCAGGATCGTCAGAATGGGATGCAGGTTCGAACAACTCGAAGTCCGTTCATGTCTCGCCGGAGTTCTTTTTGACAGAGGAGATTCGGAAATACGTTCGGATAAAACCGAACAGATTGGGAAAGCAGAATTTCATGGGAGCAAATGGGACATTTACTAGCATCGGACATGCTTGTTTCTTGATGAAACAAGAACTCGAAGAATATATGAATTATGACGTGGGCGAGATATGTAATGATGATTGGAAGTTGGCTCAGCGGTTAATGGTCCATGGGTGTGACCCGTTGCCAAGAAGACGATGCTTCGCACGAGCTCCACAATTTTACACAGAGCCCTTGCCGATCGACGAGTCTATCTGGACTCTCCCAGATGATAAAAACGTGCGATGGAGTCAATACAGATGCAAAAACTTTGCGTGTCTTGCCGCTAACAAAACCGGCGGCAAAGGTTTTTTCAAATGTGCAGATTGTTTCAATCTAACACATCATGAAATGCCAAGATGGGTCGTACCCGTTTACCCAGACCCGACCTCAAACTCAACTCCTGATTTCATGATCACTGAAGTTCTGGATTTAAAGCCCGGCGAGATACGTATCGGGTTGGATTTTAGCGTCGGAACAGCTACTTTCGCAGCTAGAATGCGAGAACATAACGTGACAATCGTCTCGGCTACCATCAACCTCGGCGCGCCATTTAGCGAAATGATCGCGCTTCGTGGACTGGTGCCTCTTTACCTGACGGTAAACCAACGGCTACCGTTTTTCGATAACACGTTAGATTTGATCCACACGACGAGGTTTCTCGACGGGTGGATCGATTTGGTGTTGTTGGATTTCATACTTTATGATTGGGATAGAGTACTTAGGCCAGGAGGATTGTTATGGATTGATAGCTTCTTCTGCCTAAAAGAGGATTTGGAGGACTATTTGGAGGGTTTTAAAACATTAAGGTACAAAACCCACAAATGGCTGATTCTACCCAAAGTTGATAGAGATGATAGAGAGATGTTCTTTTCAGCTGTTCTAGAGAAGCCACCAAGGCCTTTTTAATCACAAGGTACAAGTCCTGATGCACAATGTACAAGTCCTGATGCATAATGTACAACTTGTATGTCCATGTTTCAGAGAGGCTTTTGTATAGTCAAAAGGTACAAGAGTTAATGCACAGTGTACAAGTTGTAATAGCAAATTAGCAATAATCAATATTGTTCTTGAAGTGTTTTTTTTTTTTTTTTGGGTAGGGTCTAATTGGCAAGTCTCATTTGTCTAGGGGCATGTACAAGTTTCAATGCATGATGTACAAGTAGGTATAACATATATTTTTTATGCATCAAAACTTGTATCTTTACTCCAATCAAAAGCTGGACGAGCCTTTTTTACGCAAGCTCCTTTTACTTGGTTCTTGAAATTGAGAGAATGGGCTCAATTTATTTGTACCTTTTATCTCTTCAATTTTGTATAAAGTCTGAAAAATATAATAGCATCATGCAGCCATGGAATTCGGTTATGGAGCTATTCAATCATGATAGTGCAGAAATTCACATTCAGCTATGGAATTTTTTTATTACATCAACTTTGGTTTGCAAGAAACAATTTAGTTTTGATGAGTAAATGTTAGGGGCGTGCAAAAAAAAAAAAAAAACCAAAAAACAAACCGATACCGGAAAAAATCAAAAAACCAAACTGTTTGGACTATTAAAATTATGAGATGATCCTGTTTGTTTGGTAGCTTTTACGTGAATGGTGAGGTTTTGGAGTTACTAGTTTTTTTTTTTTTTTTTCTAGTTATTACCGTATATGGTTTTTCTTTTTCTGTCCTATTTATTTTTCTTCTAGGTATTTTTTGAAGCCTTATTTTTTCAATGTATAAGAATAGTCTTTTGTAAAAGAAAACATATAGTAATTTTATTTTCCTTATTTCATTTTTCGGTAGAAAACCAATCTTCTTCCCCCTTCCCCTTTAAATTACATTAATTTTCTTTTAAAAAACACAGAAATTGTATTAATTTTCATTTATCACCCCTTTAAAAAAGTTTTTTGTTCGAAAAATAGAAGCAAAACAACGACCGTCAGATTTTAACGCCGTTAAGTCCGTAGATATTCTTGAATCTTCTGAATCTTGGAAGCGGTGTTTGTGTTCGGTGTTCCCACTGTTATCGGGTTCGGATCCTTTCTTCTTGATTTTCGGTCACGTATTTATTCACACGCCGCAGCTCCCACTCTAAACACATTTCTTGCTACCCTGTGTAAAATCAATCAGTTAGCAGAATTTCTGTTTTCGAATTCGTGTTTTGATTGTGATTATGGCGGAGCACGGTGATGAAATAGAGACGAAAAACGAGTCGTTTGTGGAAAGGATGACCGACAAAATTCATCATGATTCGTCGGACTCTGATTCAGACAAGAAGGAAGTGACGTACGATGATGATGAGAAGAAGCAGCATCATGATGTTCCATCGTCGAAGATCTACCGCTTGTTTGGTAGGGAGAAACCTGTTCATAAGGTTCTAGGCGGTGGAAAACGTAAGCAAAAATCTCTTTTCTTTTTCGAACTTTCTGCTTAATTTTTCTTTATAGATAATTGGATCTTTTGCTTTCTCATTTCGTTCGTAGTGGTGCTTATTGTGTTCATGGTTTCGTGTTAAGAATTTTTTTAGTTGGTAGGAGGGATTTAGAAGGAGTCTGGATAGTTTTTCTTAGGGTTTACTATGAACATGTTTTTTGTGTTTTCGTCCTTTTACGTTATTTGTTTCCATAGAAGTTTTCATTTTGGTTTAGTGAAATTTGGACAAATCCGGTTTTTCAGCTTTTTAAAACCCGGTTCACGAATTATAACCAGGTCTAATGTTCAAATTTCATTAAACAAAAAGGAAAAGAATAACTTGAGGTTTTTTATGGAAAAAAATAACATGGAGGGACGAAAACGCAAAAAAAAACGTGAAAACATGTTGGTTTTTTCATAATAAACCCTTTTTTATACAGTCATCAGAAGGTTGAAATTCAGTTATATGTAGTTTGTATTGATGGTTGCTCTCAGAGTTTGTTTCCTAAAAGTGGTATGAAGTTGATTTTGATAAGATTGTTATAGTAGAAGTTTCAATGATAATTATATCTTTTGATTCTTTTAGATGTTTAGATATTCAGTATTAAAGATTTATAGTTAGTGACAAAAAAAAGTATATATTTTTTGGATTATGAATGAGATGTTTTAGATCAAAGCATAGAGGAACTATCACTTAGGGGCGTTTGGTACGGTAAATTCGAGAGAATGAAATCATGTAAGCTTTACAAGTTTTATATAACCTTGATTCTCAATCTGGGCAGTTAATAGCGGCGCTACAGCGATTAGCAGACTTTCACCAAATAGCGGGAAATAGTGGTCCTGCTATTAGCTGTGCTATTTACTGCCATATGAACGCAATTTTGGATAAAATAGCGGTTAAAATAGCGCTAGCCATTTGATAAATTTCAGTTCTCCCCCTTTTCTTATCAACATGATGAGAATAAAAAATATGGAAAGAGAACGAAATTTTAATAGGTTTTTATTTATTTTCTATGTCAACGTCTAGTTATATATGACTATATTGGTTAAAAAAACTTATTATTCCATCGTACTAAACCTTCCCTTGAATCTGATGAATTTCTTCCTATTCCTTTGGGGTTTGGTGTGAGACTGATAGAGTGGCTGTTTGTAATAGCATAAAGATGTTCTTACCTTCTCAGTTATAATCAGCTTTAGAAGAACAGAAAGTCTTCTGCATTTTTGGTCTGGTATTTCGTTTGCTCTGTTGCACTTTCAAGGGTAATTTATTGTTGAATATCTATCTAATTAACTACTGAATCACTAGGATCCTGCATAATGTCAAATGTATGTTTAATCACTAGGATGCAATTCTATGAAAGAAGTGACACTTATCTTGAACGATATGTTTCCTATATTCAAGAACGAACATAAGGGAAATGAGGAATACTGTTCTCTAGGCTTCCTTTAATTGAATTCGAACCCTACGTCTTATTTCTAATGTAATTTTCGGTCATTTGTAGCTGCTGACATATTCTTGTGGAGGAACAAGAAGATATCTGCCAGTGTACTCGGTGGAGCAACAGTATTGTGGGTGTTATTCGAATTGCTCGAGTACCACCTGGTTACATTGGTTTGTCATGTTTTGATTCTTGTGTTTGCTGTCCTTTTCCTGTGGTCCAATACCACTAAGTTCATAAACAAGTAAGCTTCCTATGTTTATCTTGATTTTTTCGTATTAAGTTCAAGGTCTAACTGCTCTAGTTACAGGTCTCCTCCTAAAATCCCTGAAGTTAGAATTCCAGAAGAGACACTTCATGAGGTTGTTGGTACTTTAAGGATTGAAATTAATCGATTTCTTGACATGTTACGCGATATAGCATCTGGAAGAGATTTGAAGAAGTTCCTCAGTGTATGTTTATATCATATACATTATACAACTCCCCCACCGGTTCATTCTAACACATCCATATGGTTGAAATGTAAAAGAAACAATAGTTTAGAATTATGCATCCAGTCTCCCTCTCCCGGAAAATAAACAGTACGCAAAATCGAGTTATTGTTTGACATAAGTTGCATATCATTGGCAGGTTGTTGCTGGATTGTGGGCTCTATCTGTTGTTGGGAGTTGGTGCAATTTTTTGACTTTGTTCTACATAAGTAAGGCTGTTGATTCTTTCTTGGTTTTGTGATGATGTTAGGGTTGTTTATATATAATTTTTCTTTTTCATTTATGTCATGGCTATTACGGCCTCATTTTGCATTCCATAATTTCTGACATTCATAATATCTTGTTTCATGGGAAAATAGCTTTCGTGCTTCTACACACGGTCCCTGTTCTATATGAGAAGTACGAAGACCAAGTTGACTCGTTTGCAGAGAAAGCAGCAATCGAGATGAAGAAACAATATGCAGTGTTTGATGATAAGGTTCTAAGTAAAATTCCAAGAGGGCCCTTGAAAGATAAGAAGAGAGCTTGATCCATTCAACAATAGGGTTGCTGTTTCAACCATCTTCTGATGTTTTATTCTGCTGGAGGTTAGTGGTGTTTGCTAAGTTCCGAAACTCAAAATGTTGGTTGTTTGTAGAATTTTATAGAAGATACATTAGTGGTTATGTTGTGTTTAATAAGGGATATGCTGGAATGTACATAACATGTTTTTCTTGTGCATATGGAAATAAATCAGACCTCAACTTTTATGCTAACAACTTCTATGTGGTTCCATTATTGTATTATGTAGTCATATATATGAGAATAACTAGTTTTTTTTTTTTGAACGGCAAACTAACCTAGTTTTACTCCTAAACTACTCATTTGCCCCAAGTGGGGACTTCAGAACTTACTTCCACCACCTAAATTCCAACTTGCCTTCGACGGGTATCAAACCCGTGACCTCACACTTACATCACACCCCTCTTACCAAATGAGCTAAACCCCATTGGTATGAGAATAACTAGTGATACTGATGGAAGCAGGAATCGTATAGAAATGAATATTTGTATAAATATTTGGTAAAAGAACAATCACAGAAGAAGAAATCAATGGAATGATTCTCTTCGCTGCCGAAGCTCCTATAGCCGAATTCATGGAGAAATTCCTGCCCAAGCTTACTGTCAACAAACCTCTGCCTAACCTCTTCTCTCTGTGCACTAGCATCAGTTATATATTATTCCAAAAACCACTCACACATGACTATAGGCCATAATTCTAATAATTGTCACAAACATTAGTTGTATATTTTCCTTATACCTATTATTGGATTGTTGATCTAGAATACATTCTCCATCAGATACTGATGTACAGTTATCATTATACGATACTGATTTTTCTTCCCCCAGAAAACAAGATTATCAAAATCACCAAGCTTCAACTACAACTGATCAACTCCTGTTTTGTACTAGAATCAGTTCCATTTGCTTGAATACATGAAGGAAGGCATTCATCTGCCTTTTTCGGTGGATTCACAATTCAACCGACTGAAAATTGCACGCAAAGTTGGGTTACCGTTTCTTTAAAATTTCTTACTTATCCCTTCCAGCTGATGGGCGAAAAATTCCTTTATTCTAGGGGCATTTAGTTATTGGATCTTTTTGGTGGGATTTGCAATCTATTAAAATATTTTTAGCATTTTTATTTGCATTTCGATCCATTTTTGGTTTGCATTAAACACCAGGAATTTTGGGGCTGGGATTCCCAGCGGCCACAATGCTGCCCAGTGCGTCCACAGTGGCCAGCGCCTCTACCGCGCCAAGGCATAAACCAGCTGCAGTCATAGCGTTGCCCAACACTGACCCTGTGCCAAGGTAGGATTGTGGAAATGCACAGGGGTGCTGGGTCTTCATGTAGCAAGGTGTGGGGTTCTTGAAATCCCGGGGAATTCCTATTTAAATCCATGAACCAAACGCAGGATTTGGAATTCAAATATCAAAGAAACCCAGTGAATCCGCAAACAAATGCACCCTAAAACAAAGAAATCCTAAGCTAAACTAAATCAAATTCATTATAGGTGTTGGTGTTTAGTTTAGGTTGGTATCATTCAAAATGATTGGGTTTGGTTTAGTTCGATCCATATTTTTTCAAAGCAAGGAAGCCAATGTACCAAAAAACCAAATCAATAGCCACTTCTTCGTAAGGTATTTTGAAATTGATTTATATTGCCGTTCCGAGTCAAAGTTGTTCCAAATCAAAGTTGTGGTGACTAATTAATGTCTGTCTGGATGAATATATTTGGTTAAAGATCAATTGGAAGTTAATAAATTAATTTTAACGACTATAACAAAACTGATTATCAAAGGATAATAAGAAAAATTCTCTAGTAACTTTTTTGGACCCATTTTATCACTGGTTAATATTGCAAAAATCAATGAATTTTTATGGACTTATCGATGAAGTTCACAAAGTTTTTTTAAGAGTATATCACACATTTAAGATGGAACGGTTTTATTTTTAAATGTTGAGTCTTAATTTGTGGGTTGAGTCTGAAGAATCAAAGTGTTCAATTTCTAGGCCATGTGTGCTTTTGTCTTCCAGGCTTTTGATTTCCAGGTTTGTGTGTCTACCGATGGGTTCCATCATTTATGTCTTTCGTATGTTTTGTAAAATGTCTCACTGGATCGTATTACTTTTGTATCTAGGTGCTTACAAAACTTGCATTGTTTCATGACACAAATAAGCCCTTCAATTTTTTTTGTTCAGATTTCATCAAATCAAATTATGTTTGTGTACTGAGAGTTGAGACCATGGTTTTGTTACATACTTTTTGGGTTATTGAATGTCGCCAAAGCAGATAAGTCACCAGAGCAATGAGGGTTACCGGCTGGTATCCTTCTAAACCAATCAACTATGGTGAAAAATGGTACAAAATAATTGCCTATTTTTAATATTGTTTCGATTTAGGCTGCGTACTATTTTTCTATGTATATTTAGGTTGTGTATTTTCAAAGTATTTCGATTTGTAGTTTGGTAACCTGGGAAACCGTAACTATCGGTTATGATATTGACGTGTAATTTATTAATGTTTTAATTTAGATTGTGTACTTATTAATGTTTTAATTTAGATTGTGTACTTTCAGAAGTGTTTCGATATAGGATGTGTATTTTCAAAAGTGTTCTGCTTTGGTGGTTGAGCCACCATTAATTGGTATCATGTTGCATCAATGTTCCATTCATTGACGCCTTCTTGCGAATCGTTATTATATTAATGCAAGTTGATACCAATTATCAAGTTGTTCAACTATCAAAGTAAAACATTTTTAAAGTATAAATTAGACCAAATTAAAACATTAATGAAAGTTGATACAACCTAAATTAGATCATTTTTCAAAGTATAAATCAAAACAATGACAAAGTACATGCCACATAGTAACCAGTATAAAAGTATGCAACCTAAACGTGTACAAGAAAATATGCATCCTTAATCGAAACAATATAGAAAGTATACAACTACTTCATGCTATATTCGCATTATATAATTTATAATAAAAAGTAAATTACATAAAGGGTCCCTGTGGTATCACATAATTTATAGATTTTGTCACTGTCGCAAACTAAGTACATAAAAAGTCCCTGAAAATCAAAACATGTTCGAAATTGATCCCTCAAAGTAACTGTCATTAAATAATCCATCATGTTCAAGGATATTTTTGTAATTTTAACACCTAGGAAAAATTTATGAAATTTTTTACTATACATAAAAAGATTAATAGTAAAACTAAAAAGAATGAAAAAGAAAAATAAATTTGAAAAGTTGTTGAAGAATTACATATATGGTCCCTGAGAGTTAAAATTACAAAAATGTCCCCGAAGATAACAGATTATTTAACAGCAATTAGTTTCAAGGATCAATTTTGAGCATGTTTTGATTTTCAAGGACCATTTATGTAATTAGTTTGCAATAGGGACAAAATCCATAAATTATATGATACCACGTGGACCATATATGTAATTTACTCTTTAGATAAAAAGAAAAAACTTAGGGATTTAAACACTCTAAAAAGAACTTTAAGGACTTGATATTAAATCCATGAAAGTTTTTTTTGGTGTTTTTCAATATTAACCCTTTGGGAGATAATGACATTAGATAACTATGTACTTTTGAATTTGTGCACATTTATGTAGTGTACTTTTATTTGTGCACATTTACGTAGTGTACTTTTAAAATGTTTCAATTAGCTAATTGGGTGATCTGATGATCGATATAACAGGTTACCATGCTTAGTCAAACTTTCTTTTTGTACACATTTATGTAGTGTACTTTTACTTTTGTGCACATTTGGTAGTCAGATTTTAAAAGTGTTTCGATTAACTGGTTAATAACCTACTTGAAACACTTTTGAAAGTACACTACATAAATGTGGATAAAAAATATTAAACATAAATGTGTACAAACTCAAAAGTACATGGTTTAAGTCTTTAAAATAATCAAAATTTCTCAAACATCCAAGTAGTTGATGATTTAAATTTTACAAATAAAAATATATAATTAACATACCAACACCATCTATCATCATACAGAGTTACAGACGAATGATCTGACTATATTCCATACGAAATAATCACATGCCCAAACAACCCCTTGAAAAATCTCACATTTCTTACCAGTTACGCCCTTACGAGACCCTCTAGTTTATCCATTATTTGAACTCGTCTCCTCTATAACTTTCAAATGGAAGTTTATTGCTAAAAAAATATTTCATTCAGTCCAAACAGAGAAAAACCAAGAAATAAAAACAAAAACTAGGCAGTTGAAAACTTACAGAATAAGAATATTACAGACAGCTTGATTCTTGTGAAAATTCAGGCTCTCAAGAACAGCATTCTCTACAAAAGTCAGCAAAAAATCTACTTCTATGCCTCTGCCATGAGATACCTTGAGAAAACGCATGTATTGTTCTCCGATAACTCATAAACGATAAAAACATATGTTCAGCTTTACTCAAGTGGGAAACACCATAGAGTTTTAGATATTACAGTTCTATCGATTTCTCTCATTTGTCATTATGTGTGTTTTGTTTATATAAGGCATGAAGATGTGATAGAATGGGACAAGATGAAGAATGGAGGATCGAGGAAAATGATACGATCATATGGTACCTAAACATTTGGGGAGAGAGGCTTCCGTTTGTTATAATTTGCCAAGAGGAGATTCTGATGCATGGTCATCAACCAACCAAAGGCCATAGTCGTGAAATCGCTTTATCTTCTTTTCAAAACCAGTGATGTAGTTGTTGTGAATGATAACATGTTTTCCTTTGGTTTCTTCTACCCATGTCTGGTTCTTGAAGTAAAGTCCACCAGTCGGAAATGCTGCTTGAGGGAGCAGATACAGGTCAACCTGCAATGAAACTTTCTTAATATACAACTAGCAGTTTAGTAAAAATTAAACACAAATGATTCACAATACAACTTGTAAAACTAGGTTCTGTTTTATAGAGACAACAATCAAAGGATCACGCAATAATAATAAAAAGTGATCCAAACTTCTATAACTACCATACAAGTGATCACTGTCCCTCGATGAGTAGAACTCTAACTGAGAACTCACTAGGGTTTTCATAGTCACTTTGAGTATATATAATATATCACCTGTGTTATATAAAAAAGTACGAGAAACAAACCTGCCCAGCTGTTTTGTTCAACGCCCAGTTGAAAGCAGGCTGGTCATTAGCTTTCTTTGCTTTCGACCATGGTTGAGCTTGAAGCTCTTCAATCCACTTTTTCATGACTAATTTTGCACCCGGTGTTGGGTACATATATATCATGCAGCTGCAAATGTAAGTCCGCCCTTTTTTCCCTGGAGCTGGCAAGACATTAGGGTGGTCAAGCGGTTTTACCTGGTCATGGAAATAAGTCAAAATCAAAGCAAGGTTCGCATCATATAGAAATAGAAGTACATCACATCTAAAGGCCACTATAGAAAACAATCAATATCTGGTTACACAAGTAATTAATCATGTCTATGTTATGACTTAAATGGAGCAGTAGAAAGTAGAAACTAATAAGCAAAGTTTGTATACTTACAGCAGACATATCATCCATAAAATACACATCATGTTTTCCTTTCAGGTAAGGAAATGGATCTGCTAACCAGACCATATCAACATCATTGTACATCACATTATATCCAAGCTCTAGTATTTGCAGTAAATGGCGTGGCCTTCTGGAAGTGAAGTTGAAGAATCCCTGAAAATGAATCCAAAAGTGATTAATCATATGCTGGTGATGTTCTGTACAACATGCTGAACATGAGGGAAAAGACGAGTAATTGTGTCTATGTGTCATGGTTGAAAGAAACTTACAAACAACATGGTAAATTAATTATTATTTCAATGCCAAAATCCTTTGAGTTTTACATAAAAAATCATAAATAGCTATCTAGCTTTCATTAGCTTATAAAAAGATTAGCACACAAAGTGAACCACATCTTTATTCATACAAACCACAAGATATTGGACTTAAGTGATGATGCTGATTTCTATATGCAGAGTGACTTCATGTTTTAGCCCATCTGCCTGTTATCATGTCCATTTTGTCATTTTCGTCACCATTTATCCTCGCATCATGGAAAGAGGACCTATGGAATGAACGTAAAGAGGAAAACATTGGATCTAATCAAGTTTTTAAACCATCACAAGACATACAATGATACAAAACACTATCCAGTGTCCAAACAATGCCTTTAATGCCAAACAACTTTTGTGTCACCATAGGTCACCTCTGATCTGATATCTATTGACCACAGTATAAGTGAATTTAGGTTTCCAAACATACAGACGGAAAAGAGCATTGTTTCAAGGTAAATATTCATTCAAAACATTTTCTAAGTGGAAGCCATAGCTGAAATACTATGTATCTTACAGTCATTTGATTCGTGCAGTTTTATTGTTGTAAACTTTTTAATGCAATGGATCCTTAAAAACACTACCAAAGCAGTATCAAATATGCCAAGCACACTTTATCTTACAAGCATGCATTTAACTTTAAGTTCAGCGCAAATAATCAACTCATTTCTGATTTAAAGATTCAATCTAATTCATCACAAGTATTTCAGATTTTGTTTCATTAAATATAATAATAATAAATAGAGAAGTCACCTGAGAGCCAAACTTATGAGCAGCCTGAGCATCAGGTGCAGGAGGTATCAACACAGCATGACCAGGCCATCTTCCATTAATAGTATACAAGGTTGCATAATCCTCCGCAATCACAAGCACTTTCTCATGATGCTTTTGCCTCACAATACTAATCAACCAATTATTCAAAAACGGCAAGTACGGCTGGCTCACCGCACACACAATTACCGTACTCCCGTTCTTCGCCACATACGCCACCGCTTCCGGTAGCGTATATCCTCGCCATTTCGCTTCCAAGGAAACCCTAGAATTAGCTGAATACGATAAAAACGTGTAACGGTCACCGATCCACGGGGAGAATACACCAAGGACTATGAGGAGAGCGAGGAGGAGCAGAAAAGTGGTCCGGTTGAAAAGCATTGAGAAGGTGTAGGGTTTTGAGTGGCCGTCAGTTGATGATTTGTTGAATAACAAATTGTAGGGCTTGTGAAGTGATCTTTGATGAAGTGATGATGTTGATGACATTGAATTCCTTGCGAATTGATTCAATTGAATGATTTGTGCATAGTTTGAGTGTGAAGTTGGTGAAGTGAGTGTGTATGGAGGTTCAATGGAGAAATTGAATTTCCGATTGGATCTAGAAACAGGGAGAGTTATGAGGTGACTTCTGTTAACTTACGCAGTTAGCGCGTAGGTACTCACTCGGTAGCAACAACCATTTTGCGAGTTGAATAACACAGTGAAATTAGTGTGCTACAGTAGTTTACTCGGATGTGTTAAATCTGAAAAACCCTTTTTAAATCTTGTTATATTTATAAAAATATTATTATTATTTATAAAGATGATGCAAATGTAAATATAAATTTATAAAAGTATAAAATGAATTAAAAACTAACTATTTGTTTATAAAATGAAATTTACCAAGAGCAAAAGGAAATAAAAACAAGTGACATAATCGTTGAGATATGAACCTGTGACATTTGAGTTATCTATTTTATTATTATGTATGATTAGGTTGTTATAACTACAAAGCATTTACAAAATAAATATTTTTATTGAGAAAAATAATTCTTAGAAATATATTTAATAGTCCTATTTTAACACCTCTTATCTTTTAATTTCTATTCCGTTATGAATGAATAGTGACAGATCTAATAGATAATATAATGATGAGATATATATTTGTTTATTTGAAAGTCAAAATTAAATGACGTACCTAATGGATAATATAATGGTGAGATGTATATCTCGTAAAAAAATAAATAATAATGATAAAAAAAAAAGAAAAGAAAAAAAAAAAAGCAAGTCACTCTTTTAACAACATAACCCATATAACAGTGCGCAAGATTTCAGTTAGAATGATGCAGTTCTTTAACGAAAATGAAGTAAAATTATATAACAAGTTACAAAATATGATTCAAATATCGGTAACATCATATTCTAAAAAGAACAATTATTGATTGTATTCCAGATATTTAATTAATAATCAAACATTTTATTGATACTTTAATTTTAAGAAATGGGAATAAGTATGAACAATGATGACTCAATTACATACAGAAATTTCACAAACCAAACCAAATGTGAGCGCAAGGAGATGTACCCTTTCTTCTCGTTTTCCGTAGATTCGTGGATACATAAATGCAGGCAACGATGGCACTAGATTAAGCAATCATCCAAGAAACTTCAAATGACGAGTGAATCAAGAAACCGCACTAGTCCTTAGTTTTGGTGTCTTTTGTTTGACAAAGAAAGACGACAACACACTCTTGCTGCGCATGGGAGGATGGATGATCTCACGTTTAGGATCATCAAACGAGCGGAATGGCATCAATGGCTTGTGACCCTCCACAGAATCCTATCAAAAGATTTACATTGTCAGTCATTCCATCATTTTTCCTATGGTCTTAGGGTCATGAACAAGTGGAGGCAAATGGTTAAAAAAATCTTTTAAAGTTCTAGGAATTCACAGTGATTACAATTTTCAATCAACCAAATGAAAAGTTTTACTTTTATTTATTATATAAATTATAAATTTAAAACTGAAATCATATAAATTATGACAAACTATATATATGAATCTTGAAAAAAATTAAGAAAAAAAAATGTGTACACTTATTTTGGAACAGATGAAGTATCAAATAAGGGACATGGCTACTAAGATGTATTTCTTTTATTATAAACTTATAACATAGGCGCTTCTATGTGGAATTTGAAAATAGACTTCCTAAATAAGAATCGACTGAAAGTATGTTCCTTTTCCGTGCAACGTGCCAAATAAATTCTTCCTGATACGGTAGTATATGTGTTTACTAACTATGCTATTTTGGTCAATTTATGATATGTTTAGCATCCATGTTTTTAAGTGTGTGGCGGTGCTTGTCATTTGTCTATTGTAGTTATTTTCGAATTTGACATTACCTGTTGTGTGATGCCAAGTGTCTGAATAGCAGTGCGTGAAGCCGGACCCAGGTTACGCAGCTGAAGATGAGCTTCGGTTGGATTTGTTCGAACACCATCATCACCATCTACATGTACGATCATTAAAAATGCAATTCTGATGTAGCTGAATAATGAGTGTAGTAAACAAATACTTACTGCGAAACGTCACTGGGGCAGGACCAGAAGTTTTGGGATCATCAATGCTGTAAATAATAAAAGAAAAAATGGCAGCACCTTGAAGCCCTTATTGAGAATTTACAAATTATTTAAACACGAGACGAGTGATTGAGTTTTCCAACCATTCATCCTTTAAATAAATGCCAAAAGTCAATAATTAAAGCACCACCTGTATATGTATGACCAATTTGCAGGCAGCCTAATCATGAAAATGTGTATGAATAAAGTTAAAACTACCCAATTAGGCAACTTTGTCCAAAATCGCTTGTTCTTACAAATTAGAAGTGACAAATATCTTCAATTTTGGTTATAATTTATATCCAACGAGTCAAAAGGGTAAACTAGAGCAACTTCGCTACAAAATGAAGAGGGTCAAATGGGTCAAAAGTCAAATGCTTGCAAGCTCTTAAATAATTTTATTCGAAAGAAGTAGATTATTATTTTACTAATAAAGAAATAAATATACAAAAAGGTATTGGTGTATCAACCCGACCTGACTCATTTAGCCCATATCAAACAATCATCCATTTTGACATGTTACGCAAACTGCTCATTTTACTACCTTCGCTACAAATTATGGTGTTTCCGTTTGATTTAGCATAAAGTATAGTTTGGAAAGTTAATCAAGGGGTTTCATTCAATGAGAAACAAGCAATGAAGATTTTTATGCAACCTCGTCGAATGTGGATTCCTTTTCAAGGTAGACTTGCTTTCCGATGCGAGATGCCAACAAAGAGTATTTGCAGCCGGGGTACCTAATTTGGCAGCAACATGTTAAGCATGATTGATTCATTGCTTTAAAATCCAATACAAGGTGTAACTCTATGACCAATGAAAAATGATAACATTTGAAGGAGATGTATTTGCTACCTGAAGTAAATTGTCGAGGCCTTGATTGAAATTGACCCTGCTTTGCCTGGGTTTGAATCTGTGGGCTAAAATGGACCTTTTTGCTGACAGTATCTGGCATGAAAGAAGACATAAAATTAGAGATGCATTATCGTGAAATAAATGAACACAAACTAATACCCAAAAAACAAATGTATTATGGATCGTTTACCGATTTAACAGTATGCAGTAACTTTGGTCAATTTGATGGATGTATTTTTTCTTCTATTACTGCCAAGTAATTTTTTTTTACCAGAATGGCAGAATCTGAACTTCTGAAAAAAGTATGCTATAGTAGAGGTGGCAATTTCAACCAGTCACATGAAAACGAGTCAATTTGGGTTATTTTTATTGATAGCTACTCAAATAGTTAAAACTAAAGAAGTCAGATAAAAGGGAAGGTCAAACTATATAAAATTCACTCATATTATAATCAAGTGTTATCAAGTATCAAGTATTTAAAATGCTTTTATTGAAAAGGAGGGGCTAATTATTTAAACAATTTACAAATTTTATAGAAAATGGACAAAAGAGGGTTGACTGACCAACTCTTCCTGTATTGACTATTGACTATTGACCCAGCCTAAAAATTACATATTTTCACCTGCTAATAGGTCAGCCTAATTAGCTCTTTTTGGCCACCTAATCACCAATAGTATTAAGTATCAACTGTCAAATTGGCAAACAACTGATGCCAAGCCTTTTAGATTTTGATAATTACTTTTCCCAAAATTCCAAATAGTAAAGCTCAATTTGTTTTCATCAATTTGCATCTTCATTTTATCAGTCCAATATATATTACAGGAGCCAAATGAAAGATCACTGAAATTCTTACTAGGCAAACTGTAATGCTTGTGATGTTCTGGTACAACTGCTAGCAATTGTTGTTGTCTGAGAGCTTCTCTATCCGTATACATTTGGCACGTAAGAAGTTGCTTAACACCAAAATATCAATCGTCAATAATGTCGGTATGAAAGAATTCCTAGAAAAGCCTGCAACATATACCTGATGTAAACATGCAACATGTAGCCCAGTTGTGGAAATTTCAGAAGTTTGTTGATCTAAAAGGTCGGTGAGTTTGTAGGCAACAGTGCCAAGGTGGTCAACAGCATTTACAAGGGCTCGTACAGCATAATCTTTCAGGTTATCAAGGACCCTACAAGAATACATATAAAGTTACATAAGAAAAGTCCGAACTTCATCTGATTTTAGATCAATAGGTCAGTGTTGAAATAAATAAGTTTTATCATATTCAACTTCAGTGAAGAACACAACTCGGGAAGCTACAAGACATGATGATAAATCAGTGAAAAGCTAAACATATATAAGCAAACGTGACATTTTTCATTTACACAAGTATAGGTAGATTTGGGTTGTACTTTATTACAAACGGGACAAATTTGAAAATATTGGAAATGGGACAAAAGTAGCGTAACAATGCTTCAAATGCTTACAGCCTTCTATATGTGTGTATTTCTACAGCCAACCCACTAACAGAAAGAAATTATCAGTGTCACCTCTTACAACCTTTATCTTTGACTTGCAAGCATAGAATGTCAATTTTACCTTTTATTCTTTTAAATAATATTCTTATTTTTAAACTCTATGCTTTGTTATTATTCATCTCCCCATAATTTTCATTAAAAATACAAAACTCACCTCTATTGTATCCCCATAGTCATGCTCAACTATTAAGTGATATGGTCAAAGTCGTACCAAGAACGGCTACCACAAAACACGTTACATATAGATTCGACCAGGGGTAGAAGGCTAGAAGCACCTATTCTTCCTAGAGTTTGATGTATTTACCATTGTGCCTATCAATGGAAATTTTCAGATGGTTCAAAACAGGTTCACTTTGACTAGTCAACACTCTTGTCTTTTATTTTTCAAGTTCATAACTAATTAATATTATTAATACGATTACAAAAATTATAATTATAATATTGATTCAATATGTGTTATACGAAGCAATTATGAGGTCATACTCATTAATAGTTGAGTATGCTTTTACGTGACTTTTAGACCGTTGAACCTGTTAGACCCGTTTTTTATCTACATTTCTAAAATTTACCTATTTACCACTTAGCAAAAAAATATAACCAAAACTGCACCAGTTTCACACAAATAGGTATGAAATTGACCCTCTAGGTATGCCATCATCGTCAAAATCTCTGGCATGGGGAAGCATAAACTTTCTCATATACATGGTAACATGGAAAGAATTTAATACAATAAATGGCGTAAATAACCAAAATGTAAAGCACTAATCAAAATGATCATGTTTCAGATAATTCTTACACTTGTTTTTGCTCACTATGCAGATAAGATTTTTCACAATATTCTGCCGCCGAATAAAGTTGAGGCCTTAGATTTTTGAGTTCCTAAAGAATAAATATCAAACAAGGATCAAACCCGGTTAGCATTGCAACAAGTAGCTATTATTTATCATCTAAAATATATGCAAAATTACATTACACCTCTAAAAACAAAATAAATTCCCTAATTTTGTGATGTAAAAAAGCAATAAGGACAGCATCTGAAAGCATCTACCTTGATTACGTAACTGAAAGGAATCAATGATCCAGATGCCAAATGAACTATTTTTCCTCCATGCCCAATGTTTTGACAAAAATTATGGTTTTATGTGACTGTTTGACTATTTATCAAAGGGATAATATCATCTTGCACCATCAGAACCATAGCCAGGATAGTTGTAGTTTTCAGAGTTAGGCCATTCACTAGATTGTTATTTCACATCTGCCAAATTTGTGTTCAAGTACTCGACCTGAAAAGAGTATTATTTGATCTAATGAATTAGCCTCTTGAGTCTTGACTGTGCTTGAGGACGGAGAACAACAGGTTGTCCCACTTTACATCATGGTGCAATATCTTTTCCTTATAATTCCTTGTATTTATGTATGATTTGTGTTGTGTAACTTGTGTTTGACCATTATGGGTTTTTTATATTTCTTCAATTGAACCTATTCATCCCTCTAGTGTTTTCCTACAAAGTGTGTAAGTGAATAAGTGATAATCGGTTCTATGACTTATCAATTTCACCAAAAAAAAATGGGCAAGTGGGCAACATGTTTATGATTAATCATTAATCATTTCCCTTTCTCAAATGTCTTAAAATGTTCATGGACTTTTATGGACCAGCAACCAATGTAAAAGAGACGGAGGGAGAAAGGTAATTTTAAAGAGGTGTTGCAATTTTCATGAGAAGAGGCTGTAAATAAGTTCATCAACTCTAACTAAATTCTAGTAGTGAACCGTAAAAACAACGGCAATTAGACTAAGGGGTGTTCAAATGTATGTTATGCAAGTGATTACTGAAACCTCAATACTAAAAAACAGAATTAAATAATCAGTTAATCGAGATGATAAACATGTAAGTTTAAAAGTTATCTAAATATTCAGTTTTCTTACAACTTCTTACTTGATTCTTAAAATCCAAGTCTTCTGACCACAAATAAACAGAAAATTAGTACCGTAATCACTTTTACCCAAACACCCCCAACTTGACACCAAATGATCTCAGAGTAATCAACATAATCTCTTTAAAAACTGTGGATCACATGTATAATCGTATTCAAATCCAGTAAAATTAGTCAGCCTATCCAGTGCCAATACTCTGTCATTTCTATAACAATAGCATCTTCTATAATCTTAAGTCAACCCAACTACTTCATAGAAGCATAATTAGCACTGATGCAATTAACCATCAATTTTACTCAATTTGCAGACTATGGTTCTTGTCATAAAGCTTGACGTAGGCAGCAATTTGTCTAGAACAGTTCAACATCTTCTATATCACATTTGAGTTTATAGGTAATCAGTTTGACTCCCAAAGTCAAAAAGTTAAACTTTCCTAAATCCGAACATGCCGTTCCTTCAGTTCACAAAAGAGAAATCAAACAGTGTATTATACTATTATTACAAAAAAAAGTCAACCGTGTTAATTATTACCCAGATTCTCCTAAGTATTATAATCATATATATAAACAATTACAATCCTACAACGAAATCCGGATCTGATATGAAATAAAATTAGGGGAAATTAAAACTGAAACTAGAATTGAAAACCTGAAGAGCTTTAACGAAGCGGATACTTTGCTCCATGGACGGTTCATTGAAGGTCATTGCTTGATTTGATTGCTCCATTTCCATAACTCTATATCTATCACAGAATCACGAACTGAAAACAGCAAATTCGAGGGAAACTTCAACAAGACTTGTCCATTTGAATTCCAGTAAAAAAGAAAGCCCTAGGTATGGTCGCAAGATGTGAATTGAAGAAATAAGTGAGTGCAGGTTTGCAATAGGATTGCAATTAGCGTGAATTAGGAACCATCAAACGGTGACTGATTTGATTCAATTGACATTTAGGTTTGGTGGGGGAAAGAATAAGAGGAGCTGAGTGTTGTTTGTTGAGCAGGAAAATAGCAACGAAGAAGAGTTTGTTGCAAGTGAAAATGACCATTTTTTGGACTATAAAAACCGCTAAATTATAAGCTGTTACTTTCCCTTCTAAAATAAGGACAATATATATTTATTTGTTGTAACACTTGATATAATGGATAGCCAATTCTTCCACTCAACAACTACTATCCTCAATTATATGAGATTTACCATTTGGGTAAAAGAATAGGATTGGTTCAACTATATATACTACATACATGTAAAGTGATGGACACACATGAATTTTTAGAATACACTTCTATGCAGAAAGAAATACTTGTAAAAGCTTTACAAGTCTTGGTGATTGATTGATATCTAAATTCTGTTAATTATAACACGTTATCAGCACGAGGAGCTCAATATCTCAACCGAATCAAGAATCACCTTCACTCAAGGTATGAAATAAATTGAAAACAAAATATATGGTTAAAGACCATAATTAACAACTAAATGACTACATATTGGATACAATGACTACTAACGTTTACTAAACTTTTATTTATATATACTAACATTTATTCTTATTCTTATTCTTATTACTAACATTTATGGAAGGCTAAGCCTCCTACTTATTTATGTTAACTAACATCTATTTATTGTTACTCACATTTACTTTCCGCAACTAACATTTATTTATGCAATCTAACATTTATTTTCTGTTTACTAACATTTATTTACACAATCTAACAATCTGACGTTTATTTAATTTATGAATACTAACAATTATGATTATTGATTCTTTTACATATCTTATATTTAATCCGTCATTAAACTTATTTATACACATCCTTTATGTCAATAACATTTTTCTTAAATTACATTTCTAATCATCATTTTTATATTAAAGAGACATTATCCTCCAAATCATTTTTATAAAATCCACAACGGATTTATAACCGTTGAACGGTTATATTTTCGACCGTTTAATGGTCGAATTTTTTCTATAAATATCATATACTAAACCTCATTATTTCACAAACCACATTCTCCTACCTTCCTTAAAAAAAAAAATTTTACTTAGTTGAAGGCGGATGAAGATGCTAAGCCCGTTTTTAATTTTCATCTGTGTATTGATTTTGGCACTCTTCTATTGTTTGTTCCAACTACCATGGGATGAGATGTATCCTTTTCTGATTATGTTTTCATTTATTCTCTCATTTTATTGTATTGCAGTTCTTATTGAAATAAATTAGTGTTGATTTTATGTTGTTTTAAAAATTCCTTTTGATAGTCTCAATGGCAAATATTGAGAAGATATTATTTGCTGCGTTAGACGTAAATGGCTGGGTAGACCCTCTTTAGGGATTGGAAAGCTAATATTACGTAAAATTTCTTTATATCTCTGATTTTTTTTTTTTTGAATCTTGATTTCAGAAAAATGAAATTCATCAGAGCACTCACTAAAGCAGCTAGATACCGACAAAAGAATTGTCAATATAAAGAAACACATAGAGAAATATAGCCTTAAAAGGGAAAAAAATCTCTAAGAAGCTTATTGCATGTACATGTGACAAAAGACAAAAATTGCTCATGAAACAAATAATCGTACCAGAAACATAGATTTTTTGACATCGATACATGAAACAAAATTGCTTAACAGAAAGCTAATTTATGATACTATAGATTTAATCGCTATGTAAAATTTTCCAGTATCACGAATGTAAAGCTAGTTCTTCCCAGGATCCTAAAGATCTTTGTTTTAGATATGGAATGATTGGCCATTGGCCAAGAACTTGTCGCACATCGCCTCATTTATCTAAGCTGTATCAGGATTTTCTTAAAAAAATCTGTTTTCCAGATAGCGATGCTACACATACAAATTATAAAGCAAAGAAATATGTTGAGTTTTAACGATATGCCCCAAAATTGGTATAAAACTCAAACTATGGTAATAGAGAATAAGAATTTTATGTGTATCATGAATGTAAAACATATACTTGAAAATCTACGAACATTTGGTTCTGTTTATATTATACATATATGAATATGACTGAATCACACATGGTAAATCAAAAGGAAATATTATGATATTGGAACATTGAGTTTATGACATAACAGATTAGACCATCTAGGAACAACAATGATGCAAAATGATATTGAATGTACACATAAGTCATTCATCGAAGGACCAGAAGATTCCTCAAAAGGTAAAATGTTTCTATGTATATATCTTATTATTTTAAGAAAACTTTATGAAACATTTACCAACAAACTAAACGTAGCCATAAACCATAAGTTCATGTACCATGATAACTTTATAGTTTAGCATGATCAGTTGAACCATCCCAGTTAAATGCTAATAATAATTTATATGGGTAATCATTGAATAACCAGAAGATTATTTAAAAGCTTGATATAATGATTTTACATATTATTTTGCTCTCAATAAAATTATTAACCATAACTACAAATATGGTTTATATATATAGATATTAAAGGGAAAGAGAAAGAGAAAGAAGCAAATTTTACAGATCTCCCCGATGACCCGTTCAGCCCCGTAAAATAATAATATAAACTCAATAATAAGATAACATTAATAACCACAACATAGTATTAATAACCACAACACATAAAACAATAAAACTCACAAATGAAAATCATTTGTCAGTTTTAGATGACTGACCCTTTTCAAAAACATCTCGAGAGGGAGCAGAATTAACTTCTGGTTGTTGGGACTCCACTAGCTCCTGAGGCTGTGGTGGTTGAGGAGGTTGCATTGGCACTGCATTCCTTTCTATCCAATAACGATATGGTGGCATACTTGGTGGAGGAGGGACCGCGAATCCCCAGCTATGGGTTACAGTCCTTATAAGAAAAGGCTGCCATCGTATAAATCTATCAATATATAATATATGGGTATGAATATCGTCCAAATAGAACCCCAATCGATCATTACTTCTAACATTAGTGCGTTCCTGTCGTGGTACCATTATGAGTTCTCTAAGATCCGACTGATCTAGTCGTCTTTTCTGCCTTCTTTCCTCTCGATTATTAAAAGACTCCATAGAAAGATGTAGGTTGAACTCTTCTCGACGTTGTTCTTGTTGTTTTCCTGGCTCCATGGATGTGTGTATTTGTTTAGATGGTTTGTTGTATTGATTTCTTTCACGCCGAGCTTTCTTATATACTACTAGCTTGAATAAACTTAAGAGTATCTCGTACGCCAAATAGAATAAAAGGTTCTAATATTTATTTGTGATATTACTAATTCGCATTAAGCCAACAAATTAGCATACTTTCTCCCCATACGAAAAGATATTTGGTCAAGAATCAAATATATCACATCTATTTTTTTGTTAAATAGTAAATATTCTAAATTGCTCCACCAACCGCATAAAGATGGGTACTCAAAAGAATGTTGGGAAATTATGTTGGGTATGAAATCCCCTTTATTATAAAATAAAAATGAATCACTAACAGTTGATGTCATTACGGCACATTGTGCTAGTTGCCATTTTAAAAAGGCAATTTTTCCAACATCAGGGGGAGAGAATAAACAAATTTATAAGCTCTAATGAAGTATCATTATCTCATACTGATTCTCGCAATAAAAGGTACTGGGATAATTCATTTACATATTTTTGGCAAATCTGTTGCGAGATACATTTACTGATTTAAAGAACGTAACCAAGTCACATATTTTGGTTTTTAATGCTTCAGTAAATATTGATATTTTCAGAAATGAAAATTATTATTGATTAATGAGCCTAAGACATGCCTGAAGCATGATAGGCAGTCGATTCCAAAGATAAGTATTCTTATATATATATATATATATATATATATATATATATATATATATATATATATATATATATATATATATATATATATATATATATATATATATATATATATCAGGCGCCTGAATGAAAATAAGGAGATCTCGATAAAATTATATCATGTCTAAAACTATATGGAATCGAAATAAAATCGATGTCGATGATATTTATCTATTAGCGATATATTTAAAAACGATGATTATGAATAATAGTCTGCAGACATCTTATCTTAGAGAAAAGAAGACTACTAGATGTGTAGGATGTACACATAAAGTTGTGGATGAAAATTTCATAAAAGTCCACATTTTCCAAATCTATACGTAAAGCAAATAGTATAGATGATTTGAGTGATTTGACCGCACACATCCAACATACCATACTTGGTCTTCACTTGTAGTATAGATACATATATTGATGTATCAATGATGGTGCAAATAATATAAAATTTTCTCTCTATTTCTACTACTTTTACACATATCATAAAGTAGTCTGTACACATAAAGTTGTACAAATATATGTATAGAGATTAATTTAGTGCATATATAATGCACACAAATATTTAACGAAATATTCTCCTATGGTGGATACAATTATAACAGATATATTAATCTATCAATAAAAGATAGATTTGATATGTGTCTATTAAAATTATATTATTCTAAAAGTCCTACTTATACAGAGATTCCTTGAAGGATATAAAATTTTTGAAACATGTCTCGAGATTTATCCTATGAGCTCATAGTTACAATGCAATAAGCATGTATTATGATTACATTGCTAAATGACAGAAGTATATTACATAATTATACAATATGTCATGAATATAGTTACGGTCTATTTATAAGACTAACTTGACATATACAATTTTATGAAAATCCTCGAAGGATTTATTTAAAAAATGCCAGAAGCATTAAAAGTAAAAACCAAAGAAATGTATTCAAAGATCTTTAGAAATAATCTACGTTGATGATCTAAATACAAGGAAATTGAAGAAGTAATTGTGTTTTCTAAAGAAAGAATTCGAAATGAAAGACCTTGGAAAACCAAATATTGTCTTGGTTTACAAATTGAACATATACATAATGGTATAATTGTGCATCAATCAAATTATAAGGAAAATGTCTTAAAATGTTTTAATATTGACAAAGCGAATTTTTTTAAGCACACCTATGGTGGTTAGATCGCTTAAACGTTGAATAAAATCCATATCATCCTTGTGAAGAAAATGAGGAATTGCTTGGTCCAGAAGTACCATATCTTAGTGCAAGTGGAGCTTTAATGTGTCTTAATAACTGTACAAGACCTGACATTTCTTTTGCACTAAATCTTTTAGCAAGATTTAGTTCAACTCCTGCCCAACGACACTGGACGGGAGTCAAACATATTTTTCGATACCTTCGAGGAACTACTGATCTAGGACTATTTTATTCTAACAATTCCAAAGAAGGTTTACTTGATTATGCAATTCTTCCACTCAACAACTACTATCCTCAATTATATGAGATTTACCATTTGGGTAAAAGAATAGGATTGGTTCAACTATATATACTACATACATGTAAAGTGATGGACACATGAATTTTTAGAATACACTTCTATGCAGAAAGAAATACTTGTAAAAGCTTTACAAGTCTTGGTGATTGAGTAATATCTAAATTCTGTTAATTATAACATTATTTATTTTTTTCATTTTCAGAAAAGGAATATTAAAAGTAAAATGACCTTTTTCAAATCAATCTATTGAGCTTACTATAATATTAATATTTACTATTAAATAAACTTTTTTATGACCCCGTGTGTGATTATTTACAAACAATATATGTTTATAAATGTTTTAACTTTTATAAAAGAATAGACATCCATAACAAAATTTAATCATTAAGATGAAATTTATTTTTAAAATTGTTTAGATAAGCAAACTTGAGATTTTTCATATAAAGTTTTGAATTTTAAAAGCCTCCTACGTTAAAATAAAACTAGTGTAATACTCGTGCGGTGCACAAGACAAATATTATACGTACAAAAAGTAATTTTAAATTATAAACACGTCAAATACAAGCATTCGAATATGACAACATGCATACCAATGTAAATAAAGTACATAACCATTAAAATACAATATATATTTGTATAAAATGTATTTTTACCTTTGTATCTTCTTTCGTCACAGTTTTTATTTTTTGTTGCTTAAGATTTGTAATACGATTTTATATGAAATTATTTTGAAAAAGAAGTTTCTTTACCTTTGTATGTTTCTTTGTAATCATCTTTTTTCTCCTCTTTATAAAAATATTTTTATTAATCTTTTAATCCAAAAGTGATGGTTGAAACTAATTACATGCAAATGTTACATTACCTTTATACGTGATCGTGGTTTTGCAAACCTTATTTTTCCTGCGTAAGAAAATAAATATAATCCGTCTGTTTTCTATGTTTGACTTTGAGCATACCACCATGTCAATGCCCTCCTAACATATTAAGAAACTTGTTACCCTATGTTATAAAATATATATAGCGAACAAAATACATGATTTACCTCTAATTTGCTTTCATATTCCTGTCTACCTTAAGCTGAAAAAATAAAAAAAGAAAATTGAAAATTAGAAATAACAATATTGGCTGAAACTATAGTTAAAGAACAAATAATATTTTTTATGAGTTAATCATATGGTTCAGCTTCACTGCTTTCTGCTTAGATGTCCTACTACAACCATTAGATTGAAATGTTGCAAGTGCGAAACAGATTTATAATTAAATCATTGACGTCAAAATGGAATATGGAGCAAATCCAAATTACAATTTGTAATTACCTCTCTATTTTGTCGATGACAAGTGCAATTGTTTGAGTAACACTGAAAATTACGTGAACAAAATTGTTAGTTTAGATCGAACATATAAAAAATTGTATACGTATGATGACTATAAATACTTTAAAAACAGAGGCTAGAAATTGCAATTGAGAAACCTTAAAAATCCCAATGCTAAAAACTGCAACTAAGAAATCGAACAAAAGTGATTCTATTATACCTGTTGAATTACATTTTGCATGAAGAAACAACTACGATTTCTCTACTAATAGTAGAAACCACATCTTTCTTGTTTTTGCCGCTTTAGTTTTTTATTACTTGATTTGATTTCTGGATTAAATTAAAAATGAACCAAACTTGGACTTATGATAGTTATATTGTGGGCGGTTACTTTTATTGGGATACATAGTTTTTTTTTTATGAATGGTTGTGTTGTTTGACTTATTTACCCTCATGTGTGTAGGTGGCTTTATATTTAAGAATGTCCGGAATGGGTAGTGTTGTAATTTAGCACCACAACATGGGAAACCGATTTGCTAACCTCCCCATCGTGTGCTATATAATTTTTTGCCTAGAAAGTTTTTTTCCTAAATGTTAAATGTAGTGGAGTAACTCCTCCACGTTGTGTAACCACCCCAATATGGGACAACTTGTAAATTTGTTTTGATGCATTGGACAACAGTACACTATGCTTCTACAAAAGTAAAACAATTAACACGGCTCAGATTAAAAGATACAAATTTGGACGGCTGAGATTACCCAAGAAGTTTACATTCTCTCTCCTTCCTAGGTAATATATAGAGAGAATTGTGATTGGGTGTATAGCTTTTAAAGTAATTAGGTCGTGCGGTATTTTCTCCCCGATAGAAAATCAGGATTGCCATCTAGGATCAAGCCGTTAGGCAATGTGCCCTGGCTAAGCGGCCTGACAAAAATTGACCCCGCAATGGCTTCTCCACACCGATCGACATTCTTTCTTTTCCTTCCTCTTTATCTCTCTAAATTTTATATATAAATAGGTATTAGGATGGAAATATCAAATATGTGTATTTTCAAATTAGAAAAATGAAAATGTAAAAGAGAGAACAACTGATGTGATAATGATATATCTAGATGGATAAAATTTGGAAGGCATGTGTATACCCACCACCCTTATAAAAGGTGTTCATTATTGTTAGATCTATATAATAATATTAAATATATATTATTTTCATCAACTAAATAGTACAAAATCGACTAGAAAAAGATATATATTGCTAGAAAACTAAAACATTTATGTTATCAAATTATTGAACATATCAGTTTATGATATCTCACTTGACCAACCACCTGATGTAATAGTTGTAGTTGTCATTGTTGCAATAACCTGTATACGTATTATTGAAATGGCCTTTGTAGAATTATGCGATGATAATCAGTAAAGGCAAGTATATAATTGTTTAATTCATTATTATTATTATTAACTATAAATAATAATAAACGAATAGTTATTCATCACTTGTCATACACTCGTAATATTATTTGTCATCTTCTAGTTTTGATATTTGTCATTTTATCAAAACTCTAAACTAATATATAAAAAGTAAAATCAATTTATTTTTAAACTAAAATCTTGAAAGATAATGTTAAATTCTATATACAACATATTTATTTAACGTGAGAATATGATTTATGAATATTTAGAAGTAAGAAAATAATAGGTTGTTTTCCCATGTTGAGAAAATTAAACTCCAATTCTAAATATTCAAACCTTAAGGGGACGTTTGGTTCGTAAATTTTCTGGGATTCACTGGAGTGGGAGATTGTGTCTAGAACAAGGAGTGGAAGAGCTCTTCAAGTGGTCTCGTAGTGTTCTTGAGGTATGACACTAATCCTTCCCCTTTTTGTGTCTTTGAATATGGAAATCATCCATAATGAAGTTGTAATAAGTTTTTAATCCAAGAACAACAAGCTTAATTGCTCTCTATTTGATCATCGTCTTTCTTGGAGTTTTGTGAAATTCTTATTGGTTTTCAAAATAGAGTTTAATAAACGTACTTGTAACGGTCTTCAACGATTACATTTCAAATTTGAAAGCGTAGTTGAGTTGTAATAATTTTGGCAAAATGAAGTTGTTAAAGTTAAAATGGGAATTTGGGATTTAAATCCATGTTTTTATTAAGTTTTTATGTTTAAAATGTGCCAAAGAGGCTAGAAACAAGTTTGGTGATTAAAAATATAAAAAGCAATATATTAAAAATTTCCGTGCGGTTAAATAAACTAGTAACATAAATACTCGATAATAAATAAAATAGGTTAAAAACTCAAATTTAGAGCCTAATATCAGTGTGTGATGATTGGGGCTAGTAGTGTTATTGGTAAATTTTATTTATCGAATGAAACATGGCACATATAATATGCAAGTCAGAGATGATGTCGTCAATGTAGATTAACAAAAATACATTAGAAGCAGATACTAATTAAAAACGTAAGGACGCTTAAACACAAGATTTGAGCAGATGATGGATGCAAAATCTATAAATAATCATAAGTTCATATTTAGCAGCATTACAAATACAAAATCCAAAGGAGTCGGAGTCGGAGTCGGATTCGGAGCCGGTGAAGTCAAGAAAAATGGGCTCATCCATGAGTATTAAAAGCTTCCCACACCAAGTTCTGGGGAGCAGGGTTTGTGAGATCACGAGCCTGTAGAGCCGCCGTTCTAAGGGTTCTAAGGGTTGTTACATTGGCATCGAAGAATGTCAGGCTCGTGTACGGCAAATTGTGTTTCTTGCAAAGTTCCCTAACGATCGGAGAAATCGACCTCAAATGACATCGAGGTAACCTCGGAAACAAATGGTGCTCAAGTTGGAACTGTAGACCGCCGAAGAACCAATCCATGTAAGATGAGCAGGAGATGTCAATGGTCCCGCTTGTTTGTTTCTCAAACCAATCGTTCCCCTTTGGTGGTCCGACGTAAACATTGGCTGCAAAGTGGTTTAACGTAAACTGAACATGTTGAATGCCCGTGACGCAAAAGCTGACCAACACAAACGCAACTCGCTCCGGCCAATTGGGTAGGCATGATACTAGAAGTGGAAACCAAGTCCAGAAAATCAGGGTTCCTAGAATGTTGAGACCTTTGTCAGGGACCTTTCGCTTCGAGAATAGTAATAGTAACGTTTGTAAATAAAGGTTGACCCTTGCGACGCACATGATCGGGTAATATGTATAATGTTGATAGCTCACAAAGAACCTAGCCAATGAGTCAAACGTCAGTTGTCTCCCGTAGAAAACGGATGTCAACGAGTTGAAAAGTTTAGAAGAGACTGCCAGCATCGGCAAGTGTTGAAGGTCAGGATCGTAATCAAGACTATTACAGGCAATGTGATGTGCGTTATGCGTCCATTTCCACCATGCGATGCTTATCCCTGTTATGCAATTCCCGATAAAGATCCCTGCAAATTTGTTCCACCCACGAGTCGCCATCATTTGATAATGCCCGGCATCGTGACCTAAGTACGCAATCTGGATCCAGGCTAATCCCAACAATGCTCCTGCCAACATATGAACCCAGAAACTAGAAGAATACAAGACCCCGTATACACAAGAGGAAAGAAGCAATGATACGAAGCAAAGTGAGTAGATCACACCATGCCCTTTCTTTTCAAACATCCCGGCTTTTGCAAACTTGGAAGCAAGTTTTCTATAATCTTTGGACACATCAGAAACTTGGTAATCTTTTAAGTGATACCCAGTGAAGAGTTTCTCGAGGTGTTGCCATGCTGAACCCGGATGAAAAGCGATAAACGCATCGGTTACATCCTGACCAGCAAGATTCATAAGTGGAATATCACCACCAGGGTGTATTTTAGCCCATTCTGTAACATCGTAAACTTTTCCCTGGATCGAGATCCACAAATCATTAGGCTTGCTGTGCTTCTGTAACTCCTCTGACGTTACATACTTCTTTCCATCGGTCGTTGAATGCAAAACTGTGCAAGAGAAGTTACATGTCAGATACATATGCAAGTACTAAAATACAAGGAAACCTTTTTCATATAAATAGGGTAGATTTTAGTAGCTCACATCTAAGACAGGACTGATTTTCAGCATAACTTTTGTTTCATAGGAAATCAAACAATGGTAGAGGAACAAGGTTTGCTTGTGATACAAAACATATTCAACAACACGACGTGCATTTATAGAAGCAAAGGCATGTGAAAAAGAACAACTTGAAACCGATATAAATTTGATCCGATCAAAGTTACAGAGCCTACGACCAGCCCACAGGAAGGTCTTGACAGCTTGCACTCTGGGCAAAAGGCTTTGCTGTTTCGGCCCAACCATCAAGCCAGCATTTAGAGATATTTGCAATTTTCTTTTTGTTTGTTTTTAGAGTAAACCATTTGAAACCAGAAATTTCTATCAATCATGTGTTATCTTAGGTAGGGAACCAGAATTCATTACTTTAGTAGTGTTAATAGAAAAGAACCCTAAACACCTAGAAGGAATTCAGATATATAATCTTTTTCCCCCTGATCCTACTGTTTGCTATGATATCTAGCATGCTTCCTTCCTGCATTAGTTTGAGATATTCCAGTTATACATGACATGTGATTTAGGTTGCACATGAATTTTGCTAATGAGTTATGGCTCAATGTGTAGATGTTACATACTAGGCATGAAGAGCATCATAAACTAATCAACTATGGACAATTCATGTTTTGACCAGATCGTCATGTTATGGTCCAAGAAATTAAGCTTTTACAAGTCTTTCAGCCAGATCACAAATAGGACAAAAATGATGAACTGCGACACACAAGAATTATTTATTTAAATTATTTATTAAATATATAGCTAAAAGATATGCAAACCTGGTTTAAATCACATTATTAAGGGGGGCCGTTTGACTTATTTAAAGGCAAAACAATATTATCCATAATTACACCCCAAAAATGGACAGATAGTATTCGAAAATGACAGGCAACTTGACAAGCAATAGTAGTGGCATACTGTCACATGAATAACTAATGCAAGTGCTAATAGTTTATCAACACAATTACATTGTTTTGGTATTGTGAAATTTATTCAGGTTTTTATTAGTGGATCCTTTGAACCCGCTTGTTAATTCGATGTTTTTCCTTGTTTGGACTTTGGATAGTGAGATTGCTGCTGTTGAAGGTTGGGTTTTTTTCACATTTTCAAAATTCTATCATTTTTCTTTTGTGGTTTTTGTGTCACTAGTTTTAGAGGTGGATAGGGGATTGAACCCGTTCGTTGAGTAGATTTTTTTTTTGTTCTTCAGATAAACCCTAATACATCAAACCAAGTTATAAGCATAGTTGACCTTACCAAAAGGTTGGATATGGCCATAGACTCATAGTACTAAGAGGACAAGGCGTTATGTTAGTGATTTAATTTTATACTTGTGAGATTTTTCATGCTAGTACACAATCGACAGTTCATCAACTACTCACTACAATCAACCAATTCCACAAACTTGGTAATTGGTACAAACACACATGGTAAGTTATACCTAAAACACATGATGTCATTTGTACACAACAATTTTTTACATAAAATGACTAATCTACGGTACCCTTAACAAAGAGGATAAAATGTAAAGATGATAAAAATGTTAGCGAGGATAACTTAGTCATTTTATACAAAATTTGTTGTGTATGGCAAACTTTTGTTGTGTACAAATCACCTCCGCTAAACTCTGGTTTGTCTTGATACCATATGGGGCATTGTTGGGACCATCTGCCCTCTTTTTACTTCTATTCGGCGATGATTGTTTCTTTTTTACCTAAAAACCACCATTGGACCAATCGGGTAAAAAAAAAAATTTAAAAATAGTTAACATCACACATGTCAAATGGGTCGAAAATTGCCCGATATTTATTCAAATGCTTACTCTAAATAGTTTTATTAGATTAGATTATTTTATAAGACAGTTTTTATAACCATATTAAGACATAGGTATTTAAGAATGGGGGGACATCATATTTGTACCGACCAGTACTAAAAAAAATAGACTTTTTAATCAAAAGTGCCTATCTTGTCACCTTTACTTCAACTTTTACCATACACTCCCGTGTATCACATTGTGCTCCTGCATTTAAAACTTATGCCCACTATAATGACATGGGGATACAATTACTATAGCATTAAATACTACATGAAGAAGGAAGAGGTTTTCAGAGGAACACATTAAAGAGGCTTAGTCCCCAGCTCTTAATTCTTAAACAAATTGGCTGTCAGCTTATTGTATTCAAATAATGAAGAAAATATTTAAAATGAAAGATACCTTCACAGGTATAGCTTCAAGCCTTCAATACAACCCATTATATATAATAATCTTTGTATGCGACTATGTAACAATAAATCAATAATACTGCCATAAATTATTAGGATAAAGTATTTTCTTTTCTAAGAATAAAAAATCAAATAAATAGTTACTCCAATAAATTATTAAGCATAAAGTTTACTTTTTCGTTTAAAAAAATGAAATCTTAAGCCCAAAATGAATGTTACTATTCCTAGAAAACCAGATCGGATGTTGACAGAATATGAACTTAATCTTTTAGAAACACAAACGCCAGATCTGATTCAGATCCGAACAAGCATACTACTATCGATTGGAAAGTGGAAACCAAATTCATCTAGAAACTAATACTTCTCGTCTAATTTCACTGTGCATAAAACACAAACAGCGGCTATGCATTTAAAACAGAGAACGGATAAATTTCAAAAAGTGTTAATCGGAAAATGTAGATCAACCATAAACGATACACCTAAACGGATCGTAGATCGAACAACTCCCCAACAATCAAAAACATCAAATCAGCAAACGTATTGCACGTCGTCCACTTCCACTTACAAACACATCAAACATCACAAATTTTGAAGGAAAAAAAAACATATGAAGTCTCGAAAATGTGAAACGGGACCAACCTTTAATGACCAGTAGATTGATTCAAAGTTCCAAACAATCAAAAACACCATGTCAACACACGGACTCGGTGTCATCCACTTATAAACTCAACAAACGCCACAAAATCAAAATAAAACACATGATATCTCGAAAATGTGAATCAAAAATAAAGGCAGCTACTCAGATAATCGAAAACATCAGATCAACAAACCGATTCAAATAATTACAAACATTAGAAAATCAAGAGAAAAGAGGGAGAGACGAAAATCGGAAATGCTAACAGGAAACAAAGACAAGACCGATTCAAATAATGAAAAACATGTAACGAACAGACCTAACAAACGTCAACTTCCAAAATGCGAATCGAAAACATGAACTCACCTTCAACGACTGCAATGGAAGGAGAAGTCATGGTTGAATCTTCACACATCAGCACAAACCTTGCTCCAAGCGCTTCACCACCGATGATTTCTATAAAAAATACGAATAAAAATCACAATGTGCAGCGATGCAGTCCGGAGAGAGAAAGTGATACGAATCTGTTTCTGGTTTTTTGAACCCTAACAGGGAGAAAATGGCAAACATTATATATATATTAGTTAGTTAGGAGCAAGAAACGCAAGAGGGAGAAGAATCAACGGTTGAGATTGAATTGATCTTGGGAAATATCTTGGATGGAGTGACGGAGCTCAGCGCGTAAAGCAGAGGATAACTTCTCCGCTAGTCATGCATTTGTCCCTTGTAACTTTGCCACGAAGTGTATTACTCACCATCCACACCCATTCACTACTTTTGAGCCTTGAGGTATATCATAAGTTATAGACTAAATTACATAAATGGTCCATGTGGTTTATATGAAATTATGGTTTTGGTCCCTGAAAGAATTTTATTACACCACATGTCACATCCTTGCTTTTTAACACGCTTGCTTATCCCAGGAATAACAATAAATGCATAAAGCTAAATAAAACGTTATAATAAGTCTTGCACTACACGTGCTACAAGGTTACAGTACTAAGTTGCTAAAAACATCACAATTAAAATAAAAGCAGCTACCCAGAACCCAAGGCATCATAAAGCTATACCACAAGCTGAAAGTTAGCTAAGTCCTCTGGGCAGATCAGATAATAGACCTAAGCAGAAGGTCCAGCTTGTTCTTTACCTTTTCCTGTAAAAATTGTGAATAGCAACTGTAAGCTAATGCTTAGTGAGTAAACAGATATTCATGAATGCATGTAAAATATGAGGCGAAAGTGCCTAAAAAGGCTGTTATGCTTGCTTGCTTGCTTGCTTGCTTGCTCATTTGCTTAATACCCAGAAAGAACGCTGCACAATTGAGACATTTCACGCAGAACGGAGATGCCACCACGATGGGTTTACCGCTGACAGATGATCAATCTGTGATGCGGGGCTAGCTACCCGCATAATGCTCAAGGGATAGTGGTGAACATCAGAATTGCTTGCTCGCTAAATATAATGCTTATGAGATGCACAAAGAAACGCTAACACAAGGTTTGCTGTATAGTATGCAGAACAATAAACAGATAGCAGATAAATATGCATATTAATAGATCAAATGTAAGATCCGGCTAAGCTGGGCATCACCTGTACCACAGTGTTCGCCTTCACTCACAAAAGTCTATTGAATTCCAAAGAAGTCACATAGAAGCAATTTATGTCTCAATTTCATATAAAACATGTAAACAAGAATAACTGTTACTCACAGTACTGAAAATGCTTTGAATACTTGCTCGGGCTTATTTACGCTTTAAATTGCTTTATAACGCTTGCACTTGCTTATCTAGGCTTTAATATAGTCTGGCACTGGCTTTGACTCGCAGCTGGGCTAAACAGCTTATGTATAATATCTGAAGTTTAATATTACAGAACATGTGCTAAATTAATATTGCTAGCTCAATATTCCTATATCTATAAGCCATAACTTCTAACTAATCATTTTGCTATTTATTTTGCTAATTTACGCGTTGCTCATTAATTTTTATAAATTAAATTCGAATTTAATGGATAGATTCGAGCACATGTAGACAGATTCGAAGGTAGATTCGAAACAATGGTTAGATTCGAACCTCATCATGCTAAATTCGAAGGTACAGACTCGAACATAGGGAGTCAGACTCGATGACAGATTCGAAGGGGTCTTAGATTCGAACCTTCATTCGAATCTGAGGCTAGATTCGAACCCCATACTCGAATTTAACTCTATTCGAGTCTGATCTATCTATTTTCGAGTTTGTTCTACGCATTCTCGAGTTTGTTCATATGCTACAGCTTTAAACATTCATTTCAAGCCTCAAATCCACAAATAATCTAAGTAATAAGCCTCGGTTTAGTTATATTATACATAATCTACCATATTTTAGCAAAAACTCAGACGAAACCAGCTTTAAATCGCCTAAAATGATAAATTCGGATTTATAGTTTCAAAACTAAAAATGCAGAAAACGAAATTGATCGATTCTTACCTCAAATCCGTACGAAATCTCACATGCAATAGCAGATTCGTGTTCTACTCTTCGAGATCTTTCCGATGACGTATAGAACACGAGATTTGGCCGGTCGGTTTGGGAGAAAAGCTAGAGAGAAGTTTCGGGTTAGAGAGAGAAGCTCTGGAATTTGCTAGAAGGTTTTTGCAAAAGTGAGAAAATGGAGCACCCAACTCCTATTTATATTAAATCTCGAAATTACATCTTTTTACGCAAATTGCTCAAAAATTCTTAAAATAAAAATGCAAATAAAAGCAAGGTGTTATACCACAAGTCCCTAAAATCGAAATGTTGTAACATTTTGGTCCCTGAAACTAACGGCGGTTAACTTGAGCCGTTAGTTTCAGGGGCATTTTTGTCCTTTTGAATTTCAGGGACCATTTATGTACATATCATACTTTCAGGGACCAAAATGTTACAATGTTTTTATAATTTAATTTAATTTTCATAGTTTTCATATATATATATATATATAGATTGAGGTTCAATTGAGAACTTTTATGCATCGGGGCACCTCGAGGCACTTTTGTGCATCGGATAATCCACCAAGGGTGCACAAAGGGCATTTAGGGAAAACTAAAGACATGATAATTAATTTATTTCTAAAAATCATTAAATGATAATTAGGAGTTACATTTTGAATTAAAATCTCATATTAACTACATTCCTCATTTTCATCCTTATTTCTCTCTCTCTCTCTCTCTATAATCGTGTTCTTCATGATTTTTCTTAGATGATGATGATTTGAAGACGAAGATTAACGATGAACAACGATGATGATGAACATGAACAAGAGAGGTAACCGATGATAATTATGAAAAACATGATGCATAGATGGATGATGAACGATTAATAATGATAATGCATAGATGGATGATGAACGATTAACAACGGAAAATGATGATGCATAAATGGATGATGAACAATAACGATGCATAGATCAATGATGAACAAGTTGAACATGATGCATAACTGAATGAAGAATATGAACGACAAACACGATGCATAAAAGAATGATGAACAAGTTGAACACGATGCATAAATGAATTTGTGTATTTTTTTTTTGTTAAATGCGTTTTTTTAACACAATGCATAGATAAACACGATTAACGATGAAATGCATCGATCTCCATCATCATTTTTGAATTTGTGTAATTTTTTTAAATTTGGAAATGTATCAATTGAATTTATTTAGCATTTATTATTTGATTATTTGTTGAAATATTAAATTTAATGAGGTATGCACATTCCCCAAAATGCCCTTCTTTCTTTGTTTCTATAATGCACAAGATGCATAAAATTGTCCAACTATTTACCATTTTGCCATTAATCTAATCCATACAATTTTTTGATCTAATGGATGATATAGGTACTTTTGTACCTCGATGCATAAAAGTGCTCAATTGAACCTCTCTATATATATATATATATATATATATATATATATATATATATATATATATATATATATATATATATATATTTATATTTTTTTTTTCTTTTTATAAATTAATTATCCAAATATAACATTTTTATTTTTTATTCCTTTTGTTTTAATTATTAATTTTTATTTGTATGTTTATTGTTATTATTAAGGTTAGTTTTTTTTTATGTATTACTATACTATACTTATTTATTTAAGATTATATATGATATACATGGTTCATTTTTTTTCAATTATTTATTGAGAATCCAAATCTTTCTCTATTCTTTTTTTCATTTAAGAAAAATAAAATCTAGTTGTAGTTTTTTTCGTTCGGAAAATCTAAAATCGAAATGATTTATTTCTTTTCTGCATTCAAAAAAGTTCAAAATAAGGACGTGTTGAATCTTTTTTCGTTTGGAAAAAGAATATAATCAAATGCTTCGTAGTTTCATCATTGCAAATACTTAATAAAATTTTTCTAATCCTAAATGGTTTGAAAAATCAAGAATTGGAATGGTTCATCGCTTTTTAGTCATATAAATTAAATTCCAAATGGTTTGCTGTTTTATTGAAAAAATTGAAATTGTATTGATTTTTTTATCTACGTTTCATTAAAAATCAAAAGGTTCTTTTGTTTGAAAAAAATCAAAAATCATAACGGTGAACCATTATAATGAACCATTTCGATTTTAATTTTTTTGATAAAAAACGATGAACCATTATAATTTTTTATTTTTTAAACAACGATAACCATCTTGATTTTAATGACGAACCATTTTGATTTTAAATTTTTTGATCAAAAAACGGTAAACCGTTATGATTTTTGACTTTTTCAAACAAAAGAATAATTCTGATTTTTAATTACACGTAGATTAAAAAATCAATACAATTTCAACTTTTTCAATAAAAACAACAAACCGTTTAGAGTTTAATTTATTTGACTAAAAAGCGATGAACCATTTCAATTTTTGATTTTTTCAAACCATTTAGAATACAAAAATTTTATTAATTATTTGCAATGAAGAGACTACGAAACATTTTGATTATATTCTTTTTCCAAACGAAAAAAGGTTCAACACGTTATTTGAATTTTTTTTAAATGGAGAAAAGAAATAAATCATTTCGATTTTAGATTTTCCAAACAAAAAACACTACAACTAGTTTTTATTTTTATTTTCTTAAATGAAAAAAATTATAGAAAAATATTTGGATTCTCAATAAATAATTGAAAAAAAAATGAACCAGATATATCATATAATAATCTTAAATAAATAATTATGGTAATGTATAAAAAAATAAAATCAATAATAGCAATAAACTTAAAAATATAAATTGATGATTAAAACAAAAGGAATAAAAATAAAATGTTATATTTGGATAATTAAATACTAAAAAAAGAAAGAAATGATAAATATATATATGAAAAGTATGAAAATTTCATAAATGGTCCCTGAAAGTATAAAAATTACATAAATGGTCCTTGAAACTCAAAAAGACAAAAATGCCCCTGAAACTAACGGCTCAAGTTAACGGCCGTTAGTTTCAGGGACCAAAATGTTACAACTTTTCGATTTCAGGGACTTCTGGTGTAATAAAATTCTTTCAGGGACTAAAACCGTAATTCCATATAAACCACAGGGACCATTTATGTAATTTAGTCTAAGTTATAACAACGTACTTATGATATTGTTATAAATTATTTATTTTATTTAAAATTCGAATTTTATTATAAACTTTTTTCTACTTGATGCTAAATCTTATTCACCAACTTGTAGGACGAAACATTGAAACATTACCGAGTAGAGTCGTTTCATGGATTTTGAAGCCTCTAAATACAACGTAAATCTTTAAATACAAATAATTTAAATATTAATTTGATCATTTTGCGATCAAATTTTAATACGTTAATAAGAGGTCATGAATGACAAATATCATGTATTTGTAATGTATTCAATGAAACTTTTAAAATGACAATATAATAAGCTTGAAAAGAATTGATGAGAAATGAGAAGTTAACATTTTTTCAAATTAAGTCAACTGATATGATTTTATTGTAAATCACATGACATTTTTTGTTCCATGTAAGAAGTCAAAAGAGCTATGAGTGAATATAGAATTAGTACTCTTTAATAAGGTAAAATAAATAATAAATGTTCTGGGTACTCCAAATCAAATGAAATTTTGACTTGCATTCCATTATACATCAAAAAAATTAAGACCAAAAATCCAACTATTTTTGTGATTGGGATGCCCTATGAAGTTAGGGATCCTATGCAATTAACCCTCTTGCACACCTTAAAAGACAGACTTGTTACCATCAAATTAATCTTGAATTATTATATAACTAGTTTATTGACTCATGTATTACCTAGATAATTTTAATAAAATTATTTATATAATATGTTTATGAAGCAAAAAAATTAAAACATAGAAATGTTAATTATAATTTTTTAGCGTTTCAGTTAAATATTAATAGTAACTACTTTTTCTGATTTTTTTTTTAAAATTTTATTTATAAACTTACATATGTTAACTGGTTTAAATTGAAATTTTAGTTTGTGTACAATATAAAAAATTTTATATTTTATTACAACTAATAAAATGTTGTGAAATATTTTCATACCAATTACCTTTTACATTTTAAATTTTTAATATTTTTGTAAAATGTGAATTTATCTTTAATAGACACTGATAAGTTTATAAACACATAAAAATCTTTAAGTTAGATGCATGGATATGTATAGATGATAATATTTATATTTAAATTTAATTTATGACTGATATTGATAAATACATAAAATATTTTTTTAATTAGAAATGTTATGTGAAATATGTTTCTACTAATTACTTTGTACTTTCAAACACATATTTCGAGAATATTTTTTGAAAAAAGTATTTACATAAAACGTATATAATATTAAAATATATTAATTTTAATTTTAATAAAAAAACACAAGAACAATGTAGTTATTTTTTTCATTTGAATTTAGGCTTAACTAATAATTAAATGATGCTAAAAAGATAATGATAACAAGTGACATTATTAGATAATGACAAATGATGGATAAAATTAATTAATTGTTAATATTTATATATTTAAAAAAAGGGTTGATTATGTCAAAGGATAGTTTATTGTCACTTTTTTCAATTTAGGTAACACATAACTTTTTTTTTTCTATTTATGATAGCGTAGTCTTCAAATTAAGTCAATCAAGATAACTTTATAGGATGAAATGTAATTACTGTCATGACAGACTAATTGTCTGGTCTACAAATTTTTTTAATTTCTAAAAGTGCTTTATTTGTTTATTTGCTCAAAATAGCAATATATTGTTAAAAAAAAACTATTTTAATTTGCACAAACAAATACAACTCAAATAACAATTAAATTGTCATTTTAATAAAAGAATTTGACTGGACCAAGAAATTGTCATGTCAGAAATTTCTACATACCAATCCGTTATGGTTACCTTGATTTAGAGACTATGGTGTTGTTTTGTTTTTTAAGATGTTAAATGTCTGTAGTCTGAAACAAATGTATATTAATAAAATCTCAAGCTACTCACTAATAACTTTAATTGATTTTGTTCAACATACTCCAAAATATATAATCATTTATAATTAATTTGTGTTAATAATCAAAGAAATTTTTATGGTAGGACTTTATAAAGTTTTTATTACTTCTATGAATAGAAAATTGAAGTCTCACGTATATCTCATAAACGAAGCATGAAGATTAGGTTCACCATCATAAGTTAGAACACAGATAAACGGGTTGATGATCAAAAGTCATAAATTTTACATACTTTTAAATTTTTTTCAAATAGCAATTTGTTTAATACACCGTTTTATAAATTTTTCTTTTTAAAAAAAATTATGTTTTATCTTAGTTTTATACGATATGTCAATTTAACAATCCTGCCTATTTGGTCCGTTGAGTCAAAATTATAACCCGTGTTATATTGTTTTTTTCGAGTTGGTTTACTACCAAAAATATCACCAACCCAATTAAATTTGACCTTTTCTTCATTTGTTTTCTATAAGAAAATTTTCGTTATATCAAATTTCACCCACTAAACATTATGTATTATTATCCCATCCCAACAAGCATGTTAATTATTGAATTCCTTCACCCTAAAAGTCATATCTTTTATTTATGCTTTCTTTTTCGAAAATTTATCTTCAACGTGCCACGTCCATGAGTACAAAGGAAAAAAAGTATGTCAAATGATGTTGTTTGTTGTGTATCTTTATTTTCCAAAACATAAAGAAGAAAACTGAATATTCCCTTTTTATTGAACTTTTTTGTATTCCTTAATCCATTAATCTATATCTATGTATATAATTCACCACACATGTCCCTTCCTATTTTCCGTAAAATAAAACCAACCCAATCTGACAATAATTTTTTTGTCTAAATTAACTAAGAATATTTTAGTAAATGAACTTAATTACTTCAAGGATTAAAATCAACCATCAATAATAATAAAAATCTAATTATTAACTTTTAAAATTTTATAATATGTTCATATTATATAAAATTTAAATAAATTCAGTACGCCGGTTTACTATCAGTATTTACTATTTTTAATATTATTTTAAGTTTATATATTTTTAACGTTATAATTATTATAATAAAAGAAAAGATTCCACTTTCACATGACATGCTCTCGTTGCATCACTTTTTGGAGTTCCCTTTTATTTTTCTTAAATTAAAACCAACACAATTTTCATTTAATTCATTAAAAATGATTAATTAAATTTATAATTGATAATTATTTTTATCTAAATTAAGTAAGAATATTTTAGTAAATAAACTTAATTACTTCAAGGACTAAAATACACCATAAAAAATAATAAAAATTTATAATTTATAATATGCTTCATATTATATAAAATTTCAAGAAATTCACTATGCCAGTTTATTATTAGTATTTACTTTTTTTGTAATAACATTTTAAGTTTATATATTTTTGAAGTTACAGTTAATTATAAATATACTTATGCAATACATGGGTCGATAAACTAGTATATTTATAATACATATGCTCTGGTCTAATTCCAAAATGAACGGACGAAATTACATGAAAAATAATAATTCTTGATGACTACAGTATCAAACAAGATACATGATGAAAATATGAATGGTTTAAGTACTTTATATACACTTCAACCGATGCAAGACTAAGGGCGCGTTTAGTTTATGAAAATTTCTAAAATTTTCATATCACTTTTCAACAAAAATGAAAATTTGTTTACTTAACAACAATTTCATAAATTTTCATTTCACTTTTTAAAACACCACTTTTCATATTCTCTCTCTTACTTTTCTATTACCTACCCTATTTTTTAATAATACTCTCTTTCTCTCTCTTACTTTTCCATCACTTATCCTATTTTTTTATTTTATAGTCACTCATCTTATTTTTCATAAAACTAAAACTTAATCATCTAAACAAGTTTTCACTTTTCATAGAAACCCTTGTTTTTTTCTAAAAACTATAACTTGAAAACTGAAACTGAAAAATGACTCGTTTTCGTTAACTAAACGCACCCTAAGAGTTTATCAAAAATAAAATAGAATAGAATAAAGCATTGCTTTTAAAACCGTGAAAGCAATAAAAGAACTTATATAGATAAAAAGATACCAAAGTTCTATCCTTTATAACATCCTGCATTTCGTCATTTCCAACAAAACGAAAATATCTTTCATTAAGTTCATGATTAATAAAATTTAGGATATATCCACATATATTATGTGGTTTTGTAGTTTTTAAAGGTTGTATCATTGACCAAAAAGTATATATAATATGGTTATGAAACAAAAAGTGTATGTGGATGAGTCGATCGTTTTTTGAAATATCAGTTACACATGATTTGTAAGTCACCCTTATTCGAGGAAATATTTGAAATTTCCAATAATAATAATAATAATAATAATAATAATAATAATAATAATAATAATAATAATAATAATAATAAGAATAATAATAATAAGAATAATAATAATAATAATAATAATAATCATCATCATAATAATAATCATGATAATAATAATAATAATAATAATAATAATAATAATAATAATAATAATAATAATACTAATAATAATAATAATACTAATAATAATAATAATAATAATAATAATAATAATAATAATAATAATAATAATAATAATAATAATACTAATAATAATAATAATAATAATACTAATAATAATAATACTAATAATAATAATAATAATAATAATAATAATAATAATAATAATAATAATAATAATAATAATAATAATTGTGAATTCATATTTTTAGCAATTCAATCATATCGAACAATTCATATGAACAATTATCAATCCAACACATTATATTGAATGATTAAAGAGAGAAATATTACATTGGTGTTCTTGGCTTTCTTGCAAAGCAATCCTTCTTTTCTCTCTAATTCCAGCTGTGTATTTTTGTGTAATCTTCGATTCCTCTTATAACAGCACACATACACTCCTATTTATACACAATACAAAGTATTGAGGATTTACACAAACAACCCCTGAACTTTTACAATAAAATTGATTACAACTCTATATAAATTTGTACCCAACAATCTCCCCCTTAGAGATGAAATCAATTTTCAAATTAAAGTACATTGCAGGGAACTTGAACATTCTTTCTTGAAACTTTTCTTGCACCTTCTCTTCGATCTCTGAATCTTCTTCTTTATTGTCTCACTCTGATCTTCACATCTCTTCTATTCTGATCTTCTCTTTTCTTGTAAGCACACTCCCCCTTGGATCATGAATAGCTTTTAAATCTCTTCCTTGATCAATTGTCTTGAGATGATGTAGTAATTGCCTTCAGTTGATTTCAAACTACTCAACAGTTGTTTCTGAAATTCAGCTTTTCTCCCCCTCATGATGATCATAAAAAATTATGAACATCATGCAAAAAAACTTCAGAAACATTAATTCAATGAAATTACAGTAGAAGAAATACAACAACAATTACAACTCAGAAATTATTACAAATTGATTTTCTCCCCCTTAAACTGACATCTCTCCCCCTATACAAAACAGATTTATCTCACCCCCTCAAAAAGTTCAGTCCCCCTCGAATTGATATTATATCTTTTTAGAACAAAACAAAGCTTTACAACTTTGGGGAAAATGAAACACATTCATTTTGTGAGAAAACAAGTCCAGGTCCACATAGGATTCCTGTTTACACAATAGACAAAATCTATGTAACCTACTTTCAGCGCTGGCATGATAGTAACACTGGTAGGATTTCCAAATAGTCATCGTGAAATCCTTTATCATGAAAGAATCACTCATATTTGTTCCGGCTTAGTCACTTTGGACTAGCAGTTTATAGTCACGCAGACTGTCAGACTCGATGTGTCCTAAAAGTGTATATAATTAGCTCTAGACACAATGTGCATCAAATGAAATTGGAGACCGGAGCAACTGTCTTCCTTGTTTCAATATCAATAATATCCAAATGATATATCGATAGAAATGTGTTATATCTCCGTGATTATTGAAACAGAAATCTTTTGAGAGATAACTGAGTAGTTGGTGGGGTTAAGTGCATGCGTCACTGGGTCCATGACGTCTTTTTCAATATCAAGTCACCTAGGGCTTGATAGATTATGTGGATTACCCAGCAGACACAGTGTTGGTAGGATTCAGTCAGCTTTATAGCAATAGCATGATCTGATGCACCACCATCTCCTTTCAATATCAATATCCCTCTCACTTACATTTTATCTCTTCTCGACCCTGTCAGTATCCCGTGATAACCGACACTTCTCAACTAATAAACCTAAAGAACCCTCACCCACACAAACTAAAGTTGGTTTGCTTCTGGGGTAGGTCTTCCGGTTCTGGATAGACCATAGAAGCGATATTTATGTCTATCACTCAGATTAGTGCATAATTGGAGTCAGCAGAAAGATTTTCAGCTTTGAAGCTCAAGAGATATCAGAGAGATTATTTTCAAATAATATGGGAGATATCAGAATGAAATAGAAAATCTGATATATGATATGAAAAGAACCAGACTTTCTTGAAAGAATTAGCACATGGGAGATAACAGGAGAATCCAGTATAAATTGGAAGAGTTCTAACAAAACGAATCTCAGAAGAAATGAGATTATGAAAATCAAAGATTCAAAAAGAGATTAGATCAATTAATCTCAATGATAGATTCAGAGATTCATAAAAAAAATTTCTTTTCAGCTCAAAAACTCTTGTTATGTGTGTGTCAAATATTTTCGTGAAAAATCACACATAGTTTTGAAAAATGTCATCGTCAAAGTGCATCTGAAACTCCCCCTGTAAATAAGCACACACAGTTGGTCAACTCATAGAAATGAAATCAGGAGCAAAAAATTATAAAAATAAAACTCCCTCTTTGTCAATTTCAGCTTCGGAGTTGAATTCAGGGCAAGAATTCCAATAAGATTTGTCTCTCAGACTCGGGTTTCAGTCTGATGTAACTGAAAGCCTTTGACTCTGGTTCATTGAAGTCCGGGTTCTAGTCTGAATTAACTAGAAACCATTTTGATTTGAAACACGGGTCTTGATCTGATGTAATCAAGAGCCTATTGAAATGAAGAACGGGTCCTTATCTGGAATGATAAGAAACCTATAACCTGCAAAATTTAAGATGTCTTTGGTATCCAAACAGATTTGGATCCAGACTTGTTAGCGCTCTTGGGTACCCATTTCAAAACAGGTTTTGGTACCCACTTGTAGTTGGGTTTAGGTACCCATTGCATGTTATAACTATCAGCTTCTCTTTCAAACGCAGAAAACAAATTTCTTTGAGTATGATAAAATTGAATATCTGAATTTCTAAAGAAACTTGAATTTGAATGATCAGACTTTTGCGAACTCTTCTTTTTGAATAACTGTCCGGTTCTTGCCTGTTTCTGATAATACTTGGTATTTTTCTGTGAATTTGTTTTCTGATTAGAATGACCAGTATTTTCAGAAACTTTAAGAAAATTTGACTTCGAAGATTCACCGGTGTAAATCTTGACCGGAAGTTGTTCAACAATTTTATCTTTGCCGCTGTGTATCTTTAACAGATACTTAAGTTTAAGATCTGAAGAAGAATCAAACTTAGCAGAGTTAGTTAGATTCCCTTCACTTTCAGAAGACAAACCAGAGTGATCAACATTGGATTTTAAACACACTGAAGAAGGGGTCTTAACCTTTGACTCAGTTGACGAAGTCAACACATGTAATTGTTTTGTAAGATGAAGTATCTGATCTTCCAAACTTTTGATAATGACTAAATTTGAATTTCTGTCATGATCAAATGATTGGTAATCATATTTAAAAGATTGTTCTTTGATTAAGAACATTTGTCTTTCATCTTCAAACAATTCAGATTTTGATTTAAAATCTTGTTCTTTAAGTAAGAACTCATGTCTTTCCTTCTCAATCAAATCTTTAGTTAAAGACAACTCTTGTTGAAGAGCAAAAATTTCTTCATTTTTGTTTAAAATACAATTCTGATCAGTTGGTTTTGTCTTACAAAGTGTATCTTCAAGATCCTGAACTTTCTTGTAAAGATCAGATCTTTCAGGCAAAAGATATTTCAGTTGAGTTGCATTCTGAAAATTTTCTTGTTTCAGCTCATCAAGTTCTTTAAGTAATTCAGATATTTTCAATTGATGAGCACAACTCTCAGAGTTTTGTTTTTCTTTTAAGCTTTGAATTTCTTCATTCAATATTTGTATGTCACGTAACGCCAAATGTTTATCAGTATTTAACTGAATGAGAATGTCGTAATTGTTCTTACGAATCTTTTCAGATTCAGTAAGTTTGAAAATCAGCTCAGACTTTGACAATTGTTCAAATTCAATTATGAATTGCTAGAAATTGAATCTTCCAAGATCTTTTATGAAAAAACGGAGTGAATTCTGATAAAACTTTGAAAAACTATTTCAGTTAAAGATTACTTATGAAAAATCAGCTCTGAAATGACTTTTTGACGTTAAAATTTCAGCTTCGATTTGGCGTATGGTAGGCCTTCTAACGATGTTCCAGTCAAAAGTTATGGCCAATTTAAGCAGCTAATGTCAAATAGTCAATAGTATGATGAAACTCGAATGAATAAGGACTCAACTCGAATGAAGAATAATGAAACTCGAATGATCATGAATGAAACTCGGATGGTTAAGTGTGAAACTCGATTGAAAAAGAATGAAACTCGAATAAGCTTGATGAAACTCGAATGATGAAGCTTGAAACTCGATTAATGAAGCTTGAAACTCGATTAATGAAGCATAAAACTCGATTAATGAAGCATTAAACTCGATCAAATAAGCATGAAACTCGATCAAATAAGCATGAAACTCGATCAAATAAGCATGAAACTCGGTCAAAGCTTTATAAAACTCGGTCAAAGCTTTTTCAAACTCGATCCCTTCTTTTTAAAACTCGAATAACACTATGAGTTCAGTATTGCCCGAGTTTGATAAGAAACAGATAAAAATCAAGTTTAAAATCACAATTTTCAACAAAAAATTCACCAATGACCTCAAATTATGATCGAGTGTGCGTTTTTCACACAGAAACAACTTTTGTTAAACAACTTTGTCTAATTTTAGATTAAAAATCCAAAAATAGACAAAAACGTGAAGAACACAATATTTTCAAAAAAAATCTGAAAATTCCAAATTAAAATTTGTATGTTTGGAATTAAAATTTGAGATTTATCTCATTAGATTCACACTCAACAACGTCACCTTCGATCCAAAATTCAAATCATTTCATCCACAGAATCAAAATCCAAAAATGATATTCGAATTTTTAAACTTTCTATGAAACAGTACTTCGAAAAATTACATATTCAGAATCAAATTCACTCAAATTTAGCCATATTTGGCTCTGATACCAATTGTGAATTCATATTTCTAGCAATTCAATCATATCGAACAATTCATATGAACAATTATCAATCCAACACATTATATTGAATGATTAAAGAGAGAAATATTACATTGGTGTTCTTGGCTTTCTTGCAAAGCAATCCTTCTTTTCTCTCTAATTCCAGCCGTGTATTTTTGTGTAATCTTCGATTCCTCTTATAACAGCACACATACACTCCTATTTATACACAATACAAAGTATTGAGGATTTACACAAACAACCCCTGAACTTTTACAATAAAATTGATTACAACTCTATATAAATTTGTATCCAACAACAATAATAATAATAATAATAGTAATAATAATAGTAATAATAATAGTAATAATAATAATAATAATAATAATAACAATAACAATAACAATAACAATAACAATAAGAATAATAATGGTTCTATACATTTTTAGTTTTTTATACACACATTTAAACATATATAGACAATATGATGCTATAGTGTGTATAGTGATTTTATATTTATTCATTTGGATAACCATATGTGATTTTATATTTATTCATTTGGATAACCATCTGTGTGTATGTATGTATGTTTGTGTTCAAGTAAGTACCATTAGTTTTATGCAGTACCGAAAGTACCTCGCTTAAAACATTTTTATAATCATGTTTAAAAATAACAATACAAAACTACCTGTAAAAATAACACATAAACACATTATAATTATGTCAAACGTGCATGTTCACATGAATTTTACCGATGTGGATGTGTATGTTTACACTAAGCATCTTAACATGAACTGTACCGTTGTTAACGTTACACACATGATATATAAATTTCAGATACATTCACTAAGTCTACGTCGTTGAAAATTTTATAAATGGTCATATATATATATATATATACATATATATATATATATATATATATATATATATATATATATATATATATATATATATATATATATATATATAATATGGTTCGAGAGAGTACCACCCTTATGCAGCGCACCAGAAGGTACCAGCTTTAAAAAAACTTTTTTTAAATTTTTTTTTCATAAACATGTTTTAATTAACATTATGAAGAACATATATAAATTTCATATACATTCACATCTCATAGCTCCTAAAAAATGATGTGAACACACACTTACATAATTTTGAATGTATGTGAACGTGCATTTATGTGGTGCGTGTTTTCATGCACTTAGAGTGCTCGGATTTGCGTGAAATTCACATATGATCTGTGTAATGTTAATTAGAACATGTTCATGAAAAAAATTTTCAAAAAAATTACTTTTAAGGGTGGTACCTTCTGGTGCGCTGCATTAGAGGTGGTACTCACTTGAACCTAAATCTATATATATATATATATATATATATATATATATATATATATATATATATATATATATATATATATATATATATATATATATATATATATATATATATATATATATATATATATATATATATATATATGAGAATGGTTCATCCAAATGACAGTTTCATATTTATTATTTTTTAGATAACCATTTCACATATGTAATCATGATATTTAAATTCATTAATAACAGTGAATTCATGATATAATAAGTGTATGCTAGCTTTTCTATCGGGTGGGTGCCACATATGCAAGCATTCGGCCAGATTTACTAATCTTATCATTTCTGTCTTTCTAAAATTGAACACAATGAGGTATCCACCTCCCAAAGATGACATATATTTCTCTCTCTATCTCTTTATTTTCTTAAAATTAACAAAAATATATTATTGAAGTATTGACATAAAAAGATGTATTTAACTTTGGCTTTAAAAATATAGAAAGATGAAAAATATTTAAAATAAATCTAATGTGACGTTGATGTAAGTAGAAAGATGGAATTTAACAAGGGTATACACTATACACAATAATAACAGTTGGCTGGTTTTGGTAGTTAAAAACTTGTCAATATATATATATATATATATATATATATATATATATATATATATATATATATATATATATAACTCAATTTTAAGGTATTTGTATGATAAAAACTATTTATTATATACTAAGTAGTTTTTACTAGTTTAAAATTTTATTGAATGTTATAATTTTTTAAGTACTGTATTTGTTTATTGTTAGATTAGTTTAATGAACTTAAAAAAATCCAATACATTTAAATACACAGTAACTAAACTTATAAATATAAATAAGGTTTCACATGTTTTTTTTTTCACTATAATTAACATACACAAAATTAAAACTAAAAATTTTAAAAAGGTATAAATCTTAAAACATTGTTTGTATGATTGTCTGAATTAAAAAATATAGGTATGTTTGACATCATTAGTTTTTAGCTAAAACTTAGGCGCTGTTTGGTTCACGGAAAATTTTCTGAAGGAATGGAATCTGTCGAAGGAATGGAATTCTAGAAGGAATGGAATCTGTGAGAATCCAAAAGCTGTCACTTGTTTGGTTGACAGGAAAGGAATGGATTTCAAATTCCATTACCAATCTAACTTAAATCAAATCATACGTAAATTATATTATCTATATATTTACTAAAAAAAATTAAACTTTAAAAGGATAATAAGTAATTACCATTCATTTGTATTTAGAATACTAAAAAAATAATAATGTTATTCGATCTTGTATTTTTTAAATATATATTTGTATGTATTAATTGTTAGTTTAGATATATTTATATAAATAATTATGTATTAAAAATGTATGTATAATACGTAAATAGATAAATTAGTTTCTAATATAGTATAATATGTAGTATATATTAATAATGTAATAAACTGCATGTCTAGAGTCTCACGTTAATTATTGATTGAACTTTTTAAAAATCATGTTTTTTATATTACAACTAGTTTGTTAACCCATGTATTACATGTGGTATATTTTATGAATGGTTATTATCTTAAAACATATATAACTATTAAAAACAATTAAAAATCAAGAAATTATTGTTAATACAATTAATTTTGTTGGTTAATTGAGTCTCATAAATTAGGAAACAAATCAAAAACAAATTTTATTTACTTTTTATTAAATTAAATTAATTATAATCATGTTTTAAATTAGGAAAAAGAGCGAGAAAACGAAAAAAATAATTACTTTAGAAAGTGATACATGTCAAAAATTATTTTCTTTTATTAATATATATATAGATATAGATTACTTTTGCGGTAGTAGTTTTGCACATAAAATTTAGCAAAACTTCAGGCAAATGGAATGGAATGTGAATTCCTTGGCCTCCCCCCTTGGAAAATAGATTCAGACAATCAATGGAAAATTTTTTGTCAAGGGAATTCTCTTTCCTAATGATAAACCTACCAAACATGCCACGGAATGGAATGTACATTCCAATTCCACAGGATTCCCTCAGGAATCTGTGAACCAAACAGCCCATTATAGTTGGAACTTTTAATAATATATGTGTGTTTGGCAACGTAGCTAAAGTTGGAGGTAATATATGTAAAATGACATGAAATGACAAGTAAATAAAATATCAAATAAAAAATAAATAGTGTACTTTAAGAGTAATTTTTTAAAAATTGCATGACAAAATAGCCTATGAAAATATCTACAAGAGATTCAAACCCTTCAATAGTCGTGACATTTTTTATTTTCTCATTTATTTCATTCATTTTCTTTCAAATTTTAATAAATAAACCCTTTACACATTTTGATGGTGTTTGATGAATTGTCATTTAATAATAGAGTTTAGGTTGTACCACATAAACATACTTTTTTAAATGTAACACACATATATTTTTTTTACACATACGCTATATGAACCTTAGTTCATTCAAATGTTATATATTTTTATATAAAATCGTATTCTGCTAATAAGAAAAATCAGGCTTTGTTGTCATTAAAAAGTATGACTTAATTAAAAATGTATCATCTATCTATAAATACTATTAAATGAGTAACTAATTGACACGTGTCGACCCCTCATTTAATTCGCAATGTGTCACAATTTCAATCTGTCACGTGTCATTATTAAAAGTAAAATCAAATCTAATTCAATTTACTATAATCTAATCTAACTAATTTAATATATAATTAATTAAAATCTAATAAACTTAATTTATTTATAAATATTTCATGTGTTTTTATAAATATTTGTTTTTAAATTTTTTTAAATTCAACTCATGTAGTTCATGGGTATATAACCTATGTATTAGAATAAAAAACTAAAATTTATATATCATATGTGTGAAAAAAAATTCTTGTATCATATCGATACAATTAAAAATTATGTTGACATTGTACAACCTGATCCCTTAGGGGGCGTTTGGTTCGCAGATTTTTTTCTCTGGGATTTGCATTTTGACAAAGGATTTGCATTATGCAGCATTTGCATTTGTCAGGATTTTGTCAAAGATTTTGCATTATCTTACAGAAAAAAATTTGTTAATCTGAAAAATGCAAGGTAACTGAGATTTAAAATCCTAGGTGGGAGGCTGGGATTTTAAGTAACAAAGAAGGGAGGGATTTAAGAAATCCTGGGATTTTAAAACCTTACTGAAATCTGCGAACCAAACACAAGATTTTAAATGCAAATCCCAGGAAATCCGCGAACCAAACGCTCCCTTAGAGGTCGTTTGGTTCGTGAATTTCTTGGAATTTGGACTTAAAATTTTGTGTTTGGTTCACAGATTTCAGTAAAGATTTAAAATCTTAGAATTTTTTTAATCATATCTTTTTTTGCTATTTAAAAACTCAAACTCCTATGTAGGATTTTAATTCTTAGTTACGTTACATTTTCCAGATTAACACATTTTTTTTAAAAGATAATGCAATTTTTTTAACAAAATACTAATAAATGAAAATGTTGCATAATGCAATTTTTTTTTGATAGAATGCAAATCTAAAAAAAAGATCTACGAGTCAAGGTCCTTTTAGTAATATAAACCCAAAAACCATGGTTTCGGAACAAGAAGTGTTATGGAACTTTTCTTTTAGCCTAAGCAAAGAATGAACAATCGAGCTGAGGGTGGTCAATTTTATAAAATTTTCATGAACCGTCTTTATCAAAAAATACAAAACTCAAAACCATTTACAGTATTATGGTATTTGCTACAAATAACGTTAATTCTTTTTTAAGTATGTTAGTATGATTATATTTTTGTTGTGGAGTTATGTTAGCTGTTTATAGAAAAAACTTTTGTCTAATACATTATTATTATAGTGATTAATGAAGAAGCTAAGAATAGATTGTTCCAACCTAACATTTCAGAAAGTATGAAATAAATACTACCATCCAGGTATATTTTTACAACAATATCATATCAAAACATTTATTAGCGCATTCACACATTCCTCTCTCTCTCTCTCTCTCTCTCTCTCTCTATATATATATATATATATATATATATATATATATATATATATATATATATATATATATACACACACACACACACACAACACATACATAGGGTTGAGATCAATGGAGTACCATGTTAGACTGGGGAACCAGAGTCCACCAATGTTTGGTTACAAGTACAGAAGGGTAATATAGTCAATTAAACTTTATTTTAATTAATAGATGATAATTAGTGAATTGTATGGATTTGATATCTCTTATATCAATTAAATTTTATTTTAATTAATAGATTATAATTAGTGATTTAGGAAATCCCTTAATTGTAGGGATTTGATATCCATTACGTACAGTTACCATGTGTTTACGTGAACATGATTTTTCTATTTTCCTATATTGCACATGTGCAATATACATGTCCAGTATATTTTTTCTTTATGTGATAATAACAGTACTATAAAGAACTTATTGAACATGTTCAATAATGGTACCGAACATGTGCAATATACTGGTGAATGTCTTTAAAACCATATTTGAAGACTTTGAACATGTGCAGTAAGAGAATATATAGGGGTAAAACACATTAAACATGTGCAGTATTGAACATGTGCGGAATTGAAGCAGACGACAGCTTGAAATCGATTTCAATTGAGGGTTATGGCTGAAATGGGCAACGGAACTAATAACTGCAAGTGAGAAATTATTGGGATTTAGAGAATATTTGACTCTCATTTGAAAATTTTCATACTCATTTTACCCCTCACATTAAATGACTTGTGATTCAATTTTCAGCAGAATTTTGGTATCAATTACTAATTTTAATGCAAAATGATTGACTGTGAACGATACCCCGGTACCCCAGTCTAACATGGTACTCCATTGATCTTGGAACCTCTAGAAACTTTTCTTCAATGGTGCATTACAGGCATTTAGGAAATAAATTAATTAATTTTTTAAAATGGTTAAAAGTTAAATAAGAGATTTGAAACATGTAACTAAATCATCACATTGAACAAGTTTCATAATTATCTCTCACTTTCCCTCTCCTTCCTCTTTCTCTCTCTATCTCCTCTCACATCTAGCCACGATTTAAATTAACGGGGAATCCCCGATTTAAATTAACGGGAATGAGGCGGAGATGAGAGACACTTTAATCCCCGACCCCGATTATGTTTTATGTTTTAATATAGATTATTATATATATTTAACTTTACAATGTAAATTATTCATTACATTTTATATAATATATTAAATATTATTGTATATGACTTTTCTATAGTTTAAAATACTACTGTTTTTTCCATTTTGGTGGTTTTATATATCATGTGTATAGCATTAATTTAAACATGATTACCTCATCTTACCTCACCCCTAATCCTAACCTACCCACCCTAGCCTACCTTACCTACCCATCCAAACCCTACTCCACTCCCACCCATACCATACCATACACACCCATCACACATCCTACCATACCCTATCGCACCGCACCGCACCTCACCTTACCTACCTCATTCTATTGTACTTCACAACAATGACATTATGGTTTCGATGGCTGCGACGACGATGGTGGTGGGTTGACGGCGGTGACAGTGGTGATGGTCTTGGAGGTGGTTGTGTGATTGAGTAAGTGATGTAATTTGGATATCATTAAATGGATTGAGTTAGATAGATCATGGATCGATTTTCTTGTTGATCCAATTAAATAGATTGATCCATTGGATCATGAAACGAATTATTGGATTCTTTTATCTATTGAAACATGCAGTTGGATTTGGATCAAAATTGATCCATTGAGAGACTTACCCGAAAACCATGGAAGTGATCGTATTGTTGATTTAATTGTTAATACTATTCATAACTTTACCATTCCACAAGGGTATCAATTGCCACTCAACTTCCGGTCTTGACTTAACATGTATCAAATGGCAAACGTGTTACAAACAAATCCCTTTTCAAGACTTTTCAATTTTAAATAATAGTCTTCACAAATTCGATATCAAGTTGGAACATCAACAATTTTTAATTCATACATAAAATTATACGATTGCTTAGTTGCATCTAGATATAATAGATTTATGCATTGTGACATCATGTATTGGGCTATTAGAAATCTATTGATAGGTCTACAACTAATTTAGATTTAAAAAAGATAGAAATTTAAATTTTAGTTGAATTATATTTGATGCTTTTATATGTTTAGAATCGATACGAAAGAAGGGTGTCCTAGAGCTAATGATTGTCATAGAATCTTGATTCATTTATACTTTACGTAACTTGATTATAAATTTTAACGGAAGCAATTTTATCCACACATTTTTCGATTAAGTACGACACACATATGTGATTGTGTGATATTCATATATAAAGATATAACTAGTAATTAATTTAACGCTTGACACATTATTTAAACTAGATATTTGAATTAAATATAGAAATTTATTTTATATTTTGTATAAAACTTAATAATTATCACCAAAGTGGTTAGTTATATTGTCAAGTGGGGTAGAAATGCGACCCCTCTTGTAGCTTTCGAGCAAACCGCCCAACCCCTCATGTAGCTTTATGGCCAAATTAAAATGAATGGTATTGGTTCTTTCCCACTAGCCCATTGCTAATCTAAGAGGGTGTTTGGGATTGGATTACGTAACGAAAACTTTCAATTTTAATCTTATATTTTCGATAATAGAAGAGACATGTTTCTTCTAACGCGTATTTTTTATTTATCAAAACACAAATAAACGACATGTTAAATTTGGGTGACAAACATTTTCTTAATTATACAATACACGTACAATAAGTTAATAATATGTTTTTAAAACACAGTTCTAAAAAATCCCTTTTATCTATTGTTTGCTTTCTAATAAATCACCAATTAAATTATATTTTTTGGGTTAATTACAAAAATAGTCACACCTCACATCCCTTTATCAAGTTTTAGCCATTTAATATACATTTTACCAAAATAGCCACACTTTACGTTACCACATTTACGTGATAGCCACCATTTACGTGATATGTACTTTTTATTCATATTTTAATGCATTACGTTACAAAAGGTGTTTGGTAACGTAAATTATTGTACTTTTCCTCTTTTACCATGAAAAGACATTTAACAACTTTTTATGGGGAAGGAGCAAAAGTGGTCACGTAAAGTACAACATACAAAAGGAATGATCAACAATATAATGGCCTACTCGGAGTTTGGATTCGAACATGTGACGTGTTTCTCCCAAAGTCATCCGAAACCAAGTGTGATTTGCACTACCCAAAATTTGGACACCTCTTTGGATTTTTATGAGGTAGTAATGAGGGACACCTCCGATGACAACCCAATCATTGGTTAAAAATTTTTGAACGGATTTGAGGATTTCAATTTACATCCCTTTCGATTTTGATGCTCCAGTCCTGACTAGTGCAGGCGTGAAGCCACTGACCTCTTGCATAGTCATATTCAACTCAAGTATGCAGTACTGTATCGCAGTAGCGTCCCTGACTCGTCGCCGACCATCCCTTTCTCACTACTCCAGACTTTTAGAATGACATAAACCCGAAGGGAGCATTTCAATGTTTGGTAGAGAGAATTGAAAAGAAAGAAAATGGAAACAAATTATTAGTTAGGAGACTTGAATTATTTATATATAATTTTTATGAGTTTTCAAATTGAACCAATAGATAGACTAAAATTCAATTTTTTCTTTTTCTAGCAATGGTGAAGAACAAATTAAAAGCTAAAAATAGGAAGAAAAAAAAAAAAAAAGAAGTGTGACGATTATATCTTCATTGAATTTTCAAACTTATTGTCCAAAAAGACCATTTTATTTTCATTCATTTCTTTTCGATTGTCTCTACCAGACGTCTCCTAAGGGTTTGCTTAGTTGTGAGGTATCTTTGTTGGGAAATAGTTTAAGTATATTCAAGCTGTTAGTTAAACTTCTCAGACTGTTAGTAGTTTTTAAATGTAAATACAAAGTTCATGCTGCTAGTTGAAGAAACTCGAGCTGCTAGTGTAAAAGTTCAAGCTGCCAGAGCAAAACAACTCAAGCTGCTCTGCTCATGCTGTCAAGAGATTCAAGCTGCTCAACAGTTTCAGAAACAGAAAGTGCTGATTTTCAGGAAACGATATCTATGTGAAGATTTCAGCATATCTACTATCAGAGAAGTCATTATTCGTCTAGGAAACATATCAAGAAGCAATATAAAGACATAGAATAGGTCTTTCTATTGTATAGGAGTTTTCTGCATATTTTGAGTCTGTAATTGCTTTGTTGATTAAGTTTTCATAAGCCTCTAAGGTTGTAAAACCCTAAGAACAGTCTGTGTTCTTCGTCTAATCAAGCAGATTAGAGGTGATTATAATCATTGAATTCAACAATACAAACAGTCTTGATTACTTCTTGTGTGTTTATTCATTATTGATTCTGAAAGTTTTTGTTAAAATAATTAAGTGTTGTTCCGCAAACTTCTTGATTAAACTTTGATTCAAAGCAAGATTATTGATTTATACTCTGATAAATTCAAATCAGTTAGTCTTGGTAATTCATATTTAGATCCTGACAAGTGGTATCAGAGCCAGGTTTGTCAAACCAGATTGTTCAAATCAGGTTTTTCAAACCAGGTTACTCTTTGTTTTTCAAAGTTAAAAACTTTCTTTTAAATTTTTAACTGTTTTGCAATGGAATTTGAAAACAGCAGCAGTGGATCTGGGCAAGGACTCAAAGTGCCTATGCTCAAGCCCACTGAGTTTGAGATGTGGAAACTCAGGATTCAACAGCATATTCAATTCATTGATTATGCCATATGGGAAGCTGTTGAATTTCCTCCTGTAGTAGATCCAGAACTTGATGAAGAGGGAAAACCAGTCAAAACTCCTCCAAAAACTGAACTTGAAAGGAAGGCTAGAATAAATGAAGTAAAAGCACTTACACTGTTACAAATAGCCATTCCTAATGCTTATCAACATCAGTTCAAAAAATTTTATACTGCTCATTCTCTTTGGAATGCCTTAGAGAAGAGGTTTGCTGGTAATGCCAGCACCAAGAGAAACCAAAAGGACCTCTTGAAACAGCAGTATGAAAACTTTTCTGGTGGCAAGAATGAAAACCTTACTCAAATTTTTGACAGGTTCAACAAACTGATAAGTGAACTGGAAAGTGCAAAGGTCAATCTGGATCAAGATGAAGTCAACAGAAAGTTTCTCAGATCTCTTGGAGAAGAATGGACAGTCTATGCTGCACAATGGAGAACAAAAGACACTCTTGATGAGATAGTATTGGATGATCTGTATAACAGTTTAAGAGTGTTTGAGACTGAGATTTATGCTAAAAAGAAATCCTTTTCTTATAATCACAATACTGCTCTTCTGTCTTCTGATAAATCTAATAACTGTGATTCTTTTTCAGGTGGTGATGGCAATTCTGCTGAAACTCACTATGAGGCTTTTGTTGCCAATGATGGATTATTTGCTCTAAATGTTGATGACTTAGAACAAATTCATCCAGATGATCTTGAAGAGATGGATCTAAAGTGGCAACATGCAATGCTGACCATGAGGGCCAAAAGATTTCTGAAAAGAACTGGAAGGACCAACTTTCAAGCCAAGACAGAAGGCAAACCATCTTTTGATAAATCAAAAGTGGAATGCTATAAATGCCATAAGCTTGGTCACTTTGCCAGAGAATGTAGATCTCAAGGTCCACAGCCATCAAGAACTTCACAGCCCATTCAAACATCATCATCAACAGCACTTGTCTCTCAAGAAGACAATGTGTTTGACTGGAGTGATCAGACAGAGGAAGAATTTCAAAATCAAGCTCTAATGGCAGAAACATCAAATGTCTCCTCCACTGAACTACCCTCTGAGGTAAATTCTAAACTCTGCTCTCAATCATGCAAAAATATGGTTAAAAAGTACAGAGATCATAATGAGAGCATGTGCAAAACTCTAGCTAAGATGGAAGAAAGGAGATATGAATACATGCAAGCCATAGAAGATCTGGAAAAACAGATCAATGATTATAAGGATAATGAGATCCAAATGGGGTATGATAGAACCTATCATGAGTGGGAGAAAAAGGAGCTAAATAAGAAAATAGAATCTCTGAATAAAAAGATAGAAGAGACTGAACAAAAGGTGTTTGAGGCTAATAAGAAACTAGAATCTGTTAACATAGATCTAGGAAACTTCAAGTTAGCAAATCAAAAGCTGGAACACCTAATGGAAGTCCAATTTAAAGATAGAGTGAAATCTCAGGTCAATCCCAAAGAAGGAATAGGATACAGAGCTACTCCACCTCCATACAATAACAAGTACATTCATCCAATGAGTGAGGTTGCTGATAGACTTGTCAATGAACCACTAGATGAGTCTATGACTATTGTAGATCCTATTTTTGATAACAGTCCTGAATTAAAGGAAGATAAGAGTCAAAATAGAGACTGTGACATAATGAGTGCACCCATAGAGGTCCAAGCCCCCAGTAAGAAAGGAAAAGAGAAGATGAGTGTATGCAATGCTACTCCACAAATTTCTGTACATTCTAACTGTAACACTGCATCTTCATCAAAAGGAAACAAAAGAGGTAAAATTGCTTCTGTCTGCACATGCCAAAAGCATGGTGTTCAAAAGTTTCCTAAACAACAGCAGGTAAGAGGAAATCAGAGAAACAAGAATCAGAAATTGGCAGAAAAGTCTGGTTCTCCAATTCAAACTGTCAAAAGATGTTTTCACTGTGGAAGGAAGAATCACTTAGCCAAAGATTGTTTTTACAAACCAGCTGTTGCAAAACAGACTGTGTCTCACACAAAATCAAATCTTATTCAGGCAAAACACTCAAAAGTGAAACCTTCCACAGCAGTTCCAAAGAAAACAGTTGATCACAGGTTTTACAAAGTTAATAAAAAACAGTCCACACATCAAAAACAAGTTTTGGCAAAGCCTAAATCAAGTTTTAAACAAATATGGTGTGTCAAGGACAAATCTGATGCTCAAACTGCTAATGCAAAAGATCAGACTGTTAAGACAAAATCTGATGCTGTTAGTGCAAAAACTGAAACTGTTAGCACTACAAACACAGCTCAAACTGCTGAGCATCAATCTGGAGCTGCTAGTGAACCATCTGAGACTGTTAGAAGAAAAGATGATCAAAATAGTTGGATACCTCATATAATCACCAAATACTCTCCAAAGACTCCATCAGTAGATCTCACTAAATATAAGAAGTCAAAAACAGTATTTAGTTATGTCAATGTACAAGGCCAACCCAAAACCAATTTGGTTTGGGTTTACTCCACTACTAACTAAGCTGTTATTTGTGCAGGGCAACCACAGGTCTCCTCATAGAACAAGATGGCATCTGGACAGTGGATGCTCTAGGCACATGACAGGCAACTCTGAATGCTTGTCAAATTTCAAAGGTTTTGATGGAGGTTTTGTTGCATTTGGAGGCAACTCAAAAGGAGGTAAGGTTACAGGTAAAGGTACTGTTAATGCAGGCAACATGACATTCCATGATGTTTTGTATGTTGAACAGCTTAAGTACAATTTATTAAGTGTCTCTCAAATCTGTGACAAACAAAACATTGTTCTGTTCACAGATTCTGAGTGCATTGTTCTTTCAAAAGATTTCAAAGTTCCTGAAAATCTTGTTTTACTAAGAACACCAAGAAAGGACAATGTTTACTGCCTGGACACAGATCTCTTATCTAAATCAAATACTTTAAGCTGTTTAATATCCAAAGCATCATCAAATGAGTCTGCTCTTTGGCATAGAAGGATGTGTCACATGAACTTCAAGTCCATGAATGCTTTAGTTAAAAAGAATCTGGTAAGAGGCTTACCACAAAAGGAGTTCATTTGTGATGATCATTGTGTAGCATGCCTTAAAGGTAAGCAACACAAAACTTCTCATAAGACCAAAGAAGTAAATTCAATCTCATCTGTCCTTCAGTTGCTACATATGGATCTATTTGGTCCAACATCTGTTTTGAGTTTGAATAAAAGGGCATACTGTTTAGTCATTGTTGATGATTTCACCAGATTTACTTGGGTTTACTTTCTTAGGTCCAAAGATGAAACTGCTGAGCTAGTTAAGTCTTTTATCCTTAAGATAGAAAACCAATCAAATTCCAAAGTTAAGGTGATAAGATCAGACAATGGAACTGAATTTAAAAACCACATTCTAAACAGTTTCTGTGAGTCCAAAGGCATTGCTAGACAATATAGTGCACCAAGAACACCACAACAAAACGGTGTAGCTGAAAGAAAGAACAGAACATTAATTGAGGCTGCTAGAACAATGTTAGCTGATTCAAATCTGCCAATGACTTTCTGGGCAGAAGCTGTTAATACAGCCTGTTATGTTCTAAATAGGGTTCAAGTTGTTCAATCAAAAGGGAAAACTCCCTATGAGTTATTCCATAACAGAAGTCCCCTAATTGCTTTCTTCAAGCCTTTTGGATGCCCATGTACTATTCTTCACACTAAAACTCACTTAGGAAAGTTTGAAAGTAAAGCTGAAGAAGGATTCTTTGTAGGATACTCAATTCAAAGCAAAGCCTATAGAGTATACAACAGTGTGTCTAAAACAATTGAAGAAAGTGCCAATGTTGAATTTAATGAAAATACTGCTAATATCAAAGGCACTGGTCCTGATTGGTTGTTTGATTTAGATTCACTAACACATTCTCTGAGCTTTGTTGAGTATACTGCAGAAGCTGATGCATACAGGGTTGAAGCTGCTAACACAAATTCTCATGCTGTCAATACATCTTCTCAAGCTGTTGGCACAAAATTTTAGACTGCTGCAGATTCAACAAGTTGGGATCACCACTCTACCACTTCTGTCATGTGATCCTCCAGGGGTCCTGAATGCCCAACATGATGCACATCCAGATACTGAACTGCCACTCCCAAGTCCTGAGAGAACAGCTCCAACACAAAGGGACACAGTCCCAGATTCAAGACAGGCTGTTCTTGAAGCTGATCCTTTTACTAGTTCTGATGGAGATGATACAAATCTTGGAACTTCTTTTCAAACAGAGAGAGAGCCCACACTAAGGGTTCACAAGTATCACCCTCTCAATCAAATACTGGGTGATCCAAGCACTCCTGTTCAAACAAGGAAAATGGTTCACAATGAGACTGCTGCTGCTGAACAAGCAGTCCTGAATTCAGTCTAGCTGCTTTTGAACATGCCTGTTTCATGTCTCAACTAGAACCCAAAAAGGCATCAGAAGCATTAAAAGATTCATCCTGGATTGAAGCTATGCAAGAAGAGCTTTTACAGTTCAAAATTCAGAATGTATGGACTCTGGTGGATCTTCCTAAAGGTAAGAGAGCAATTGGTACAAGATGGGTGTTCAGAAACAAGAAGGATGAGAGAGGGATAGTCATCAAGAACAAAGCAAGACTAGTAGCACAAGGGTACACTCAAGAAGAAGGCATTGATTATGATGATGTATTTGCTCCAGTAGCAAGAATTGAAGCCATCAGACTATTTCTAGCCTATGCAAGCTTCAAAGGATTTAAAGTGTATCAAATGGATGTCAAGTCTGCTTTCCTGTATGGGACAATTGAAGAGGAAGTATATGTGTGTCAACCTCCTGGTTTTGAAGATTACAAGTATCCAGACAGAGTGTACAAGCTAGACAAGGCTCTCTATGGTCTTCACCAAGCCCCCAGAGCATGGTATGACACTCTGTCATCATATCTTCTACAGAATGGATTCAAGAGAGGCACTTTGGACAAAACACTCTTCACTAAGTCTATCAAAGATGAGATTCTGCTTGTCCAAATCTATGTTGATGACATCATCTTTGGTTCAACCAATGATGGTTTGTGCAAAGAGTTTGAGGCCCTAATGCACAAAAAGTTTCAAATGAGTTCAATGGGGGAACTCACATTCTTTCTAGGGCTGCAGGTTAAACAGAAGCCTACTGGTCTTTTCATAAGTCAATCAAAGTATGTGAAAGACATACTGGAAAAGTTTGGCTATCAAGACACAAAGGTTGCAAGCACTCCAATGGATCCTCATAAACAGCTCCATACAGACAAAGATGGCATAGATGTGGACATTCATCTATACAGATCTCTTATAGGATCTCTCATGTATCTAACATCTTCCAGACCTGATATTATGTTTGCTGTCTGTGTGTGTGCTAGGTTTCAATGCTCTCCAAAGGATTCTCACTTGGTTGCTGTTAAGAGAATCTTTAGATATCTTAAAGGCCAACCACATTTAGGCCTATGGTATCCTAAAGACTCTTCTTTTGAACTAACTGCTTATTCTGACAGTGACTATGGTGGATGCAACATTGACAGGAAATCCACAACTGGTGGATTGACAATACTTAGGAGCAAGACTGGTCTTCTGGCAATGCAAAAAGCAAACAACTGTCTCCACATCATCCACTGAAGCAGAATACGTAGCAGCTGCAAGCTGCTGCTCCCAGGTAATGTGGATTCAAAATCAACTAAGAGACTATGGTATGAATTTCTTATCCACTCCTATTTATATTGACAATTCAAGTGCAATCAGCATTGTGCAAAACCCAGTGAAATTCCCAAAAACCAAGCATATAGAAATCAGATTTCACTTCATCAGAGACTGTAATGAAAAGAAGTTAATCCAAGTTACTAAAATACATACAGATGATCAGTTAGCTGATCTATTTACAAAACCTTTTGATGTGGGAAGGTTCACTTTCCTAGTATCAAATATTGGTATGGTAAACATGGATTAATTGGTTTTCATTATTATCTACACAGTATGCTTATTTAAGGGGGAGACACTGTTTCATTAAAAAATTGCAAAATTTTAAACTAACAGCATGAGAATTCTCTCATGCTGCTAGTTCATTTTCTCGGACTGCTAGTTATTTTCACTTGATCTGTCAAAATGTGCAGGGTATTTGGGTAATTTTTCAAATGTGTGCGCGGGACCCAACCTTTTCGAAACCTTTAAAGGTCCCGACTTCGTTCAGTTGTAACTACCAGTTACAAATTCTTCTTCCACGGCCTCTTGCTTTCTCTCTGAACGAATCACACATTCTTCTTTCAAACCCTAAACCATCGTTTCTTCATCAATGGAGTTTGTAAAAGAGCATAACTGCCTCCCATACACCCTAAAACACTCTGAACTTCAACCGTTTCATGCAATGATGGATTTCCTCAGGCACTCCCATATCCACTATGCCCTGACCATAAACCCTACTATATACATCTCCCATATTGAACAGTTTTGGAATCATGCATCTGTTCAAACCATCAATGGAGTGCCTACTCTCATATCCAAGATTGATGGAACTGTCATCAATATCACTGAGGAATCCATCAGACATCACTTGCATCTTCAAGATGCCTCAGGTATGACCGACCTATCCCTTCAAGCTTTACATTTTGGTCTTCAAAATATTGGTTATAGGGGTCTTGCTGATTCTTTTACTTTTCTTAAGGCACATTTTTCTCCTAAATGGAAATACCTTGTGCACATTATTCAGCAATGTTTAAGCCCCAAAAGAACTGGTTGGTATGAGTTTTCTTCAAATATTGCCACTGCTTTAGTGTGCTTTTCTACTGGCCAACAGTTCAATTTTTCAAACATGATCTTTCAAGGAATGTTAAGGCATCATTCCCTAAAGAATGGGAAATTTTTGATGTATCCTAGGTTTTTGGCAGAAATTATTGCACACACCTGCACAACTCCACATTTACATAAACGGATACATGTTTCCCATAGGCACTCATTGTCTTCAATCAAAAGGCTGATAAAGCCAAGTGCCAATTTTGTCAGTGTAGATGTTCCATTGCCCTCTGCAATGATGAACATCATTCCAAGAAACAGAGGAGAGGGTCCTGAGCAGACACAGCCCAACATTCCTGCTTCACCCCCAGGACCCCAACCCACTCCTCATGATACACAAATTCCTTCTGACCTTTCTGTACAGCCAAGACGCCCTCTAAAATTCCTATATAACAGGAAAAGGGGACCAGGAGCTCCTTCCTCCCATCAACAAGAGCTATATATCCCTGTGCAGAAGGATACTTCTGCACAGAATATCCAAAGGGAACCAATTGAGGAAACTCCCATCCTCTCTCAGGAGGTGAACATCTCTTCAGAGATGATTCATGTGAGTTCTGTGGCTGGCACTACTGATGTCTCTGCACAAGAGGCACAGGACAGGGCCAACATAGTTAAGACCACGCTCACGGCAACATCAAGTGTGCAAACACAAGCTGGAAGTCCCCAGAACCAAGAAAAGAGGGGCCCAGATGTTTCTACATCTGGTCTTAATGTCAGTGATAGATCACAAGCACCCCAGGTGTTTTTTGATCTTGAGACAAGTCTGCAACTCTTGCTTTTGACGGATCCCAAGCTAAAACCTGTTGTAGCCATGTTGGAATATCAAATGTCCATCATTGCTGCACAGGGGGCTCAAATTTTTGAACTTAAACAGACAGAGGCTGCTCAGAATAAGAGAATGGATTATCTTCACAAAGGGTTCACCCTCTGTGGAAATAAAATTATGAAATTAGAGCAGATGATTCAAACCCAAGGGGCAAAGGTTGTAGGTCCTTCTGACCAAACCAATGCTTCCAAAAAGGGGGAGAATCAGGAGGTTCCCAAGTCAGTTCAAGCAGCTCCAACAACAACTGTCCAAGCAGCATCAACAGTTCCAGTTTCTAGGCTAGCAGTCCCAACAGCTTCTCAAGCTGTTAGCCTGGAAACTCAAGCTGCTCCTTCAAAAGTTACCGGAGTTGTGATCAGGGAAGGCATTCAAGCTCCATCAAGCACAGTCCAAGCTACAACATCTGCTGCAAAAGACAAGGGCAAGGGCATTCTCATTGAGTCTCCAAAGCATAAATTCTCTTCCAAAGAAGCCCAAATTGCCTTTGATGCTGAAATTGCCAAAAGAATAGCAGAAGAACAGGACAAGGAATTAGATCAGCAAGCCCAAACCCCAATGGATGATGATGAGACTTTAGGTGATTACTTAAAGGGGTTTGTGGTTAAGAAAGGAGCTATGAAGAGAAAAATGCCAACAGGGCACACCAAGGCTGAGCACAGAAGATTCTTAATCAATTTTGCCTTTGCAGCAGGTATCCCAAAGAAAATGGCTCAGTCCATGTCTACTGAAAGGCTGCAGGAGATCCATGACAAAGAAATGGAGAAAAGAAAGAAAACAAAAGTCTCTCCAGAAGCTCAACCATCCCAAGAAGTCCAACCATCAACAAAATTAGTCCAAACTGAAGCTGCTGCCAGTACACCTGCTCCCACTGATCAAGCAGTTGTTTCTATTCCTTCATCTGTTAAGAGGGTGCTATTTGATCAGCAACTGCAAAAGGCCATGGAGATAGAGAAGTTGATTGATCAACATGATTTCACAAAGCCTCAAATCAACTATTGGTTTGCTAAGTCACTGGATGAAAGAGATTTAAGGGTCAAGTTTGTAATAAGAAGAGAGTCTGGACCAGAAGAAGAGTTTGATACATTCTGGCAAATGGTTCAGAAGTTGACCAGGGATGAACTGATAAAGATGTACAATATAGGGTTTGTTACACAAGTTAGATCTGCTCTTCCACAAGTTAAACAACTCATCAGAGATCTAAGTACAGTGGTTGACCCTGAATTTGCAAGACAAGAGATAGAAGATGCTGAGAGGAAAGAGAAAAAGATCAAGCAAATTGATCTGTTTGTCAAGTCAAAGACATACAGAATCAAATTCACAGATGGGTCTGGTATCTTCTTCAATCTTGAGTTTTACAATTTTTCAAAAGATATGTTGCTGCAAATAAAATCAGCTAGAATATCTTGTGATAAAGAAGAGATGAAGAGAGAATTTTTGAAGGCTTTAGATCATAAACTTGCACAGCTGTAAGTTTTGTAAGCCTTGGTTTGTAAATAACATCTTACTTATTCATTTCCATTTTTTTTTGTATAGAACTTAAAGTCTTGTGTAAAGAATTTAAGTTAGGGGGAGATTGTTGGGAAATAGTTTAAGTATATTCAAGCTGTTAGTTAAACTTCTCAGACTGTTAGTAGTTTTTAAATGTAAATACAAAGTTCATGCTGCTAGTTGAAGAAACTCGAGCTGCTAGTGTAAAAGTTCAAGCTGCCAGAGCAAAACAACTCAAGCTGCTCTGCTCATGCTGTCAAGAGATTCAAGCTGCTCAACAGTTTCAGAAACAGAAAGTGCTGATTTTCAGGAAACGATATCTATGTGAAGATTCCAGCATATCTACTATCAGAGAAGTCATTATTCGTCTAGGAAACATATCAAGAAGCAATATAAATACATAGAATAGGTCTTTCTATTGTATAGGAGTTTTCTGCATATTTTGAGTCTGTAATTGCTTTGTTGATTAAGTTTTCATAAGCCTCTAAGGTTGTAAAACTCTAAGAACAGTCTGTGTTCTTCGTCTAATCAAACAGATTAGAGGTGATTATAATCATTGAATTCAGCAATACAAACAGTCTTGATTACTTCTTGTGTGCTTATTCATTATTGATTCTGAAAGTTTTTGTTAAAATAATTAAGTGTTGTTCCGCAAACTTCTTGATTAAACTTTGATTCAAAGCAAGATTATTGATTTATACTCTGATAAATTCAAATCAGTTAGTCTTGGTAATTCATATTTAGATCCTGACAATCTTATTCAGCTTTTCCTATTTGACTATTCCATATACTTAATTGCTCTCTTTTAACTTTTAAATGTGTAGCATTTTCATACAAATAGTTTCTGGTTCATTGTTATTTTTTTATATAAATAGCTTATATAAATTTTATACTCTGATAAGCTTTTCTTATTTCCTTTGTGGATATTTAATTACTAAGCTATACATTTAATATGTACTAGTTTATAAACCCATGTATAACATGGGTATACATTTTAAAAATTGAATTTCATTAATAATGTAGGATAATTTATAAAAACATTTTATCAAATTTATAATATCTACTTATATAATATAATATACTTAAATATAAATCATCTGAAAATTCAAATTTGAGTTTTATATTAGATAAAGTTTAGTTTAATTTAGATTTGATTACATATCATTTAAAGTATTTTTTGATATGGATTAACTATAGATTTAAAATATATGTTCCAAATGACTGTAGGAGGTGATGCCACATGACAATAGCAGACGACGACACATGACAAAATAGTTACTCTTTTAATAATAATTATAAATTATAGATTTGTTGGTGTGTTAAGTTTTATATAGAAAGTTTATGATAGATTCATTGTTATCGTTGAGATTAGCTTCATTAGGGTTTATCTTATGTTAATCGTTGAGATTAGCCTCATTAGCTATTAAGAATTTTGTTCAGGATTGAGATTGTTGATCATTACAATTATTTTGTGATTAGGGTTTTGTTTAGATCAGGATTTTAAGTAACTTATGTATGTTATGGATAATCTATAACTTTGGTATATGTGTTAATGTTAATGTCACTTTCATGTCATCAAGTAAGGTTTATGAATTGGTCTTTGTCTCTTTGATACAAATAAAATGCATAGGTATATAAAAAAGAAAGGATGAAAACGAAACAACATGTGAACATCGTGTCTACTATCGTGTATTAGAAAAGATATTTTAGATTACATTCGTAACGATATAATTTTAGATTATTTTCATAACATGAAAAGTAAAAACATATAATGAACAATCAATCGTATTTGAAAGTACTTAACATATTTTGGGTAATCCTCGACTAAAATCCTGAAATCGTCACTGCCTACTACAACCAACAAAACCCATTAAGAGCAGTCAAAACATATAGTGAACAATCAATCGTATTTGAAAGTACTTAATATATCGGGTTTGAGATCATAATTATTTTATGATCCCAAACCCAAGAAAAAAACAGGCTAACCATTTGTAATTTAGAAAACCACACACGGGGTTGGGCTTGATGGTAGTTACGTGGTTGGGCTTAAAAATGCTTTTTGTTAAAACTTTTCAATCAAAGAAAGCCGAGTGTTCTGAGTTTAGTCGGAGAAAACTGCCGGAAAGTGAAAAGGGAAACCAGCTGCATCTTTTGTTCAACTTCCAATTCGATAATTCATCATACTGATCAAATTCTTTTTCTTCCTGTTTATTCTCTCCAATTTCCCAATCGGCATTCGATTACGATAAAAGTCACTTTGGAATTTCTCTTCATCGGTTTAGGTATGTCAACATTCTTCCCAACTGCACTTCTGTCTTTCGTCAGTATGTTTGCTCTATTCTTGGTGTTCTATTACGAACCCAAAAATCCAATGTTTCGACTTCACAATACAAGTAACAATATTGTAAAATTTTAACTATATATCACCAAAGTTTATAGAAAACAAGCTTGGAAAAAGCACATCAATTTACGAGTTAATCAAGAAATTGACATTTGATTTTAATCAAGTTAAAGAAACACATTAGAAGATTAAGCGAAATTGGGTACGAAACCAAACAAAAAATGACCCAGCAATGAAAAAGATTTGTATGGAGTATTTGAGTGGAAATGAATTACCTCGTGTATGACTCTTAATTTATAAAAGATGAGTAGATGAATGATTAATAGTTTGATTTGGGACATTGGGGTTTCTTATTTCAGAAACAATTGATGTGTTATATTTGTGCATATGTCCACCAAGTGTTTGATGATATGTCAAGCTCCAAAATTTTGCTTTCTCTGAAATTTTATGAAGTGTGATGTTGCTATGTGAGAAGAATGCAGAAGCTATATATTTGTACGACTGTTTATCATGGAGGTTCTCTGCTTATCATCTTAATAGAGTAGTGTTGGGATAAGAGGTGAAACACGAATTTGAAGACACATGGATCCAAGTTCTTCATGAAATTAGGGCCAAATCATAACACCAATTGTGACCAAACTATTGTTATCTGGACAAACAAATAAAATTTCTTTCTACAAAATTGCTTGAATTACTTATTTTTTTCTCTCAAAAAAGCTAGTCTACTTTGGCTGCAGGTAGAAGGATGATACTGTATACACTTAATTATTTTGATATTTAGCCTACATATAACTTCACAGCCATTCAATAATGCCCTTGACGTTTTATTTACTCTAGACCGTCAACCAGAGTATAAGAGAGTTATGAGTGGATAGTAGTAAATCTTTCACTCTTGCCATATGAATGACATAGATACGCGTACTAAAAATATGGATGGGGATGATAACACATCCTCATGCCTTAAAGCATGATAACATCGTATGTAGTACCTTTTTTTCAAGTTATAGTATCCTGAATATATATTTATGAATTACATCGTAAATAATATAATTTTATATACTTGCTCCATTCAGTACAATATGCATAATGCTATCTACGAGCCTCAACCATTTGTATCACTGCCAGCCGAAATTAGCACAAATCACAATAAACTGCAAAAAGTTACCCTAAAGTTGCAGCAGACCAACTTATCAACCCCAAAAAACTGCATACAATATAACCCAAAGTTGAAGAAAAAACAGCCCCAAAAAAGGTCAGTACAATAGCACCAAAACTACCAAGAAAATCCCTATAAACTACAAAGGAAAAACCCCAAAAATATCATTTAATTAATTGTTGTAAGCATTTAAGTTTGTTTTCATTTTTAAAATTTTTTTGTTTGTCATTTTACATGTTTCAGCAGTAGCTACAACTAGCATTACCAAAAACTTCTACAAAAGTGAAAGCTATAGCTCCATCCGAGGACATTTGAACATGGTGGCAGCTGCAGCGTCTTCGTTTAGATGGATACTGCAATTGCATAAAGATGTACCAAAAGCTGCCAGATTTTACAAAGAAGGTCTTGATTTCAGCATAAATGTGTGTACTCTTCGGTGGGCAGAACTTGAATCTGGCCCTCTCAAGCTCGCTCTCATGCATTCTTCCAGGTGATTTAAGAGGTTTTTTCTTGCTCACACACAGTTATGCATGTTTGAAATACTTGCTTAATGTTCTGAATGCATTAGGGTTTTATGCTGAGATTAAATTATGATGGAATTGAGCAATTTTATAGTCAATTTGCCTGACAAATGAATTTACATAACATTATTCTTCATTGATAGCACAATTGGTGTCTGATTTTGATTTTGGAATTCAAAATGTTGGTATCTTCTACTTGAGATGCTTTGAATGTGAATGCTAAATGATCTATTTCAGCAACTGAGCATTCACTGTTTGAGAAATTCGTAAGTTTGACCTTGAAAGCCAAACTATGTCAACTAATCAAGAACCCTTTTCTATAAGAATCATCTAAAGAGAAAATGTTTTCATGGATTGTAGAATATTCGAGTGATTAAGTGAAAATTGGCAGGAAGCATAAATGATGATACAATTGATGTTATGAATATAAAACCATGATACCGACTTTCTTAGCAAAATAGAGGTACTATACTACTACGGAATAAGATCGATTTGATCATGAAATGTAACAAGAATAACTATGTAGACACAATTGATGTTAAGAATTAGAAATAATCATGATGAGTTTCTATCAGTTGCTTAAGGTTAGGATCTTAGCAAAATGGTAAAAGAATTATTAACATTTGATTGATGACGAAAGTATTTATGTAGATGCAAACAGACACGGCGATTATAAGTGGCCCAGAAGTATATGAAAGACAATTGTTCTATGGTCTATGTGAAGATTGGCATTGTTTGAGAGTGTTGGCATGAGGAAAAACAAAAACATTAATATGCAAATTGATTGATATAAGCACCAATAATTCTACTTGTACCACTGTTTATATGGTTTTTTTATATCAATGTTGCTATCTATATTGCTAGTTTTCTGATTAGTGACATGTGTTGCAAGTCTAAAACCAAACAAATAATAGAAAGAAGTTATCATACAATTCATAAAGTGCATAGAAATAAACATATACATCAGCTTAAGAGTGTGTTTTTTGCTTTTTTACTTAGTGTTATCAAATTAATCCAATTTTTTTTTTATAAAAGACCAGTTAACCCCAAGGAGTTGTGAAAAGAGTTTACTATGTCGAACTCAGGACCTCATTTGGAGGATCCAAATTACTGAGAAAAGAGTTTACTATGTCTCCTGTAGCACTCAAATATTGCTTTTCGGTCTTAATTTTTAGTTTTATCAACTGTGATTTTCATATCCCTTTAAAGGAAGATCAACTAAAATTGCCCTTCTTGTATCTTCAAGTTCATATCCTCTTATTCGGGGTTAACAATCAGGGATACCGTGAGCATGCCTGCAGATCTGCATCTTTGAAGCATCAGATAGAATCAGCATAGGGTAGAACTTAGAACTTAGAACTTAGAAGCACCCCTGTGTTTTGGCCTCTTGGGTTGATATCAGTTGTTTTTCTAGAACAAAAAGAATTCATACTGATTTGAAGTTTAATAATCTGATTATCTAAAGTTAATAGTAGAGTCTTATACTGAAAGGAAGAGGAAAATATTGCATGGTTGTTTTTATTGCACATAATAGTGTTTCTAACATTGGACCGTAATATTTGAAGTGTAGAATTGCTCATTTGATATTTCACTATTATACAGTGAGATTGTGGTTCAGAAGGGATACTCATCACTTTTATCATTCACTGTAACCGACATTAACAATACCGTGACTAAACTCATGGCGTTAGGTGCAGAGATGGATGGCCCCATTAAATACGAGGTCCATGGAAAGGTAATAACAAATTCCATTGCATGCGCTTATTTATATATTACCAGGGCTTTATAATCCTTGAACTTGTAATGGTGAAAAGTTTCTGAATAAGATTAATAAGCAATATCATAAGTTTGTTATGTTTTGTAGAGCGTAGACAGCAATTATAACAAATAAGACCGTAGACCATCAGTGTTCTACTGCCTTACTAGCGTTGCTCCTAATTTTGTCATAAACTGAAAATGTTTATGACTTAAACATTATATGTGGTTTTAGATGTCAACGGGTTGTTGTTGATAAGGTTATTCATTTCAAGTCATATAAACAACTTTGCAAATATGGAAAAGAAAGTCCCCACTCCACACCCCTTGCTGAAGTTAATGTATATATGTCCTTTTGACCTCAAAATGCACTGGTGATGTTGATTGCCAGGGAATGGGTCAACGCTTCATATAAACAGTTAATATATGATCTCAAAAACTAATCTTATAATAAACGATGCAAACAATTTTAGATTGTCCACACTAGAGTATATTTCAGGTGATTTAAATCTTTTCAATCCATTTTCTTTTTGGTTCGTTGTTGTACCCATTTCATAAGAAATATGATCTATAGACACTTTCTCACTGTATATAATCACTTGGTTTTTATAAGCAATCAAAAGAAACGAGAACGAACCCATATCTATCTGACAGTCACTAGGATGGCTCTAATTTTGTTGCTTCTGTTGGTAGGTTGCTGCAATGCGGGGTATTGATGGTCACATGTTGGGTCTTTACGAGCCTGCTTGATTCATGAACCAAAAAGAAGCAATTTTATATTGATTTTGATCATGCAAGGAGATTGTAAGTTCCTCTTTTCGTATGTTGCATGATAATGCTGAGATTGTAGATCTGTAAGCCACAGAGATCATGTAACTTTGCATGATGCATGATGAAGTATGCTATAACACTAATTATATAGCATGCTGTTCTGATCAATTTTAGGTCGTTTTAGATAATTTTTTTTCGTAGGACTTGTATTTGTATCTCATGCAGTAGAAGTTTTACATTACTTTAAAATCACTTGAAAAAGAGGTGTGCTTGCGATCCTCCAAGAATAGATTATGGAAAAGAGTTGAATGCATCTGCATTCGACACCACCACCAACACTCGCTTTTTCACATGGTTTTAGGGTTTCACTCTGTTTGATTTAACGCGCCAAACTAGTTCAAGTTTTGGTTGTCTGCATTGTTGATAATGCATCACAACTGGTATAAATTGTTTAAGATTGGAAGAGTATATTCTTGAAATGACTCACACTCTAACGGTAGAATGGACTGGTCGGTGAGTTGAAGGCCAAAGGACACATTTTTACTGTGTTCTTGAAATTGAAAGGAAGAAGACGCAACGAGGATGCTCTATGATTGATTGATTTTATTTGTTTTTTTCATTTTCCCCCCGAAAAAAAGGAAAGAAATTTAAGCGTAAATTTTATAAATTTCCTAAGTTTAAAGGACATGTCTAGATTCATTGTTTCTCTCCATTCTCATCCTTATTTTCTTCTTATTCAAGAACAAAAAATAGTATTGTATCAAGCTTATTTCGGTTATTAATAGTAGGAGGTGTTGAAGTCTAGAATAAAACCATTAAAACTGGTATGTTTTGTAAGCTACTAGTTTATTTACCCTGGACATTTTTAGTTTTATATAAATTATATCAACTAAAACTAAATGCAAATAGTAGCTTTTGTTTTTAAAAATACAACAATATATTTATTGGCCGTCTATGTGAGAAGATTATATCCTTTTTAATTACGTTGTTTATTAAACATCTTTTTAATTGAATGAATCCTTTTTAATTACGTTGTTTATTAAACATCTTTTAAAAATACAACAATATATGAATGAATGCTTTCAAAGTTCAAACTCATGAGCTTAATCTGTTTATTAAACATCTTTTAATTAAAAAAAAAATAATATTAAAACTAGTTTAACTCAAACAATTTTTAAGATTTTAACCGATCAAAATTAATAACTGAAAAATAACACAACTCAATTATTCCAACAGAATTGCTAGTTTTACTTTGAGAAGCATTTAGAAATCTACATAATCATATAATAAGTAATTCAAATAGAAATACAAACTTAGTCATATTTTTCAAGACATCTGATACCGTTAGATTATAAATCTTTTGGTTCATTGTTTTTGTTGTTAGTATTTAATATTTCATTTTATGTTAAACTTTTATGAAATACTATATTTTTTAATGATATCTGTAGCGAATAAAAAAAGAACAATGAAATAATATTTTTTCATAATTTTTTTTTTTTTTTTTTTGAGAACTTAAAGTTGGTAAAAAATAAATAAATTGTGAAACAA